>JARKHS020007113.1:0-307691 GCA_030143305.2 Amblyomma americanum | reverse complement strand
TACGACGGCTGTCCAATCTCCCTTCATAAGTTTGTCAAACGAGCCCCGCATTTCCTATACATCGTCTTTGCATTTACATTCAATATATATATATATATATATATATATATATATATATATATATATATATATGCATGCAGACTAGGCAAATAAAATCTAATATATTAAGGAAGCGAACAGTCACCAAAACCAAGGTGCAAGGAGAATGTTTCTAAATTTTTTTTAATTTTTATTTTTATTTGTAATGCCAATCAATTAGTTTAAAGAAAATTGCTATCGTGGTTATTTATGTTTATTGGGTGTAAGCGAATCTTGAGAGTTCACCAGCGCCACCCTCGTCCATAGCGGCGGACGTAGCACGTCCTGTATTACCGCGAGTGTGACGTGGAACGTCATCTAACTGCGAGGGCGGAAACTGTGCGAGAGCCCTCTTAAGCTACCTAGGGCATCAAGACTGCCAGAACCGACACCCTCGTTAAGCAATTAGCAGACAAGGTAAAGGAAATGAGGGACTCGTTTTTTGACAAACTTATGAAGGGAGCCAACTGTCATCGAAACCAAGGTGCATAGGAGAAATGTTTAATCTTTTTTATTTTTTATTATATATATATATATATATATATATATATATATATATATATATATATATATATGTATATATATATATATATATATATATATATATATATATATATATATATATATATATATATATATATATATATATATATAGCCCATAACTTCATTTGACTTATATATATATAAGCATATATATCCGTTCAAGGCAAATGAAATCACGGGCTCGTTGGAGATACATATGAAGGAAGCGAACAGTCACCGATACGAAAGTGCATAGCGGAATGTTTATTTCTTTTTAATTTGCAGTTTCAGTCAATGGGAGAATTACAGTAAGATTAATATGTCACTTAAAGAAAATTACTTATGGAGCAGCAGAAAAAACAACCATGCCACCGGCGGCATCCGGAACCACGAACTCCGAATATGTTGTGCCAGGAACACGACACTGCACAGCGCTGTGGCTTGAAACTTGATGGTATTTTTTTTACCATCCATTTATCCCGAGCAAACAATGATCCCCATCATCTAATAGTTTGCATGCAAAGAATGACCACTTATTTATTATTATATGGAAGTAGTTAAATGGTTGCAATTTCAGTTCTTAAGAGCTTTACACATGGTATAACGTCAATAAACCTACCCATGACAAAAATTTCACTCTATTACCTTCAATATACACATTATCCTTGAAAATGCGAGAGCAAAAAGATCAGATTGCCGATGGGTATTGCTGTTAAGATACAAACTGAATAAAGCATTCGTTAACATAATACGTAACAATCACAAAATCACATAAAATACTAAAGTAGAACGTAATTAACAGGTATCATTCCGACCACCAATATATATTGTAAGGATACATACCTGTTGCTAGGAACACTACACTGCACAGCGCTGCGGCTTGAAACTTCATGGTATTTTTTTACAATTCTCTGCGGTCGTCCAGGGAAAGTGAAAGGGATTACTTGATTTCCCTTCTATTTATAAGCCGGCGGAACAAAGCAGCTTACAAACTTCTTGTCCTTCGTTTGTCCTTTGTTTTCTTTCTCTTGGTGTCCCCTGTCGCAGCGCTTTCTAAAGTGTTAAAATGATGTACCAACTAGCTCAATTGTCCGTGTTACTCTAAAAATAAAGTTCTGCTCAGTGTAGGGTTTGTAACATAAATCGTGATATCTAGTGCTAGGATTGGTCCATATATCAATACATGACTACACCCATAAATGTTCTGAGCAGCAAAAAAAAAACTGCGCGAACGGAATCTTTTTGCTCTCTATTGTCATCCCGGCGGGCACAATGGGAGGTCACCTTTGCGGTTTTGAAAGTGTTCTGCTGTAGTGCGCTTCCTCTGGACTTCTAAAAAAAATCCAGGCTGGTGGGTTTCATTGTGCTCCTTTTATTACTGTACAGTTTTTTTTCACTAGATCTATGAACTTGTTTTTTCGCTTAATAATTATAAAGATTTGACACGTTTTTTAATAATAAATATGTTATAAAGTTAGGTGCGAATATGTGGCTTTTCTGGACGTTTTCAAAATTATAGATAGTTTCAGTACTATATCTCAGCTGAATTAATACAGGGTGTGTCGCCTAAGACTAGAAAGTTTTTAAAGATAGTCTTTTTGAGTTAGAATAGCCGTTTTTCGCGATAGCATTGTAACCACTCTAGTACATCAGAATAAAGATGAGTTAACTAATATAAAATAGTTGACTTTTAACTCCTACTCTAAGGTCCCTAATATTTACGGTACGTGTAGCCTACGGTAAGTAATATCGGTATCAGTTTTCAGAATTTCGAAAACTCGGCTACACTCGGCGTGCTGGCTCAACATATCTTTGTTACATCGCGCCAAAATGCATAAGCTCTCGTGAAGCTCGCTGGCAAAGGAACCTCGACAGTGCACTTATCTGCTCAAAAGTGCCAAAATTTCTTAGGTCACCGCGCCGACGGTAGCAAAGGTTTCTAAATTGTAAACACTGATATGGATGTGACTACTCAGGGCTACACGCGTCTCAATAATTAAGGAGCCTAAGGGTAGTAGTTCAAAGTTCACTATTCTATATTAGTTAACCAGCCTGCTAGTTACCATGTATTAGCAGTAATCTGATGTACTAGAACGCTGACAGCGTTAAGCCGAAAAAGCATACTTCCAACTCAGAAAGTCTATATTGAAAAATTGTTTAAAATTAAATCTCAGGTGAAACACGCTGTACAGGATAATAACTAAAGCGTTATTGCTTAAAACCTTGCGGGTCGTTAAGACACTTTCTTTCTACATTCTTTGTTTTCTGTAGAAATGGGGCTGTAACCAAGAACGTGCTGTCCGGAGCCATGCTAATTACATTATTATTGAAGTAGATCATCATATATAAGTGTTAAATTTTGTCCAAAGTGCCCTAATGATAAAGTATAGTTAGGTGAAAATATGATCCACAAGATTAGAGGAATGTTTTACTGAGGCAAACAAAAGCAGCATAGCTCCGCAGCTTAGTTTCGTCTGAGTTCAACGGTATAGTATTATTTGAAATTCTTTCAAAAAACATAATAAAGCTTCTGTAAGGCTAACCATGTTGGCAAAAACCACGAAGCTGAAAAATCGCATTTGAAGTGGAGTGCCTGAGCCAGCCATTAGGAGTTCGTTGTAGAGACCTCATAAAAGAGGGGGATGTGGACGTTTTAAAATTATTTGGCAGTAGCGAGGAATACTAGGAAGTGCTGAAGAACCCCAGCTTTAAAAAAAAAATCTAAATGCGGCCATCTGGAACGCTTTCGTGAGAAACTACGGGCGCAAAATCCTACAGCGTTGCGCTCCGAGATCACCACTTTCGGGCTTCGTAGGCACAAAATATATATACCATAGTAGTTGGCGGTCGAATTTAGACATTTAAAATGTCTGCAAACCAAAACTTTAAGACTTTTTTGATCATTTCAAGCGCCCGTCTCCCCTTAGAATGTGCACCTTTTGTTGTTGGAGCGTTCTTGTTCAAAAGGAAGTCTTGCGGGGCGGCGGAAAGATTCAGCCTTGTTTGTATATGTAACCCTGCTGTACATGACATTGTGTCGTGGGGTGCAAATCAGCCTTTCCTAAAAATAAAAATAAACGACTCTTCCGTACTGAATTTTTTACTCTTCAGGACGTCGGCAAGCGTGCGGCGTGGGTGTTAATTTCTCTTTGTCGTTGACAAACTCAAACATTCAAACCAAAACTTTCTAGTTGGCTACTGCCCGACTTTTACTGCCATTTTTCAACTAAGATTACGAGGGTAACTCTCCTCGTAGCTACCAGATATTAAGTATTGCAGGGTACAGTTTCCGTAGCAAAGCAAGTTGAGCGTATTGTTCATTTCTTTGTAGGCGGTTTGGCCTTTTGTTTCGTACAGATAGCTTGTGAAATATTTTTGGTCATGCTTAAAAGGTAACCAGGTCGGCGGCTTTTCTTTTTCAGCGGTGAACCTGTGCGTTTCCTGGCTGAAAATTGCGTTGATGACTACGACGTTCCTGCTGTGGCACATTCAGTTCTGCTCACTGGGGCATACTACGAGGCGAAGCCGAGGCTCAAAACATGCATAAATACCGGCAGCGACAGCCTTGTCACGGAAACTGGTGCAAGTGTTTCTTTGCGGCAGGCAAGGAGAACGCGGCGTTTATAGCTTGCCAAAATTATCGTTCTTATTAGGCACCGCAAGTTACTGGACAGAAATGCCAATTATATACATCTGCAATATTTTTCTAGCGCTCTAAGCCACATTGCGGTTTTGGCTATTCCTTCCTGGTTTCAATTACTTATGCAACAATGATTTTTTTTAATACCTGTGTATTCGTGCAGACTCCTAATAGTAAAGGTTTACTCATAACCTCTTGATTACAGCTTCACCGGTCTACTAAGGTGTCGGTAATTTATACACCCTTCCTGACTTGATGCGTGAACAAAATTGCACTGGCGCACGTTGGGAAACGAAATAGAGAGAAGAATTATGAGCTCTGCCACTATGACAGAAAGCTTATTGTTAACAATTTATGGGTTTAGAACATTTGCACCTATCTAGCCAGCACTTTGAAAGACGCATTCTTGTTATTTTCGGCAGTTCTCAATTTCGTAAGAGTAAATCATAAGGCGCTTAATGGCAATTGCAAAAACTGCGCGTGAGCTAATGTGAATTTCTGTAAGAATTAAAGCACTTTTAAGCCCTCGTGACAGTGTAACAATTGACTAGAGTACATAGGCCAGAAGCGAAGACTGTCATCTACGTTTAAAATTTTCAGTTTTCTCTATGCTGAATATATTCCAACACAGCGAAAAATTCGAAATAGGCTAACAGCGTTTGCGCCATTCCTTATGAAACGAAATTTTCATATCGCAAACCTTAGAAAATATTTGTAGCTTATTTTCGATTCCAGACCTCAGGAAGACATGGCTTAAAGGAGAACGGTGATGAAACATGAGCACTTCATGAAATCGAAATGTCATGTTAGTTACTAAAAATAGTTCTTGGCTGGCAGTCATGAATGAATTACGCATGTGAGAAAGCAGAAACTTGATGCCAACTGCACCAGTGAAACTGCGGCTTACAAACTGCAACCCAAAAATACATATTTGCATATTCGCATAGAGCGCAATATATATTGAAGTACACAGGTGGTCTTTAATTTTTATTTAATATTCTCACCATAGCCAAGACAATAAATGAGGTCATCGAACAATATAGGGCAATTTCTAAAAAACAGCAAATTTTTTTTGCAGGCGATGAATTTAAAGCGAACAACCTTGATCTCCATTCTACGTTAATATAATTTGTTTTCAAAAATGTGATAAGGGTCTAAAGGTAATCACTGAAAAGAGTTGAAACATTATCTTAACTAAGCGCGAAATATTCGAAATATGAGAAGTTGATGATAGTAGTGAATTTTTATGGCACAAGGGACACTGCTGCTAAGGAGCGCCACGGCACAAGGTTTTTTTCATTTGCCCAAGGTGGGGTCAAAGACCGGTTTCCGAAGCAGTCAACCCTGTTTAAGCCGACCACCAAGCCAGGGGAAAGCTTGTACCCATTGTATTACTGGCGGGTATCCGGTGGCACTTGGGATCGAACCCCGCACCTTCCTCATGCGAGACGGATTCTCAACAACTTGACCACCGCTCCGAATATGAGAACGTAACAAACTTACAATCATTCAAGAGTAAATGAAATAAAATGAAAGTTCAGTGCACTGTTCCGATGAATGGTTTGGTTGAGTATAAATTTTTGTCATGCAAGACACATGTGATAGGCAGCACAACGGAGCAATCTGTGAGTCTTTAAGTCTATATTTAAAAACAAATCTCTCAGGTGAATTAGGAGAGGCTTGTAGTTAGGCATATGGTAGGCTAATGTTAATATGTGCCAGTTGTCAGTACAACCGGGTCCAATGAGTATGCGTCCCAAAGGATTGAATCTATCCAAACAATGCCATCAGAGGGGACAGAGAAGAGTCGAAAACAGCAAAAACGTGCTACTGGTCTTTATTTTGAACAATGCTTTCTATATTGGTGAAATATTTTAACGGAATTTCAAAAGCCCGAGTAGATTTGCAGTAAGTGAGTGATTGCTCACTCGCGTCAATCAAACCAGAGTGACCCGGCTACAAAGGGAAGCTGCGCAGCTTCCACAGAAACTTAGTAGTTAAAGAAATGTGACTGTTATACCCGGGACCACCGCTTCACTGGATCAGTCGCTTTACCAAATGAGCTGAAGTGGCGAGAGCGAACAAATTTATAACTTGAAGTGAGAAGAGCGTTAGCCGAAAGCTGTAGGGGAATCCCTCAAGGTCAAATATTTTTCTAATGGTGGAGTAACTACTCATTGGCAGCCGCCCACATCCAAACACAGGACGGATCTATCGCCTGGTATATGACTGTACTGCGCAAGCAGTAAAAATGCGCCAATTATAAAACACCGATACCCATGCAGATAACAAGCTGCAGGTAGTCGTAATAAAAAATGCACTATGGTACACATTCCAAACGCGCTAACTAAAACATCAATACCTTGTACAGTATCTTATGAAAAGAGTTGACCAGCCCCCCTACAAGTTTTCACCCCGGGTCCAACAAGGAGAATGTGCGAGAGCAATTTCAACAAAAGCCATAGTTCCGACTTTCAAAAACGTGCGAATAAACTTTCAGTAATATTTATTAGCGTGCAATTGAAAAACCATAGCTCCGATATTGAAGCCAAATAATATTTGGTTTTCAATGCCTTTTGTTTTTTTTTCATCGTAAAGCATGTGGATCACTTGTATCTAAGTATGATGCGAGCTTTGAGGTCTGATAGAGTTGTGATCAGAATCGCCAGATTCACCAATGTTCGAGGTGGGTGCAGTGATTAAGCGTCTTCTTGCGGAGTGTTCAACGTCAGGTTTAAATCTAGAACGGCTAAAAGTGATCAGTTATGTTAACACAACCACCGCCGCGCCTACTTGCTGACTCAAATGGCGAGAGCTTTTCATGACGCAATTATGTCGGCTCGCCTGTAGGTTTAATGACTGTTATGCGGCCGTACGCGATCATGCTACTACCCCGTCCACGCAAGCCATGCATCACGCATAGTGCACCCCTCAATGTGTTTTTGTCTAGAGCACACGGTCATAAGGCTGCACCAAATTCTCTGAAAGCGGTGCCATACTTTTTTTGTGGGTCGATGTGTAGGTTTTAAGCAGCGCAAAGAAAAAAGTAATAGCGGCCATGCAGCGTGTGACGCGTGGACAATAACCAGAAGGAGTAAAAGAAGCATAATTACGATACTCAGAAAAGCGTGATTGCATCGCCGCTGTTAAACATTTAGCGTATGATTGCGATACTCATATCCTAAGCATAATTGCATGGCTAGGAAAAGATTAGGAGTGATTTCTTATGCTAATTAAACCACTGACCATGCATTTCCAACAGGCTGTTTTTACCTGTCATTTCTCTTTTTTTTCTTCTTTCTCTAACAATGTCTAACAATGTATAATGGCTCTCATGTGTAACTGTGTCTGCTAATGCTGCCAACTTCTACTGGTGACGAAGCTTGTCAAGCGGTCATTGCGAACAGCGTTTTTTTCGTCACGCACAGTTTTTGTAAGACAAAAGCAGAAATAAACTTGACTTGATAGACTACTTTTTCTAACGAAAACGTTCGGAAGGAAAGCGATCATGATGGCTACCGACAGCCTGCCCCGTCCGTAATCATCATCCTGCCAGCTGTGCTTAGGTCCTTCACATGTCAGAAGCGTCCATAAGCTTTTGGGAACAGTAACCAGGCACTTAAGGCGGAAATGAAACACTGAAATTGGTTTGAGGATCCTCCTCAGCCTTGGCAAATATTCAACTTGAGGCTGTGAGGTTGAAAAGCAGAACCAGTGGCATAAAACGTTTATTTTACTCTTTGCATCGCAGGTTAACAGCTTCTACCAGCGATCTCGAATTACTGCAACCCTACGTTATCCACGGCAGCAGTCTCCCCTGGAAGCCTCCTAAATTCAATGATCACCTTACTCAGTGCTGCACAATCAGTGCTAAACCTTCATTTTCTAGGATTCGATTCAAAACCTTAGCCACGGCCGAGAATTCTTCTCGATGTAAGCTAGCAGATCACTTAGTCTCGTTTTTCTCTTCCCACATTAAGACCTCTTCCTCTCACTGAGCGACACACACACCATTTTCCTCCCAATAGCTCACAGCAGCACTGTACTCACTGTAATCCCAGGCATATGCCTCAGCCTGCTCGTTCTGACGGGATTGCGGGTATGATTTGCCTTTAACACTTCCCCCTAATAGGGGCTACAAGCCTGGTCTTGCAGAAGCCACACATTTGCAAGAAAGCATAAGTAGAAATAACCTACCTCTGAACACGTAGAGAACAGTCGCACACCATATACGCCCAGTAGAATGCTACAGGAGGGTCAGTGTCATCAGTAGTTGGCAGCTAATTGCCGCCGTGCCTTTATCTGGAGTATGGCGAAAGCCCTCTTAGCCGCAGGACATAGTCTTGCGTGTGCTATTCGCTGTCCATGCTACGACATTCGTCATCTATGCCGCCCATACATTTTACATATGGCACACATACGGCGCGTTTTGCGATACTTCGTGCTTGGGTTTCACATATAATTTTCTAAAATTTTGGCTGCTTTAGCTTTATTTCAGATGTCGAAGGTAACGTTTTCGAAGCCCATTTGTTTAGGCCAAAGCCATGACTCTCCTTCACATCGAAAGCTGTAACAGAATTTTACGAGCCATTTCTGAACTTTGTTTCATACATAGGCGGAAAAGCTGCGGAGGCTGCGGTGGCAGTGCCTACTTAAAACCGTAATACACTGCCAAGTATCATTCGTTCTTCTGAAAGCATCGGTGAGTATCTAGACGAAAACAGAGTGGTATAAAATGTAGTAGCATCGGAAATCACGGTCGAAGCTGGGGGAGGCTCAGTGCTCGGGCTCTCTCGATGTAATTTTTATTGTGTGTGAAGTACATTTTGGGGGCGAATTGCGTAGGAACAATTCACCCTACCACCCACGTATCATTCCAAGAGATGTAATTCTTGCTTCTAGTTGGCCTCCTAGAAAAGGCGCTAGTTTTATTAGCGTTGATTACATTGTGTGAAACCGAAAGAGGAAGAAGCCAGAGTGTGCACGCGAGCGATAAACGCCAAATCAGGCCTGTGAGGCGCCCAACTGGCAGTCTCTTGTTAAACGTCTGAATGGGCCTACCGGACAAGACACATCTAACGCTAATGCCAATTAGCATTGGCTTACGCTGATTAATGTGCTAAACGGGTAAGCATCGACATAACGTTTTTTGTGGTAACACTATTAGGCGCGTTTATTGATTTCGGGTAAGGTACGTATACCTCAGAAGACTGCTTTGTGGCTGGTGCTCCATCGGTCTACCGAGTTGAGGGCAACCTGCCAGGTGAGTACACTTGGGCCTTCACCTGAATGAAGATCTGGTGAAGAGTACACCCGGGTGAAGGCATTCAATGTAAATGTCTGCCGAGTAAACCAATTTAAGCAGACGGGCTTTAGTCCAAAGGCCTTTAGGAAAATTGTCTAAAGCACGTAAGAACCTTAAGTTCCCATCGTAACTATTTCTATTGCATGATATTCCGCGCGTACACATGCTAAAGCATCTCCTATTTTTTATTCTTTTCATCCACCAAAGAATGATTACTGCTGCATTAACGAACACGTCACAACTCATGCCTTGTAGGGAGTAAGGTAATTCCAATCTAACTGGAAGGATCATCAGATATGGATTCATTCCATGACAACGCCTACACATTTCCATGCCTTGTCAGTAGATGGACAAGAAAGCACAGGCGGGCCTATAGTTTTCGCGTCCTCTGCAGTAAAGAGAATGTAGGTTTCTGTGAACATGTGGAGCATGTTTTCTACATGATATGTTTTCAGCACGTACAAGAGATCGCCCAAGTAGCGCAACTTAATCTCATTTCGCCTACTGATCGTCCGCGGCGCGGTCCCTTCTTAACCGCAGTACTTCAATTAGCTTCATTTCTTTCTTTTGCGCCGCCGCGGAGGCTCAGTGGGTATTCCGCACGGTTGCTGAACCAAACGACGCTGGTTTGATCACGCTTTCGATCCGAAATTCCAAGAAAGATACACGCTGGCAGAATGTGTAATGTGCAATATCAAAGCACGAAAAATAACCCAAGATAATCGCAATATTTTCGAGCATTCCGCTATGGCGTTCCTCGAAGCCTGAGTCACTTTGGGACGTTCAACATCAATAATGCAAATTTTTTTTCTCTTTCGATTTTGTGTCTTTTCTTTTCTTGTGTTGTTGTTTCTTGTCTTTCCTGCTTTTTTTCTTCCTTCCTTTCAAATGTTCTTTCTTTCTAATTTCTTCTTTCTTGCTTTCTATCTTTATTCTTACATCGTTCATTTTTCTCTCATTTGGTTATAGCTACTGCATGTCGAGGGGTAGAAATTTTTGTGGAACGTGTTCTACCCCTATTTCCGAACTCTACTGTGATACAGGTGTGGGATACTGTCCTGTTGGAAAAAAATATTAAACTTTCAGTGATAACTAGAGTCTAAATCTTGGATGTACTGCCCCAAATTTTAACCTCCCAGCTATTACCGCGTCGTCGTCGGGATCTTTGGTCCTTAGTCTCCCTAGAGAGACACATTCCTTCACTAAATCCAAAACACTTACGCCGGTGAAAACAATTCTCTCCTTTGCCTCTTTGTCTCGTATTTGGGACTACAAGATAGCGAAGCAGGCATCAGGCATGGCAAAAATAGTTTAGGTATATGCATTTGTAATCTGTTGAGAAATCACAACTCGTGACCTAACTTGGCGTTGATTTAACCAGCAGAATGTTGACTCGGTTACTAAAGTAGGTACTCAGTGTCCGGAGCTTTTACCGCTTACGCGTGAAGAGCTATCATATTGGGCATATTGCCTAAGTGTAGCACTGCCCTCGTATCTCTTACTGCCATCTGTCGCCGTTTTTGCATTGAGCATTTTAAACAGGCAGCCAAAAAGTTACCTTAATGAATATGAGTCACATGTATTTCCATTTCGAAATCCTCATTACCGCGAAAACAGGCAAAATTTTGAAATTTGTTTCTATTGCTGGGGGCTCATTGAAGTTTCTCAAATAATAATAAGTACTCGAAGCAAACATTGCCGTGTTAAATGAATTTTTTACGAAACATAGCACCGTAAATTGATACCGCTTTTGTTATTTGCTTAATTTATATTCCCAGAGATATCAAGAAACATGCGGCGAACTAATAACATTGCGCAGATTCTCATTTTAAAAAGTTTTTCCGTTTTAAAACATTTCGATGAAAACAGCAAACGCTACGTGTGCAGTGCTCAAAACAACCACTCGACTTATTCGAAATCGTGGTCATTTCCGCTTTTGTTTAGTTATCTATTCAACTCGTAGGCAGAGGACACAATGCCCATTACTCAGATCTTTTTGTTCCCCACGACGTGAAAAAGCATACATCGAAGCAAGTTAGGAACTACTACTTTTAACGATAAGTTTTGGTTTGGTTCCGATTAGCACAAAGTTATGGTGCCCTGCTCTATAGGTTCGTGTCACCGACAAAAATACCACCATGAAATGAGGGCGAGAAGAAAGAGAACGAACCGAAATATTACAAAGAAAGGACCCTGGATTGTCCTTCTTTCTGTTACCCCTATTCGACAGTTTCTTCCTGGAATTGTATACCATCCTAGGACGACCACAATGCGAATCTATGAACCGCGTTTATTGTCGAGTTTGAAAGATTAATAAATGTATTCTCTAGATAGTTTTGCTTTGTATTTTGTGCCGTAAACCCGAAGCACCTCTAGATTACACGAGCGCATGCTGCGACTGGATTCATATGCTGAAAACAATAGCATCCAGTTCTGTGGTGGGTGACAGGTAGTCGGGTTCCAAGCGCGGTTCCTTTTCTGCGGGCGGCAAACAAAGCTTTTCAAAGTGTAGAAGGAACAATGAAATAGCTTCGACTTTTGTAAAATCTTTCGTCGTGTATATGGTCACAGTAATACCCCACACTTTGCAGACATTGTTGCTATGAACGTTTCGCATGAACTAAATATAAGAAAAAATCGGGTTGCTAAGCAAGCTGCTCCTAACCCTGAAAACGTGTGTGCTGGTGATGGTCGCTCTTTTTATGGTTGTCGGTAAGTGCAACTATCACTGCAGAAAAACTTCATGGATTTAATATCACCGTTTTATTGCGATAGAGGTACCAGTGACAATAGGGGAAAATGTCAGCGCCGTCTGTGTGAAGTCTCCGAAGTGCAGAAGGGCATGCGACCACCACACCATCTACTTCCATCCTTCACAAGCCGTCCACCGACTATAAGCGCGCACAGCAGCGGAACGAGAAGGCGACGACGATGGGGCGAGTAATACTTCTGTGGGATGAATGCCCCCTAGCTGCCCCCCAGAGTCTTCACCTCCTAGCAAGTTCCTTGCCCCCTCCCTAGCTAAGGTGTTTCTCACCAGCACACCACCCCCTTCGCCCCATATGTTACACCACCGCAACTCCCCATAAGCGCCACCCTACAGAAAAAATTACAAGAACGATTACGTTCTCTCTACCACATTAGAAGCAATGCTACTACTAGGTATATATATATATATATATATATATATCAGACAAGGTAAGGAAAATTACGAACACGTTTTTGACAAACTTATGATGGGAGCCAACAGTCACCGAAACGAAGGTGCATATGGGAATGTTAAATTTTTTTAATGTGTAGTGCTAATCTATGGGATAATAATACTTATATTAATCTATCGCTTAAAGAACATTACTTATAAAGCAGCCGAAAAAACATCCATTCCGCCGGTGGGATCCGAACCCACGTCCTCCGAATATCGCGTCCGATGCTCTGACCAACTGAGCTACGGCGACGGCTGTTCAATCTGCTGCTCTCGTGGGTATTTATGTTTACTGGGTGTAAGCGAACCTTGACAGTGTTCACCAGCGCCACCCTCGTCCATAGCGGCGGACGTAGCACATCCTGTAATAACGCAATTGTGACGTGGAGCGTCATCTAATGGCGAGGGCGGAAACTGTGCGAGAGCCCTCTAATGCTACCCATAGCATCAAGACTGCCAGAACCGAGACCCTCGTTAAGCAATTAGCAGACAAGGTAAGATAAAATGAGAGACTCGTTTTTGACAAACTTATGAAGAGAGCCGACAGTCACCGAAACCAAGGTGCATAGGGGAATGATTTAATTTTTCTTAATGTGAAGTGCTAATTAGTGGGATAATAATACTTTAATCTATCGCTTAAACAAGATTACTTATGAAGCAACAGAAAAAACGACCTTAAACAAAGCAAAACTAAACATTCCCCTATGCACCTTGGTTTCGGTGAATGTTGGCTCCCTTAATATATATATATATATATATATATATATATATATATATATATATATATATATATATATATATATATATATTATTTTGTATTTATTTATTTATTACGTACTGTTGGCCTCACTCTGAGGCCTTAACAGCATCGGGTTCACATTCGTATAAAATAGTGCAAAACCAAATTTAAACAAAAGAAACAGCAGAGAAGGAACTTTTTCACTTTTACACAAAAGTACATGGAAATCACACTTGGTGACAGTGTGATCAAGAATTTTCAAAATGGTTTGTCAGCTTCGATACACATGCTTCAGGGCACATCTGGTTCGCAACTTCAGGAGGCAGCATATATTACTCTTCTGTAAAACAGCGCGAACAACGCCTGACAATAACAAGAAGGACACGAGACGAGCGCTGTCCTTCTTGTTCTCGTCCGATACTGTTTGCTCTGTTTTACAATAGATGCATATGTACCAACTCGACCAACTGAACGTTCCGCTAAGCCATATTCCACTCATGAATCACATGTGAGAAAAATGAAAATTTGGATGCCTCACTTCGGTATATGTATTCGTATAAACGTTTTTCATGCTTTGTTCTTGTGGCACGCGTGTCGGGCTCAAGCAGATATCTTGTCTTATCAAGTTTTGTGCCATCATTCAAAAGGAGGAACAGGAACTTAAGTCGCAACAGTGTGGCTCGTGTGTGGATTGTAGAGAGGCCGGGTGTTTGCAGAAGCAGTGTGAGGATTCATGAAGACTGCGTTTGTTGAAAATAAATCGGACAGCTTTTCGCCGGACACATTCTAATCTATCAATACATTGTTTAGTGTAGGGCAGCCAGGTAATAATACTGTGTTCTATCACAGAACGAATAAGTTGAATGTATGACAAAAGCTTTTTTTCCAGTGAAGCAAGTCGAAGGGAACGTCTTTTCGTCTAAAGAGCACATGCGCCATTGTAGTAATATGTGTCACGTTCTCGTTCCATCCTAGGTCCGAAGCGATAATAACGCCGAGATACTTCAGCTCTACCTTTATCACGGCATTCTGTTTTATTTCATAATTGTAATTTAATGTCTGTTTCATTCTAGTGACTGATGCAGACAGTTTTGCCAGGTTGAGGCCATCTGCCAGTTGTCACAGCATTTCGATACGTACTGCAGTGAGTTGTTAAGGGCTATTTGGTAAGCAGGGCTATTGATTTCTTTACAGATGACGCCGTGATCCGCGAACATACGCACTGTTGCATCAATATTCTTGCTCAAATCATTAATAAAAAGAAGGAAAAGAATTGGTGCTATGGAGTCACTCTGCGTCTAGCGGGACAGGAAGGCGAACTTCTGTGCAAGCAACACGCAGGCGTTATTCAAGTACGCAACACCTTTCGCCAACCCGTGGCGCAGAGTCGCAGCCACGGCAGGTCTGGGCGAAATAGGCAACCGCAGGGCACGTTGGGAAATAGTTTATTATCCTAACGCGAGGCATAGCACACTGCGGAAGAGTGTTCTATCCGTAAAATAGATGTTCAGTAGGTCACCAATTAAGTCGTTGACGTCTAGCGGTGTTGGGTTCGGGGGCCGTCGGGCAGCGAAAGGGTTCCTCGGGGCACTTGGGTCATGTCCGGCAGCAAGACTCCGCTTCCTGCGGCGAGTTTTCCCTTTTATCCCCTCGGTCATTTCCTCCCTAGCAGCAAATCGTTGCCGTCAAGCTTAGGCATGCAACCCTCTCCGCAGTAAGCAGCGCGCTGACGTGACGTTACGTTAGTGCTGGGGCGGAAATGAGCAGAGTCGTGGGGTGCCTTCTCTTCCCATTCCTGGTGGCTAGCGCGCAGGTATGAGTCAAGATCGCCGCTGGCGCAGGGGACGAGAGGGGATACCAGTGTATCCCATATCCTCTCCTCCTTAAGAAGCCTCCCGAACACGGAAACAGGCACAAGCAGCTTTACTACTTTTCAGTGGACCACAGGTCAAGGTCCATTTCTACTCACTGCCCGGTCGTGGCCTCTGCTTCTTTGTCGGGCGCTGGCGGTTCCGCAGCCACCAGCGCAGGGGCCGGCAGCTTGGGTTCTGGCTCTAGAACCTCGTCACTCGGGGCTGGAGGCACCGTTGCCGAAGACGGAGGAGCCACCGCGGCCGAGGATTGCGGGCCAAGGTTCGGATCAGGCGGGCCGCCGGGGTGGCGGGCTGCGGCCTGTAGTAGCAACTCCGCGCACTCGGCCTCGCGGCCCGCCCGCGCTAGCATCTGACGGGCCGCAGCGCTGTGGTCGGCTGCCGCCCGATGTACATTGTCCCGGGTCGTGGCCCCTCGCGTCCTCTGGTCTTGCAGGGCCCCCGCCTTGTGTGCCTTTTCGTGGATCAGCACGGCCCCACACGGGCACAGCAGGGCTTCCGGTGGCAGAGGCAGGGACGCGCCCTCGGCCCGCTGGTCCGCGTCGGCGACGGTGCGCCCCCGTAAGACGTTAAACAGCCTGTTCGGGAACGTACGCCTCTTCCCCTCTTCTGCCGCTTACACGGCCGCCACGAGACGTAGCCCACCGGCGCGTCCGTAGCTGCTTGGTGCGTCCACGTGGCTACGTCCCGGGGCGGCTGGCGCGGGGCCTGCGCTGCTGGTGACACCGGGCCTGGGGCCGGCGGGGTGGACGACGGGCGCTGGCAGAGTGTCGGGCGAGCGGGCGAGTGTCCCAAGGTGGCGGGGGTAGCCTGACGTCGGTGCGGCGACTGCCCAAAGAGGGGGCCAAAGTTCCGCGGGCCAGCACACACGGGGCCCGGTGGAGTGGCCACCGGGTGACGGCGATGCTTCGAGTGGTGATGGGGGCTTCGGCCGGAAGTCGAGGATGGCCGCCGGCCATTGGGCTGTGCCTGCTTCTCCGTCTGCGTTGGGGAAAAGGTCGACACAGATGTAACCAACTACCACAGCGCGTGCTAATTAGCTGTTCGACCCAAACGACAGTCATGAGAGTTAACACAAGTCAGTCATGCGTGACACTGATCGGCATGAGCGGCCCGTACGTTCATGCATCTAACCAGACTGCCTGCCGCCTCGGGCCCTCGCTCTATGCTGCGCAGGCAGATTTTGTTTCTGCTTAGGGCGAGGGTTATAGCGAGACGCGGGGTTCGCCGGCTGACCGCAGCGCTCGTTACTAGACTGCGGCGCGGGTTGGGCTGTGTCCTCTACCCACTCATCTCGCTGCACGTAACGTTTCAGGTCGCATACTTGCACCGGTCCGCCTGTCGGTTTCGATCGCAAGTCCTCGAGCCTGTATAAGATTTAGGAATGTTTCTCTCGCACGCGGAACGGCCCGATCCATTTCGGCACCGACGAGGACGCAAACAGTTTGCTAGCGTCGCTGAGAACGTGCTGGCATTCGAAGCACCAGATCGCACACTTCGTAGTGAACATCCCGGTGCGAGCTGTCGTACTGTGCTTTCTGCTGCGCACTAGAATTGCCCCGATTGCGGCGAGCACTGCGTGAAGCTTCCGTCATCTTAGCGCGCAGCTGCGTCGCGTATTCAGCTCGTGATGAAGCGACAGGCGTCTTGCTGCCGCCCGACAGAATCCGGTCCATCGAATTTAGCAGCTCTCTAGCCAGATTAAGAGAAGACGGCGCCTACCCAGTCGAGCGGTTAACGGCCGAACGCAAAGCAAACGCTATCTCCGGCAGATAGGAGTCCCAATCTTTGTGCCTTTCAGAGTACGCGACTAGCATTTGCTTAACGTTGCGATTGACTCGTTCCGTAGGGTTCGACTGAGCACGATAGGTGGCCGTTTTCTTGTGCTTAATGCCGAGTGCAGCGCACGAATCAACGAACACCTTCGCAGTGAAGTAGGACGCGTTGTCCGTTATCAGCTTCTCTGGAAAACCGAACCTGGTGAACACGTCCATCAGCTTCTCCCTGATCACTCGTGCCGTCAGCTTTCTAAGGGTAAAAGTTCAACCCACTTGCTGAAGTAATCCGTGACTATTCGCAGGAACTTGTTCCTACTCGGTGTCATAGAATACGGTGCCATGATGTCACACGCCACGATCTGCCAGAGAGTCTGTCTGTTAATCGGGTGCATGAGGCCGGGTGGTCGTCCGCCTCGGGGCTTCACACTTTGGCACACATGGAACGAGCGGGCGTAGCGTATTCGTCCCTTTTCATGCCAAGCCAGGTAGCAAAGCGACACAACTTAGTGTAAGTCTTGGGGCCACTTGCATGCCCAGCGATGCACGAGTCGTGAATGTAGCGTAACAGTGCTGCTCTCAATTCTCGCGGTATCACCGCCTTGAACGCCTCGTTTGTGTCGTTCTCGTACGGGATATACCTGAACAGGACGCCGCCTGAATCCAGCAGATACGAATCCATCGGGCTCACAGCACAACGAGCTGTTTCCATGCGCTCCGCACCGACAGCCAAACCAGCTGTCTCCGTGTGCGCGGTGGCCCTGCCGCTCGGCTCCCGGAGCGCGTCGAACACTTTTCGACAAAACGCATCCTTCTGCTGAGCATCGAGCAGCTCCTTTCTGCTGAACACGATCCCCACGGAAGTCGCGTAGTCCACGTGGTTCACGCTCTCGCCCTGGGTCAACGGTTGGTCCGCATTCCTTACACGGGCTACGGTTCGCGTCTGTCCCTCACTCTCTCCTGCGGTGGGGCGTTCGGTCGCGTGACTTTGCTCGCAATGTACAAGCGCTCGCGAGAGTGCGGCAGCCACAGCGTTGTTTTTCTCTTTGCGGTAGCGCACGGTGAAGTCGTAACGCTGGAGCAACAGGGACCGACGCGCTAGGCGACCGCTCGGCTCGCTGAGTCATCTCAGCCAGGTGAGTGCCATGTGATCCGTCTTGATCACAAATGCCACCCCATCGACGTAGTAGTCGAACTTACCCAGTGCAAAAGCGATCGCGAAACCATCCTTCCCTGTCACGGAGTAGTTTCTCTCTGCCGGCGTCAACGAACGGCTCGAGAAAGCTACCGGATGGGGAACGCCTTCATGCTCCTGAAGCAACACTGCTGCTAAGCCAAGGTCGCTTGCGTCGGCTTGAATCACGAACTCTCTATTAAGGTGGGGTAGCAGCCGTGTCAGCGAGCACTTTGGTGAGGTTGCGTAGTGCACCCTCTTGCTCATGACCCCAACTTCAGCGCTCGCCATTCTTCGAAAGCTTTGTCAAAGGCGCCTGCAGCGCTGCGCAATATAGGATTAACTGGCAATAAAAGTTCGCCAGTCCCAGGAGGCATCTTGGACCGGCTAGATCTGTGGGCGACGGAAACTTAAGCAAAGTCTCAAGCTTATCATCGCACCGCAGAATGCGGCATCTGTCGATCGTGAACCCCAACATTGCTATTCGGGTCGCGGCGATCTGTGCCTTCTTCGGGTTCGAAGTCATTCCAGCGGACCTCAGCCTCTCTAAGACGCCCCTCAAGTGGCGCAGGTGTTCCTCGAACGTTTTCGAGTACACCACTATGCCATCTAGGTAAGCGAGCACATGTTGCCACTTCGCATCTCTCAGAACACGGTCCATTAGGCGCTGATAAGTAGCGGGTGCTCCTACCAAGCCAAAAGACATTCCCTTGAATTGGAAAAGGCCTCTGTGCCAAGTGAAGGCAGTTTTCTCCTTGTCCCGCTCATTCATTTCAACCTGAAAATATCTGCGGCTAGCATCGATTTTAGTAAAGTACTTTGCCCCACCTAGGTTAGACACTTGGGAAGAAATGGTTGGTAGAGGGTACGCGTCTTTTCTCGTAACCTTATTCAGTTTGCGGTAGTCCACGCAAAGTCGATACGTGTCGTCTTTCTTTTGAACCAAGACTACTGGGAACCCCCACGGTTTGTTAAGACTCTCAACACCGCCAGTGTCGGTAAGTTCGTCTAAGGCGCTGTCCAGTGCTTTTGTCTTGGCCTAGCTAATTGGTCTAGGATTGCACTTCCAAGGCAGTGCGTCACCCGTGTCTATTCGGTGCCTGACTAGGGTAGTGAGGCCGGGCGGTCAGTGAATGTCGCGTTGTACTCGTAGAGGAGCGATGACAACCGCGCCTTCTCCCTTTCCGCCACGCTGTTCACTTCCGACAACAAGGGGTGCGCTGACCTTCCCTGCGCGGCAGAGCAGTTTTCTACCGCGGCGACCTCTCTGCCGTCTCTCTCGGCGGCGATTGTCAGCTCGCCTCCTGGATCTCGGGCTAGCAGGGTGGATTTGTCACGGTCTTCCCCCGCTGACGCCGCGTTCGGAATCAGAATTGTCTGCGACACCGCGGGCGCTTTCGCGAAAAGCTTCATGGCACTTGACGTGCGCTCCCTGTAGCCACCACTGCTGACGTCTATCACAATACCTGTGTTGTCTAGGAAGTCTTGTCCAAGAATTACAGGAACGGACAAACAGGGAAGATGAACGAGGCGTTGTCGCCGCCCACGTGTTTCCCAGAGAACCACTGTCCTAGCTGCACTGCTTGAGTGCGCTGTGCCACTCAGTAGGCGAAAAGTGGTATCGCACAAACTCAGGCGGATTTTGTTCTCGCGGAGGTGGTTTAACACCTCGTAACCAAACAAAGAAGCGCTTGCTCCGGTATCGAGTAACGCGGTGAATTTCCTTCGAGCTATCGTTACCTCTATGAACGGCGCTGACAAGTCAACAGAACTTCCTACGCGACATGCCAAAGGCGCTAGCAAACCGGGGTTTCTGTGTACTCCGCGCGCGATCGAAGGTCGATCACCGGCGCCTTTTGCCGTTTCCTGACCGTGTTTGGTCAGAGGCGGAGGGAGGCCACATTCGCGGGAGAAGAGCCCCGGCTGATCGCACCGGTAGCATCGGTTGCCCGGGCCTCGACAGGCTTGGCGATGGTCGCCACGTTCCGGTCGGTGGTCTCGAACTCGCGGAGCAGACGGTGGGCGCCGCTCGTGCGGCCGCGTGTCCGCCTCGCGATCTCGTCTAGGTTTCTTCCGCTCTGCGGCAGCGTGTGCTCTTCACAACGCGTAGCTGAACGGGTCCAAAGCGCGGTCAGACAACTCCCAACCCGTTGGGACACGCTCGTCAGCAAACCGTGCTGACGCTTCAGCTCTGGATGGGTTGCGCGCTGAGCTGCCATTCCATGCGCAGCGCGGCTCAAGTGACAACGATGCGAGTAGTGGCGGCCGATACGCTCGCGTAGAGAGGATGGCTCCTTGAATGCCCCTCGCCTCAGCAGCCAGCTCATCCAAATTTCTGAGCCTGAATCCTCTCAGGTAGGCCGTGAAAGTCGGGTGCGCTTGTCTCGTGACACGCTCAACTTTCTCCGTGCTCGTGGCGCGAGGGCCAGCGAGGCGATAAAGTTCGTCCATCGCTCGGACGTGCTCTAAGAGAGACTCGTCGGGGTGCTGGGTGCGGAGCTCCAGCTCTCTCCACAAACGCCACTCATAGTTTGCGGGAAGGAATTCGTCGCGGAAGCTTGCCCAAAGCTCCTCCATTGTCCTCGCTCGGTTGCCGGCTAGTCGGTACCAGCGAGCCACTTGCTCCGTCAAAGAAACAGGCGCAACACGCGCGAGCATTTCGCCGTCTGCGATTCCTATCAATTGCTGATAATGCAGCAGACGGTTGAGGTACTCATTTGCTCCCGGAGTTTAGTGGCACCCCGTGTAGGTAGGCAAGTCTGTCCTAACACGTGGTGACTGGGCCGGGGCTTGCAAATTGATTTGCAAAATACCCGCTAGACTCTGCATAACCTGCATTGCGTTCTGCAAGAACACCGCGGATGATTCCGGAATAACGCACACGGAGTTGGGCGCAGCCGCTGAAGGCGTGGAATGATGAGGCCTATGTGCCTCATTGTCCGCGCCGCTGAGTGGCGAGGTGCCCTATGTGGAACATCCCATGCCAGGTCTAACTCCAGCGAACGCGTCAGGGAAGGTCCCTCCGCTATTCCGCGTGGAACGCCCAACATTCACAAATTAAAACCCTTCCAAAGGCGCGTCAAGTACGGAGTCCTGGCTCTGTGGCGCTAGCTCTGACAGCATGAACAAAGACTGCAACTCACTCCTGTGGGCTGTCGTCCTATGTTAGGGCGAGGGCACTCGTTCGCTCGAACAAAGGTCAGTGCTAAATTGCCTAGTTCGCCCCACGTTCGGGCGGCAAGATATGGGGTCACACGGCGTCCAGCCGGCCGGAAAGGCGAGCTTCCGTGCCAGCTACACTAAGGCGTTCTTCAATTACGCAACACGTTTCCCCAACCCGTGGCGCAGAGTCGCAGCCACGGCATGTCTGGACGAAATAGGCAACAGCAGGGCGCGCTATGAAATAGTTTATTGTCGTAACGCGAGGCAAAGCACACTGCGGAAAAGTGTTCTATCCGTAAAATAGATTTTCAGTAACTCACCAAGTCGTTGACGTCGATCGGCGTTGGGTTCAGGGGCCGGCGGGCAGCGAAAGGGTTCCTCGGGGCACCTGCCCCCGTATTCACAAACCGACCTTTACCTTCCCTTTCGAGGTCCTCACCTTTGCGGCTCCTTTGCGGGGTTTCAGAAACCAATCTTACCCTTAAACTGCACCTTTAGCCGCCCTTTAAGCCGCGGAAAGTGCGCGTTCGCAAAGGTAGCCCCTGGCCTACCTTTAGCAGCTCCTTCTGTCATTTCAACATGGCAATCGAGTACGATCGACGAGCGCTTTTTCGATTTATCAAGTTAACGGAGTTAATGGAAGAAATTGATCAGGTGCCCCACCGTGCGAAGACGTCACGGCGAGTGCTGAGTGATCGCCAGTACCCGATGGAGCTGTTCGACGATGAGCCTCTCGCGATGTACCGCGTTTCGAAGTCTGCCGTGCTGGAACTCTTGTCTGTGCTGCCGCTGCACCGCTGCCCTAACGGACCAGGTTGCCCCATGCGGCTGCTGCTGCGACTGCCTACCACCCTTCGCTTTTACTGTGCGGGAAATTTCCAAGTTGTCGCCGGCTACCCTGTCGATGTATCCTTACCGGTGGTATCGATATTATCCGCCGCACTCGTAGCAACATTGTTTCCGGCACTGGTCAAGTTTCCCTAAACCGAAGATATACAAAAACTAAAGCAGGAGAGACACCTGCGAAAACTTCTTCGGTGCGCCGCGCTCGTTGTCGCTTGCGAATTGCAGCCCCACTGCAAGCAGGGAAACACTGATCAGCAAGCATCGATGCGCAGCTCGGCTCAAGCGCCGCCCACGGCCGGTGTCATGCTTTGAAGTTCGCACCAGAAAAGACAAAACAGCTATGTTATCAAAAAGACAGCCTGCTATCGTCGAGCAGCGACAAATCATGGCTGAGCAAGTAGCGAACTTTCGGCTACAGCACCACCCGCGGGCACACCGCGCTACGAACTGCGCCCGGTTGCCCCGGTCGCCGCTAGGCCTATAGCCTGTTTTGCATCGATGCAGGAGCGCACAGCGCTTCAGAAGTCGCGTGCGCTGTAATAATGGCGCACTATTGATATCACTGTGCTGTCAACAGCTACATTTCGCAATAAAGTAAAAATATGGTCGATTTGCACGACGTCTTCGGCACCGGAGCTAGCGGACGCCAAGCGAGCCGGACCGCAACGGCGGGCCAACGAAGCTGCGAGGCGGTTCTCGCAAGAAATTTGCTCGCATCCCAGTTGTCACTTTTACCAGAAACTCAGTATTAGTCTGTACTCCTCCAAAATGATATATTGTATACATTTTTCTATCCGATGTTTTATTATTTACGTCAAGAACAAACTTCAGCTCATTTTTTGACGCCGGCGCACGGGATTCAGCTAAAACGGCCGGCCAGCTGGCTTGGTGTACTTCAAGTTCGCACCAGAAAAACAAAACAGCCATGCTATCAGATAGTCTGTCTGCAACATTCGAGCAATGAACGCATGCCTGCGGAAGAGCCCACCTTCCGGCAGCGACACCGCCTGGGGGTGCGCCGGGCGACGGACTACGCTGCTTCCTGACTGCCCTGCTCTTCGCTAAGCCTAGCTAGTTTCGCATCGATGCCGCTGCTGAGGGCGCTTCGGAACAGGCCAGCGCTATAAGAAAAATTCTACTGCCGTCACCCCCTTCACTGTGAGCCTGTCCCATAATAAAATAAAGATATGCCCGATTTACGCGACGCCTTCAGCAGTGGATCTTGCAGAAGCAAAGGCCGAGCCGCACAAGGAAGCAGCAGCAGCAAAGCGGCTATGGGATGAAATTTCCTTGTATCGCAGTTGTCCCTTCTACCAGCATCTCTGTATTGGCCAACAATCCTAAGAAAAGGTACATTTTTGACGTTCAGCACAAAACAACAACAAAATGAAACGCGCACAAGCACAACACACCACGATCGAGGCACAAGAAAATAAACAAAAACCGACGTCGATTCAACAAAGCTTCTTGTAGCGACGGCTGCCTATCATTGTGGCCAGACGAAGAGGAAATATGCGTAACATTTTGAGTCAGGCTAGTTAATTTCGTCTACTGAATGATTATGACAGCTTCAGTATATGTTTAACTGCTTTTTAGATAGTATACAAAACAAGTTATCAGTACATCCACTGATGCCGCAAGCATTAATATTTATTTAGCTTCGTTACCATACTTCTTACTTCTGTGGGTAAGGGCACTTTCGGTAAGGCCGCCGAAAGGTGGATTTATGAAACACAGCTTGGCCTTTCCCTTGCCTTTCGCCCTTCGAGTTAAAGTAAGGTAAAGGTAAGGCCAATTTGTGAATACGTAGGTTAGGTCTGGTCCGGCAGCAAAACCCCGCTTCCCGCCGCGAGTTCCCCCTTTTCTCCCCTCGGTCATATCCTCCCTAACAGCAAATAGTTGCTGTCAAGCTTAGGCATGCAACACTCTCTGAAGTAGGCAGAGCGCTGCCGTGACGTCACGTCAGTGCAGGGGCGGAAATGAGCAGAGTCGCATTGGTGCCTTCTCTCCACAATCCTGGTGGCCAGCGCTCCCGTGTAACTCACGATCGCCGCTGGCGCAGAGGACGAGGGGAGATACCAGTGTATCCCACAGTGCAAGCACTGACCCGTGTGGGACGCCAGATAATACTTCTGCCAAATCCGACTCGCTGTTTTCAAAGTAGACAAACTCGTGTCGATATATAAATAGGCTTTTAACTAATTAGTGATATTCTCGTTACCTAGAAAGTGAACTACCTTATAGGGAAATTTAGAATGAGACACCCGGTCGAAGGCTTTTGAGAAATCAAGGAATATCATATCTGTTTGCTCCCCTTTATCGATTGACATACCTAGGTCAAGGACTGTTTCTAGTAATTGTGTTGTCGTAGACAAACCTTTTCGGAAGCCACGTTTTTGGGGAAATATTATTTTTAGTCTTCAAACAACATTGTCATGTGCCTCAAATTTAAATGTTCTAGGATTTTACAAGCCGCACATGCAAGAGAAATAGGCCGGCAGCTGGAAACATTTGCTGGATCTCCTGATCTATGTATAGGAATTACCTTAGCGGTTTCCACTTTTCTGATAGTTCTGAAATTTCTATTGATTTATTATATAAAACCAGCAGGTATTTGGAAATCCATTCAGCATAACGTTTCAGGAATGCATTCGGTATATTGTTAGGTACTGTCAATTTCTTCGCGTCAATACTGAGAAGTAAGGCAAATATTCATTCTTCACTTACTGTTCTTTCCTCGAGAGTATTGTTCTTGCCATTAATCTGAGATTTCTTCGCAAGGACTGTGCCACCATAAAGCGTAGGCACGGATTTAAAATACTGTTAAAGGAACTAGTTGCGATAAGTTCTCCGTTCGGGTGGGGATTACTCTTTATAGTCTTTGAGGTCACGTACCGCAAGAATTTACGAGGACCGGTCTTGATAAAATTAGTTAATGTGACATTCGTACATTCCTGCTCGGTCACTTTCACAGCTTGTTTGAGTGCCTCTGAATGGCTGCGGATTTTCACGGCGTAACTTGGCAAGTGAAGTCTGCGTTTCAGCTTTTTTAATCGAGCAATTTGGCGCATAACATGTATAATCCTTCTTGTTATCCTTGGCTTTTTCGATGAATTGGCTTGGTTTTCTGTGCGATATACTGTAACGTGGAGGTGACGTTGAAGAACACAGTAGCAATACTGTGAAAGACAAAACTACCTTTTATTGGGCGAACCTGTGCCCACAAAAGAGGGTACCCTTACCGCACAATGGTATAAAGAGAATTTATTGGTACACCAGACCACATTTACATAAGAACACTGGCAGTCACGAACAGTACATAATGTAATTTCAAAAAGAAGCAAAATATGCGCAAACGAGTCACCAATATGCACAGATACAAACAGATACGGAACAGGCCTACGGTAGCCGCGAACACGGTCGGCGATCGTCGAAAATCTGATCCGCAGGTCAAGCGCGTCGGCTGTTATATAGCAGTCGTCGAATGTTCCTGACTAATCGTTGGGACCCGCGTGCCTTCCACAAAGTTCTACACCATTCGCGTCAGGCGACGAAATCAGATAACATAAGGTTCGGCTACAACATACAGCGAATAGAAGCATCGATGACTTGCCAGAAACTTCGGATAGATGCATGCGCGTCCCGCGCTGTGCGATAACACTTGTTAGGCGGCGAAACGTGGTCGCCCGATTAAGATAAGTACACGTGTCATTACCCCCCTCTTGAAAAGCATCGACCCGATGCTGCAAACAAACGAAATAAATAAAAGCACTCGTAGCAAAGAAAACAACAAAAATAAGGAAATTCGTCAGCGTCCGTAAAACGGTTTAAGGCGCACCACGTGGACCACTTCAGATCGTGCACGCCGCCGCTGTGAATGAGAAATGCCGTCTGGCACGACCTCATAGTCCAGTGAGCCAATACATCGAATGACATTGTAAGGTCCGAAATAGCGTCGCAATAGTTTCTCACTCAGTCCTCGTCGGCGTATCGGGGTCCATACCCAAACACGGTCGCCGGGCTGGTACTCGACGCAGCGTCGTCGGAGGTTGTAGTGTCGGCTGTCGGTACGCTGCTGGTTCTTGATCCGCTGGCGGGCGGGCTGTCGAGCTTCTTCGGCGCGCTGGAGAGAGGTAGCGACGTCAAGATTTTCCTCGTCAGTGCCGTGCGGCAGCATGACGTCGAGCGTCATCGTCGGGTTCCTGCCGTAAACCAGCTTAAATGGCATGATCTTTGTTGTTTCTTGCACCGCCGTGTTGTAAGCGAATGTTACGTACGGTAGGACTGCATCCCCTGTCTTGTGCCCGACGTCGACGTACATTGCTAGCATGTCGGCGAGGGTCTTGTTCAGGCGCTCCGTGATACCATTCGTCTGCGGATGGTAGGCAGTTGTCCTGTGACTTGTCTGGCTGTATTGCAGAATGGCTTGCGTGAGCTGTGCTGTAAAAGCAGTTCCTCTGTCGGTGATGAGGACTTCTGGAGCACCATGTCGCAGCAGGATGTTCTCGACGAAAAATTTCGCCACTTCGGCTGCGCTGCCTTTCGGCAGAGCTTTAGATTCAGCGAAGCGGGTGAGATAGTCCGTCGCCACGACGATCTACTTATTTCCGGAAGTTGATGTCGGAAACGGTCCCAACAAGTCCATCCCGATCTGCTCAAAAGGTCGGTAAGCAGGCTTGATCGGCTGTAGTAATCCCGCTGGCCTTGTCGGTAGTGTCTTGCGTCGCTGACAGTGTCGGCATGTCTTGACGTAAAGGGTGACATTGGCGGTTATGTGCGGCCAGTAATATCTTTCTTGTATCCTTGATAGCGTCCAGGAGAAACCGAGGTGCCCAGCGGTCGGATCGTCATGTAGGGCGTGCAGTACTTCTGGACGCAGCACCGACGGAACAAGAAGAAGATAGTTCGCGCGCACTGATGAGGAGTTCTTCACGAGTAGATTGTTTTGAATCGTGAACGAAGACAATCCACGCTTAAATGCCCTAGGGACAACGTCGGTGTGCCCTTCCAAATAATCGATTAGGGCTGTTAGCTCCGGGTCTCCTCGTTGCTGTTCGGTGAAGTCTTCCGCGCTTATTATTCCAAGGTAGGCATCGTCATCCTCGTCATCTTGCGGCGGCGGGTCAATGGGGGCGAGTGATAGGCAATCGGCATCTGAGTGTTTTCGTCCGGACTTGAAGATTACAGTGATGTATTCTTGTAGTCTGAGGCTCCACCGTGCCAGCCGTCCTGAAGGGTCGTTTAAGTTGGCTAGCCAACACAATGCGTGATGGTCGCTGACCACTTTGAATGGCCTGCCATATAGGTAAGGGCGAAATTTCGCTGTGGCCCAAACGATGGCGAGGTATTCCTTTTCGGTTGTAGAATAATTGCCTTCCGCTTTTGATAACGACCGGCTAGAGTAAGCTATCACTTGTTCATGCCCATCTTTTCTCTGGACTAGGATGGCACCGAGGCCTAGGCTACTCAGTGGAGCCCTCGACGGCCGTCTCGGTCGCCGTCACAAGGCCGCTGCCTGTCGCCGCAGCGCCGTCCATACACTGGCCCAGCACGGGGCCGCTGTGCTACCCCATTTCCGGAAAACTAAAAGCAGCAACCGATGGAGGTGCGGATGCTGTTCGTCGAACTGACGAAGATCCTCCGCCGCCGACGAAGACAACGCAGAGACCATGTCGACGACATAATAACGACACGCTGCCGTCCCGACGAAGTCAGGAAGCCAAGACTACACCGACGAAAGACGACTTGACGACGCGACGTTCCAACTTCAGTTCAACGCGACGCAGCCGTGATCCGGTGCCAAGACCTAACTGCAACGACAGACAAAGAACCACCGACCTTGACGTGCTTCTCGACGGCCGCGCAGTTACCGCCTTAGTGGACACAGTTGCTGATTACTCCGTAATGAGTGGACACATCGCCGCCCAGTTGAAGAAAGTTAAGACCGCATATGAAGGCCCTCAAATTCGGACCGCTGGAGGACCCCTCATCACTCCGACTGGAATCTGCACGGCAAGAATAACCATTCATGACCGCATTTACCCCGCACCTCCACAGATGCAACGTGGTGGTGGCGTTGAAGAACACAGTAGCATTACTGTGAAAGAAAAAACGAACTTTTATGGGGCGAACCTGTGCCCACAAAAGAGGCTACACTTACAGCACAACGGTATAAAGAGAATTTATTGGTACACCAGACCACATTTACATAAGAACACTAGCAGTCACGAACCGTACATAATGTAATTTCAAAAAGAAGCAAAATATGCGCAAACGAGTCACCAATATGCACAGATACAAACAACGGTAGCACAACACAACGGTAGCGGCGAACACGGTCGGCGATCGGCGAAAATCTGATCCGTGGGTCAAGCGCGTCGGCTGTTATATAGCAGTCGTCGAATGTTCCAGACTAAACGTTGGGACCCGCATGCCTTCCACCAAGTTCTACACCATTCGCGTCAGGCGATAAAATCAGATAACATAAGGTTCGGCTACAACAGACAGCGAATAGAAGCATCGATGACTTGCCAGAAACTTCGGAGATGCAGGCGCGTCCCGCGCTGTGCGATAACACTTGTTAGGCGGCGAAACGTGGTCGCCCGATAAAGATAAGTACACGTGTCAATACTTATATAAGCAATTTCGCACGATAGTTACAAAAGATAGTCATGACTGATTGAGAGACACTGTGGGAACTAGAGAACTAGAAGATATTCTGTATGACATTTTCGAATGGTCAAGAATGCTGGTATCATCCGCTTTGGACCAGTAAAAAAATCCATGCTTTTCGTATTTGAACAGAAGTCGGTGTTCTTAATGGGAGGACACATGATGTGGCCTCGTGATCTGAAAGACCATTCAGTACCTGACATGAATAATTTGTAAACTGAACTATGTCACTAATAAACGAAAGACAAAGAGTACTATACTTTGTTTCGTAACGCGCGTTTGGTCGCTGATTACTTCAATGAGACCGAAGTTAAAAGAGATATCAAGAAGCGCTTTTTATCTAAGTATGTCTTCTTACAAATGGTGAAGGGTATCCCAATTGATGAAAGGGAGGTTAAAATCGCCTGTAAGAAAAACTTTTTTTGACTCGCTTAAGAGATGCTTCATGTAATCTGCCATCAGACACAACGTTTCGTCGGTATCGTCAGGTGGCCGGTACATGTTGCCTAAGGAAAGTTAGCATTGACCCATAGTGATTTTAAAACAAATCGCTTCAACGTCATCGATAGCTCGCATGGTCGCTGCGTGTATGCTGTCTTTGATCAAGGTTGCCACTCCACCACCACGTGTACCTCGGTCCTTAGCATCAAGGTAAATCCAGGCGGAAAAATATCCGCATGTGATATGCTTGGACAGACCCAGGTTTCGGTTATGGTTATATCGTCAGGGTTATGTTTGATTACAAAGGCTAGATGTTCTGTTGTTTTATTCACAACGGTTCTGGCATCTATGTTGACTATTGTTCAGGAGCAGAGCGTGTCTTGTTTTCTGTTTTTTCTTGCCCCTTGTTACTCGTTCCTTTGCTGCATCTTCTCTGAATTTCTTATCTTCATCCGATGTATAGAGCACATTGTTAACTTTAATCTTGCCGAAGACCAACGAAACTTTGTCACTTTTATCCTTGTTTGGCTTACAGCTGTCTGAAAGCTTTATTCGAATGTTATAAAGTTGTGGAGAGAAGTCTTCGCATACTGATATTTCGCAGTCCTTCAATTTGCGACAGTTCTGGAAGAATTTTGCTTTGACACGAAAATCACATAACTTTAGAACGACACGTCCGGCTTTGATGCCCTTTGCTGCGCCTAGGCGATGAATTCTTTCAACTCCCAAGTTCGTTACACCAATGATGGTAGCTATAAAGCTATAAGCTATAATGAGTCTGTTCTTTCACCGCGTACACAATGTTGTCACTGTCACCACATGTTTATTTGCACACATGCTTATTCACTGAGCGGGTTCGCCGAGATTATTTCACAATCTTCTTGTCTTAACTTTTCGCGGTTGCACGGTCCACCCTTGCTTTAGAGTGAATTTTCCCGACATGATGATGTGACGTGAGTCTTCACAGCCCTCTCGATCAGTCCGCTAATCCTTTACATAAGGTGGAGGTCCCACACCGGGGGAGAACAGACGACACTTTTGTTAACACTTGTACATCGACTTGACCTTGCTCGTTTTCTTTATAATTATGGTTCAAATATCTCCAGAAAGCTTGTTTTCTCTGGTTTCAAATAATGCATCAAACTTGTCGATAGCTGCAATGGTGCCTAAACTGTACACGAAATCGCAAATGTTAAAAACAGTGTGAGCTCCATTTGTTTGAGGAAATGCAATCTTGCAAAAAACGAAATAGCAGTGGCTTAGCTCATCTATGCCAGGATATACGTAGCGAAAGCGCGACGCTGCAACAGCTGCGCGTTCTGTCGTCTCTTGGCTAGGCGCTGTTCTCGCTCCTCAGCCGTTTCCGCTGCTCTCTTTGCCTTGCGCCGATCGTTCTTCCTTTTCTCGACAGCCGGCTCCATGGCCACAACCTCAGGCTTGGACGAGTTGAGCTTATCATGTTTCCGAAGCCGCTAAGCAGCTGGATTCTCCATGGCAATGGATCTCCGCTGCTGCATCACACCTGTCTTATACTTACCGCAGCACGTCCCCTTCCTTTGCGCATGCGCAGTAAGGCGCACCAGCTCTGAAGTCACTCAGCTCCTCGCACATGCGCACAACTGGCGAGGCGAGCGCCGTCTGCTCCGCATTCACGCAGCTGCAAGGCTCGCGGCGCCGCACTCCAGCTGCGTTCTTTGACGTCACTCGGCTCCTCGCGTGTGCGCCCAACTAGCCTTCCAGACGCGCAGCGAAATCGCGAGACTGTGCGTGGAGTAGCTCTCGCTAGAAAATATTTTGCGCCTTGTGCAAATTCGTTCGAGTTGGAGGTGAAGGACCAGTGAGCGTGGTTAACCGTTTAGAAACGTGTATATAGCTCAGTTTATTAGCCACGCCTGTTTGAAAAGCCCATAAAACAGGAAAATGTATTCTGCTATAACGTTTACTTTATTCACTGTCCGGCGGCGAATTTTTGCATACTTGGAGATACTGCGTTCTTTATTCTTTCTGAAAATATTATTGCTCTTTCTCATTTAGTTCAGAATTTATTTCTGATAAAAGTTGACATTTTTTCTAATATAGCTCGTAAGCAAAATGTTAAACTGTTAAGGAAATCAGGTATCATGCTGACGTTTCGCGGGCAAAAAATTTAATACCTCACTATACACGGATATGCATCGCCGTTAATCAACGTCTTTCGGGAAATGAGCATAGCCATGGTGATTGCAGCTACTCTTTTCTTAGTGCTTATGAGGGGGAAAGTCTCGTCGTAAAATATTATAAGCGTGGTTGAAATGTTCCACCGTCTTTTTTTCTGGTGAATGTACTTCGAAATCTCAGGATTTCTTTCTTTGAAACAGCTTGTGACGATTATCAAATACAGAGTCCACAAAACCCAAACAATAATTGAAATAAGAAAGCATCGTGCGATAAATGTAGTAGGTAGCGCCTTCTACATAGTAAAAGTGCACTAAAAAATTCGCAGTTCAGAAACATGACGAGCGTGGTGCTGCAAACAAACCAAAATCAAGAGGTATTTACGAGAGCGTGCGCCTTTGTAAGACGTTTGCACTTTGACTTCTACGTGATGTCATCCCCGCGGCGCCCATATGCAGGCAACCATGGTGCACAACAAAATGTCTGTGCGTCCCGCCCACGCGAAGTAAACAACATTATTTTCTAGCGAATCCAATAATGACTCCCAGCACAACGCCTGGCCAGGAGGACGTCTGTCAGCGCACTTCACAACGCCCATTTCAGCAGTGGGGCACCCTTACCCCCCCCCCCTCTTGTTTACCGTCTTTAGCGTCTAGCCGGGCCCGGGACGTGTGTTTGCGAGGATTCCTCAGTTGGAGAATTTAAATTCGAACCTGCAGCCATCTAGGGGAGAAAGGCGGACCCAGCTCGTTCGTTCTGCTTGAAGTCAGCGAGACGAGTGGCAAGGTGATTCCTCCGAAATCAAACAAACTTCAGTATTTATCGGTGTCTTGAGATTATATGTTTCTTACGCACACAAGACGGGCAGAAGCAATTCGCTATGCCAGAGTTCGGTTTCAATACTTTGAAAGCACCAGTAGCAACAAAACTACAAACCTGTCAGCCAGGGTGTGTCGCGGAAAGGGTGTGGCACTACCTCGACCATGACAAGTGCCCCATCCGGAAATTGGAATTACCTCGCTGGATGCGGCTGGGAGGAGACGACCTAGTTACGGCATTATTGGAAACAGAAAGTGGGAGGACGGGTCGCCCCAATTTGTCAGCTCTTCTAATCTTTGTCCTGTTTCTTTGCGATGTTTTTTTTTCATCAAGTATGAACCATGAGTTGTAGGCACTATAGGCTCGGCAGTACTATTTGAAAAAGCGCTTGGGTGGGGCGGTCGGCCTCCCGCGTACCCCATCTTCCTTCGAACCTCATTGAACCATGCCAGATCACCTGTTGTACCATCCCGAGACGTGTAAAAAGCTTTTCAGGGCCAGATAGATCAAATCTGTCCAATAATTATCAAGAAGTATGCTTACAAATAGCACCCAAATAGAACAATTTTATAAATGATCGTAGTGTCTGTCAATTTTTTGGTCGACCGTTCTTTGCTCGGCATATCTGTGTACTCTGCTGAGTTCACGATCTCGGGTGATGCTCCACTTTCTCAACATACTCTCCAACTAAAATTTCTGTGGTTGACCCAGCACGAACTAAGAAAAAACAAAACAGTGACGAGCAGTGACTTTCAACTAGACCTCAAAGCGGTTATTATATTAGTATTACTAATGTTTCATTAGTAAAAAATAATAATTTACGTTGACTGGCAGCGCTGCTTTAGTTGACAGCCAACCCTTTAGTGTCGTGCGTTTGAATCATTTTTTCTGTAGAATGTTGTGTTCCAGTGCTGATAGTAAAGCTAACGTGCTGTAGTAGCTGTCAGGATGTTTTTCATGAACGGGCAAGTGGGAAACAGCCATGTGAAACAACTTCCGCACCGATAGGTGTGGTTGAATCGGCGTTAGCAGCCGCAGCCACTTCTCCGCTCTAAAAGAAGTAAATAAAGAAAAAAAGACAAGTGCTGTGCACAAGCAGCGCGTTTCTCAAGAGAATGAAGAATCTCAACCAAGGCATATTTCGCGTCACCCGGGCGCAGACAACAGCATCCGCCGTCTCAACGTTTAGTTTGATGTGTTTTTGTTTGAAGCTTTCTCTGAAGCATTTCGCCTTGCTGTGTTCTGAAAGGTGTCGTCTAACCATGTTACCAATTCTGACCTAAAAGCATGCGATAACTTCGACGGATACAATGAACCTATTTTCGTTTGTCCACACACAGGACAACCTATGTACAGCATCTCAGTCGACAAAATTCATATAAAAATAATGGTACACGACAGATCTGAAAGAATTCCATCTGGTAGATGCGTCTAATTATTTGGCATTTCTAGAAAAAAAAGGCTTACCTTCTTTGGCATCTGCAGGCTTTTCCTTTTGGCTAATCCTAAAATTCCACTATGCAATCATAGAGAGAGTGTATTACCAACTCTCCCAACATTTCGTTCTGTCAACAGTGAAAAACGGAAAAGAATAATTCATGATCGGCGGTCTTTTTTATTTGTGTCACGAGCATTAGGCAAGCTAGCGTGCTGCAGACGAGCTGTCGGTTGTGGTTTTGGAATAACAGGCAAGGAGGAGGCAAACAAAGTGGCGGAACCATCCCGACGAAAGCAAAACAAAAAAGTCCACATTCCATGCAACTTACAGAAATTCAAACCCAATACTTAGACAGGTCAATCTTCATACCACCGATGAAATGGTAGAACGGACTTCTGCGTGCACATGGTATTAGTTCGCACGTTATCGCTGTATTTGGTTGTAGTCGTCGGACACGAAATCTTGGACTTATTTTAGAACAGCCTTCAAATCAGCGTTCTCTGCTTAAATTATAACGGATGTGAGCAGCAGAACTAGAAAAAATGACTCGAAGTCCAGCAAATGTGAGTCATTTTCAAATTTTCAATGGCCATTAAGTTTAAGCCTGCATGTTCAAATTCCAACTTGTAGCTATCAAAAACGATTATAGGGCATACAAATCTGAGATTAAATCCTAACATATGATTTGCGCTCACTGAGCCATAGTGCAAGCTGCGGGAACATATTGGTGAGAGAACAGAAGGGTTTCGCTGAAGATGACACAAGGAAATTACTGTTTTCCCTAGTTCCACCAAGTTTTCGCAGTGACGTTCTGTTAGTAGATTTACTTTCAGGCAGTGCTATTTACGTGTAATGAGAAAAAATGAAACATAAGCAAATCTATTGACAAAGACATGTCTAGCTCCCTGTAAAGACTTGAGTATTAATGCATAAACGAACAATTTGTACAGAGATAAGACATGCGAAAAATAATGATAGCGCAACAACTGATTGCGCAAAGTGGAATTGCAGAACTGCCTGAGGCCACTCGATATTCAGGGCGTAAAAAGTTTAATTCCTCAAAACCAGCTGCAGATTCATCAAGCCAAAAAACTGCGTATAGAATCTGCGCGGAGAGTTCGTCCATACATGAGGAATGCGCAATTAAAAAAAATTTAGTCACCTGTGGAATTACATGGCGTCATCATAGCTGTCATCGACTCTTCGGCCGATGATATGTATCAGTCATTTGAGGTTGGTAACCCTAAGTTGCATCAGCCACGGTGCAACCATAACTGAATGGGGACAGCTGTCAACTGCTTCGCCCTACGTCGTGGCTCCAGAGGTAACAGCGATACGTTCACTGAGTTGGGAAGTGAATGGCGCATTATACGCGGCTTCTTGAATGGCTTTAATTGAAAGAAGACTGACATGACGGCATGTTGTAACAGAAAGAAATCTAAGAGCTGTCTAAGCTATTCCTGGGCTGATTTCAAGAGCTTCTAAATTTCTTCTCTCTACTTGCTGACAAAGATAAACCGCAAAAACGCGCAAAGTATGTGAAGAATGAATCATCAACAGATCTTCTTTGGCGGTGGCTTTTGGCTTCTCGAAGGCAATTGACGCAGTTTCAGTTTTGCGAAAAGTTGTTCGGTTCAAGAAGTAACTACAAATACTCAGATTTGTATTCCCCGCCAATGAAAGCCAGAGCTCAGGTCTGCTCGCCTTTTGTTCATAGAGCGCTGCAGTGCACCTTTTCATTGGCTGCGTATTGCATACATTTTAGCCAATCGTAAGAACCCGTCGCCAACGACCCAATGGTCGCGCTTATTGCCGCAGATGTTTGAAAGCTCCGGGTATGTAAGTTACCAGAGACATTGGACCCAATGGAGGCGAAATAGACAACGGAAAATGGACACCTTATGTACTACAGCCACTGGTTTTATATTTCAATCGTCTGTGACATTAAGAATTTGCACCCCAAGCATCACAGGTATTCGACCCCATATAGCTAATGGGTGGCTTCGCTCTGGTTCTATGTAGGACCGGCCTTTTTCAATACGTTTACAATATTGGATCAATTACCTGTGCTGCTTGGGACGTCGGGTTTTGGGACAGTGGCCAAAGAAGTGGGATGTCATGAGTGAAGTAGATAAGTAAAAGCAAACAGAGGCTTCTTCGTAAAATGTTGCACTGGTTCCAGGCAAAAGGCGTTCAGCATTCCGACAGGGAATCAATAATTTAAGCGGATATTTAGTGCATTCGGGAGACCTTCCTTCTTCACATGGTTATGCTTGCCTGCGTGGCCTACATCAAGCGCACAAAGAACTAAATGGAAAGAAACGAGCCGCCAATCAAACCGTTTTCAAGTGTCAACAACCCGAGTTGTAAAGCTATCGAGACGACTCTTTGCTGGACATGAGAGCAGCTGTGCCGGTGTGTCGTACTTTGTAGTCTTGAGAGAAAGCAAGAAAAGGAAGCAAAAAACCGCATTATCACCTGTAGACTTTGCGGAATCGAGCCGCTTTCAGCCTCTCGCTGCGATTCGGAGGCTATATGTGGCGCCACTTGTCGCAAACGTGTGCATAGATTTTTCGGAAAATGTTCTTGTGCTAAGCAGTGATCCTATTTTAGCACTGACGAGAAAATACAACAGACTCTGACCTTCTTTACACGCATAGCTAAAAAGTATATTCTAGCATTCTGTGCGCCTTTTGTCATTAGCTAATGTTTGTTTTGTCAAAATAGCCAAAGCAAGTTACCGTGCATAATGAATTTCAATTAGAATGACCTAGTGTACCATAAATACATATTTCTTTTGGGATTCTTGATGTCCGTTCTAGCTTGACTTCAGGTAGCCGAAAAAAGAAACAGGCCGGAAGAAAACAAACACGACGGACTAGTTGTGGTCTCTCTCCGTCCTCGCCCGTATTGTTTGGTTCAATAATGTGACTCCTGGTTTATATCCTGAAAACCTGCTTAACATTGAAAACCCTTATTTGAATCTAAGCATAAGTTAAAGCTAAATTGAAATGATAGTTTGCAGGGTTACTCTTTTATTTAGTGACTTTCCATATTTTTCCACATGTAATGCGCAGCACTTCCAAATTGTGTTAGCTTTTGAAAAGTTTTTGTTCCAATCTTTTCATCAGGACTGCTGCAAGCAAAGAGAAAAGAATCATGTTCTATATATGGTGAATCCGCAAAACGGGTTAGTAATTAGCTGCCCTGACATCAGTGTTGAACCATAAGCAGAGCCGCCAACCCTTTTTATTCCAGCTCCACGCAGTTATCGCTGCTAGTGAATACTCGCGGGAGGCAGCTGAGGCGTCACTGCTTGACTCGGTTGGATTACATCGCGGTGAGACGTAGAGGAAAATGCGTTGGGCTATATACACCAAGTTCATAGCATTGAACGTTAGCTCTTATGGCTGCATTTCGATGGATGTGTAATTCAAGAAAAAAAAACAATCGTGCGCAGTGTCTTCCCAAACTACGCTAAAATCCATGCGTTGAGGAAGCTAAAACGGAGCTCCTCACCGTGCGGTTCGTCATAGCCTAGATGTAATTTCAGCGTGTAAACCGCATGTGCCCTGCTGTACAAAGTGCACCATCTTTTCTATTTCGAAACGAAGACAGAAGCGAGCGTAATTGTCTTGAACAGTGTTAGCGTTTTCCTGCAGAACAGTGTATATTTAGCTTATCATAAATCATTTGCGTGATAATAAATTTCTTTGTACCTATTTGGGAAAGCGAAATTTCTTTTCGTCCTATCAACTGATGTTCTCGTATAACAATGACGCCGCTCTTTACTATAAGTGTGGCGCATCAAACCACGTGTAGGCAATTAAGAGCACACTTTCTGTAAGGCGTGCAGGCAAACAAAACGATTTTAGCTCATTTTTTTTATTCCACCCATCATAAATTGTGCGTGACATCATCGATGGAAGCGGTGCTGCTAGCGCGCTCATTACCCACTGTAAGGTGACCACCTAGGCGGATGCATGTGTGGACTCCATGTTCGCGCAACGCCTGCAAAATCAAATTTTTGCAAGGATTACTACAGGTAACCGCAGAAGCTGTCACGGCACGCAAAAATTTCTTTCGAATCTTTCAAAAACATTTCTTTTAACAGTTTTCATTTCATAAGATTTGTACAGCAGAATATATAGAGCCAGTAATATCCGATTGTGGTTCGTTATTTAACCAAACTCAAACACAGTGTACAGGCGTCTCCCATCAGGCAGAGCTTGCAAATGTTCCATGCGCTTTGAGTTGTAAAGAACACCCCGTTATGCTATTTCCAATTGGGTTCCATAGGTAAAGGCTCTTCTAACTTTTCCTCTTCGCGGTCTTATATGTAATTGAACATCTTCATTTACCTTTCACCAGTGTGTTCATAAGCAGCCCATTCATTCTTTTAGCTACGGATACTCCTCACGCAAAAGTTAGGAATAATTTTGAGCCTTGACCAAAATAGGAGCGGACTCCAGTGCGCGACATAAATCTGGGACGTGCCGACGGTGATAACAGATTTATAAGTTCAACAGTAAACGTCATTTAAAAAATTTGTAACAATTACTGCACTGAAATGAAAGTTTCTCTCAATGCTGCAGTTGCCGTTTCAAAACCCCTCACATAAACCCACAGATAGCTCGCTATGCTCTGCTCAGTGTAATTTGAGGCATATGCTTTAGCCTTCCTGTTCTGAAACCACGTGATTGCGGGTAAGATTAGTCTTCAACACTTCCCCCTAATATGGGCTATAAGCGTGGTTTTAGAGAAGCCCCACATTAACAAGAAAGCATTAGTAAAAACAAGCTATCTCTGAGCACGTAAAAAACAGTCACATAGAATTTACCCAGGAGAGTGCTACAGGAGGATCAGTATCATCAGTAGTTGGCAGCTAATTGCCGCCGTGCCTTTATCTCGAGCACGGTGATAGCCCTCATAGCCGCAGCACGTAATCCTGTGTGTGCTATTCGCTGTCCATGCTAAGACATTAGATATCTATGCCACCCATACATTATACATATGGCAAACATTCGCGCTGTTTGCGACACTCCGTGCTTGGGTTTCACAAGTAATTTTCTAAATTTTGGCTGCTTTGTCTTTATTTTACATCTCGAAAGCAACAATTTTGGAACCCATTTGCTTAGGACGAAGCCATGGCTCTCTTTCACACCGGAAGCTGTAACAGCATTGTACTTGCCATTCACTGTACTCCGTTTCATACATAGCAGGCAAAGATGCGGAGGCTGCGGGGGCAATTCCTCCTTGAAACCATATTACTCAGCCAAGTATCATTCGTTCTTCTGAAAGCGTCGGTGAGTATCTAGACGAAAACAGAGTGGTATAAAATGTAGCAGCATTGGAAATCACGGTCGAAGCTGGGGGAGGCTCAGTGCTCGGGCTCTCTGGATGTAATTTTCATTATCTATTTTTGGGCGCGAATTGCGTAGGAACGATTCACCCTACCAGCCATGTATCGTACCGCGAGATGTAATTATTTCTTCTACAAGTCTCAATGAGCCGCAGGACGAAAATTTCGAGAGAAGTATAACAAATTCCAGGAGGTGCTGGTCACGGCACTTAATATTTTTGGAAATAATTGTGCTTGTGTTCACTTTGGTTGTTTGGAGAACTACTCTTTTAGCGCAGCATTGGCCTTCTTGAACAGGCGCTAGCTTTAGCAGCGTTGCCTACTGTGTATGAAACCGGAAGCAGAAGAAGCCAGAGTATGTATGTGAGCGCATACACGCCAAACAGGCCTGTGAGGTGCCAAACCGGGCAGCCTCTTGTGAAACATCTGAATGTGCCTACCGGACAAGACACTTTCCTGCTAATGCTAATCGGCTTTGGCTTACGCTGATTAAAGTGCTAAGTCGGTAAGCATCGACATAATAACATTTTGCGCGATAGCACTACTAGGCGCATTTATCGATTTCGGGTAAGGTACGCATGCGTCCGAAGACCGCATTGTGGCAGGTGCTCCACCGGCCCACCGAGTTGAGGGCAACCTGCCAGGTGAGTACACCTGGGCCTTCACCTAAACGAAGATCTGGCTCAAGGGTGCGCGTGTCAAAAGGCCTTCATTGTAAAAGTCTTCCGATTAAACCCTTTAAGTAGAAGGCCTTTAGTCGAAAGGCCTTTCGGTCGAATTTCTTAAGCACGTATGAACCTTAAGTGCCCATCGTAACTATTTCTACTGCATGATATTCCGCGCTTACCAAATGCTAAACCGTCTCATGTTTTTTATTCTTTTCATCCACCGATTAATGGTTACAGCTGCATTAAGTAACACTTCACAACTGATGTATTTACGGAGCAGAGTAATTCCAATCAAACTGAAAGTATTATCAGATACGGATTCATTATGTGACTACGCCCATACATTTCCGTGCCTTGTCAGTAGAAGGTCGAGAAAGCACAGGCGGGAGTATAGTTTTCGTGTCCTCGGCAGTAAAGAGAATGGAGGTGTCTGTGTATATGTGAAGCATATTGTCTACATGAGATGCATTCATCAGGTGGAAGTGATCGGCTACGTAGCGCAGCTCAATATCATTTCGCCCACTGATCGTCCTTTGCGCGCTCCCTTCTTATCCGCAGTACTGCAATGAGGTTGATTTCTTTCTTTTGTGCCGCCGTGGAGGCTCAGTGGTTATTGTGTTCGGCTGCTGAACCAAATGACGCTGGCTTCGTCATTATCTCGATCCCGATTTCGATGGAGGCGACACGCAGGCTGCCCGTGTAATAAGCGATATCAGACCGCGATAAAAAACCTCAGGTGATAGAAATTTTGTGGCGCCCTCTACTATGGCGTTCCTCAAAGCCTGAGTCGCTTTGGGATGTTAAACATCAATATTAAAATATTTATTTCTTTCGCCTTTTTGTGTTGTCTTTTCTTGTGTTTTTGTTTCGTTTCTTTTCTGCTTTCTTTTTATCTTCCTTTGTTTCTATTGTTCTTTTATTCTAGTTTCTTGTTTCTTATTTTCTCTCTTCATTCATCCGTCCTTCGTTTTTCTCTTTGCTTAATGGTACTGCATCCAGAGCGGTACAAACTTTTGTGAAACGTTTTCTACCTTTATTTCTGAACACTGCCATGATACAGGTATTGGACACTATACTCTTGGCAAAATTATAAAGCTGTCAGTGATGACTAGAGTCTACATCTTAGAAGTACTGCCCCAATTTTTAATCTCCCAGCTATAGCCGCGTCATCGTCGGAATCTTTGGTCCTTACTCGCCCTAGATAGACGCATTCTCTCACTAAATCTAAAGCAACGACGCTGGTGAAAAGCATTCTTTCCTTTGCCTCCTTGTCTCGTATTCGGGACTACAAGATAGCGAAGCAGGTATCAGTCATGGCGAAGTTTTTTTTAATAGAATTGTTAAGCTGTCGAGTAATCATCACTCATGTGCTCACTTGGCATTGTTTTAACCAGCAGATTGTTTACTCGGTCACTGAAGTAGCTGCTTAGTGCCTTTACCGCTTGCGCGCAAAGAGATATCATATTGGGCGTATTGCTTAAGAGTAGCACTGCCCTCGTAACACTTACTGCCATCTGTTGCCTTTTTTGCATTGAGCATTTTAGACAGACAGCAGAAATAATACTGTAATGAATATGAGTCAATGTATTTACACTCCACGGCGCTCCTGACCGCGAAACGAGGTCAAATTATGAAAGTTGTTTCTTTCGCTTGGCTCATTGAGGTTTCTCAAATAATATGAAAGTACCCTAAGCAAACATTGCGATGTTAAATTTTTTTCTCGAAAACAGCGCCGTAAATTGATACCGCTTTTGTTATTTGCTCCACTTCTGTCCCCACAGCCATCAAGCGTAGTAAAATTCTGATCGGAGAAAGACTCCGCGAACTAATAAAGTGGCGTGGATTATCATTTCAAACAAAATTCTGTTAAAATCGTTATTTCAAGAAGGCAGGAAAGATTGCGTGTGCTGTGTTCAAACAAACACTCGACTTATTCCATATCGTGATCATGTTCGTTTTGTTATCTCCTCAACTTGTAGGTGGGGGACACAATGCACATTACTCACATCTTTTTGTTCGCCACGACCTGAAAAAGCATACAAGAGAGCAAGGTCCCAACCATTAAATTTAACGATAAGTTTTTGTTCGGTTCTTATTTGGACAAAGTTATGGTTCCGTGATCTATACTCCGTGTCACGGAAAAAACTACCACCATGAAAAGAAGACGGAAAGAAAGAGAACGAATCGAAATATTATGAAATAATGACCCTGGAGTAGTCCTTTCTGTTAACCCTATTTGAGAGTTTCTTCCTAGAATTGTTTACCATCCTAGGAGAAACACAGTGCATTTTTTTGGGGCTACGTTTCTTGTCGGGTTTGAAAGATTAATAACTATATTCTGCAGGCAGTTTCGCTTTGTGTTTTGAGGCAATGCCGTAAACCCGAAGCACGTCTAGTTTGCGCGAGTGCGTGCTGCGATTGGTTTCATACGCTGTTAACAATACCAACCAGTTCTGTGTGGGTGACAAGTAGTCGGGTTCTAAGGACGGGACGTCCGTACTTGCACAGTTCCTCTTCTGCAGGCGGCAAACAAAGCTTTTCAATGCTTGGAAGGAACAAAAAAATAGCCTTGCTTTTCTAAAATCTTTCGTTTTACATCAGGTCTTAGTAATACTGAACAATTCGCAGACATTCTAGACGCCGTGGTTGCTGAGTGGTTATGGCGCTCGGCTGCTGGCCCGAAATACGCGGGTTCGATACCGGCCGCGGTGGTTGAATTTCGATGGAGGCGAAATTCTAGAGGCCCGTGTACTGTGCGATGTCAGTGCACTTTAAAGAACCCCGGGTGCTCGAAATTTCCGGAGCCCTTAACCACGGCGTCTCTCAAAGCCTGAGTCGCTTTGGGACGTTAAACCCATATAAACCAATCTAAACCAAGCAGACATTCTTGTTAACAATGTGTTTGCCGCTTTCCACAATCTAAAACGCATAAAAAGAAATCGGGTTGCTAAGGAAGCTGCTCCTAATCATGGTGAAGTATGTGCTGATGTTGGTTGCTCTTTTTATTTTTGTCGGTAAGTGCAACTATCATTTAAGTAAAACGTCAGGGATTTAATATCGCTGTTCTAATGCGATAAAGGTACCAGTTACATTTAGCAAAAATATCAGCGCCATCTGTGTGAAGCCTCTGTCGTCCAGAAGCGCCAGAAGTCCCCTGACCATCTTCCTCCATCCTCCAGAAGGCCTCCGACCACAATAAGCGAGCACAGCAGCGAAACGAGAAAGCGACGACATCGGGGCGGGTGACACTTCTGGGGGATGAAAGCCCCCTAGCTGCTGCCCAGAACCTTCACCTCCCAGCAAGTTGCTTGCCCCCTCCATAGCTAAGGGGTTTCTGAACAGCACACCGCCACCTTCGCCACACCTGTCACAGCATCCCCACTCGCCATAAGCGCCACCCTAGAGAAAAGGTACTGTGGGGACGCCTAGTTTCTCTAATGAGTGTGTTGCTGAAGCATTAGAAGCATTGTTGCCGCTAGATGTTTTTGAGCCTGTGTCTGTTCTTTAAACAAGCAATGTTGCCACTGAGAGCGCATGTTTATTTGCGCACATACGCATGCCCTGAGTGGCTGCGCCGAGAAGATTTTACAATCTTCTGCTCTCACTCTTCCTCTGTTGCATGCTCCCCGCTGGTTTTAGACTGAATTTTTGTGCCATGATGACGTGTGTTGTGACTTCACCGTCCACTCGACCAGCCAGATAATTTTGTACTTAACACAGGACACATGATCACATGGCGCGAATTCAATTGCTGTTCCATTAATTATCTCGCATGTTTGAGTCGTTGGCAAAGAATAAGAGCATGAAATAATCATCTGTGGTGAATTTGACTGCTTGGTTACTTTCTGGCCTCAAATTTCATAATCGTTCTGTCAATGTTTTTTTTCGGACGGTGACTTACCGGAATATCTAGATCTCGGCCGTCAGTTATGCCACAGATTACATTTGTTGCTAATGGCATCATGAAACTCATTGATTCATTGAAACTTACATCTTCATCTGTTGTTGACGGCATAAATTCTAAGATCCTAACGAATACTCAAAACATTATAAACATAATATTATGCCGCTTCTTTCAGCCGTCCATATCAACAGGTGTCCTTCCCCAAGATTGCAAAGTTGGCAAGTTCATTACATACTTTAAAAATGGCTCACCTTTTTCATGCAAAAGTTTCCGCCCCATTTCTCTAGCAAGCGCCTGTTCAAACTAATGGAGCCTATTATTTATAAGCACATAGTCAAATTCCTTGTCTCCGTAAAATTGGTCCATAGTAACCAACATGGCTTTTTGAAAGGACGTTCATATGACTCCCATTTGGCTGTGTTGATTAATTACCTAAGTTTTAATTTCGACCGACACGTTCCTACTGACACTGTCTTCCTTGATTTAGAAAAAGCTTTCGGCAAAGTACCGCATAAAATACTGCTACTAAAGCTATTGTTCCTAAATCTTTACCCTTTGGTATTGGAATGGCTTTGTCACTTTTTGACAAAGAGCAATTTGTCTATGCCAGCAAATATTCCTTTCCTCCCAGCCAGGTAATTTCAGGTGTTCCCCAAGGTGCAACCCTAGAACCTTTGCTTTTCCTCATACACATTAACAATCTTCCTTCCAAAATTTTTCGCTACGATCTGCTTGTTGACTGACGCTTCTGTAATGTACCGCCCAGTCACTAAGAGTACTGACGTTGGCATTCTTCAACAACATCTTAACCGAACATAAACTTGGAGCGAACGTTGGTTAATGTCTCTTAATATTTCCAAAGCATGTGTGATTTTGGTTCATCATCGGCAGATGCATACTCCTTCTAAATACGCTCTTTTTGTTTCGGATATGTCGTGCGTCTCTTTCCTAAACTGTTTGGGTATTACTCTAACACAAAACCTAACATGGTCAGCTCATGAACATCGCTGACAAGGCTAATCGTACACTGGGTTTCATACGGCGCAATCTACGATTTGCCACCCCATCCAACAAATCATCAGCATACAAACTTTTGTCCGTCAAAACTAGATTAGGCTGCAGCCATATAGCATACTCACCAGTCTAACCTCGGTTTAACCTTCGAAAAAATACAAAATTGTGCTATCCGCTTTATTCATTATGACTATTCATACTACACTAGTGTGCCTACTTTTAACTCTAGGGCCAACCTAGCTAGCCTTGAAATGTGACGAAAAATTTCTCGATTGTGCCTCTTTCATATGTTTTGTCATTCATTTTTAGGAGAATTTGTAACTTACCCTACTTATCGCCTCTGAAGCCGTATTAGTCGCCATAAGGCAGTCTGCCCGCCCCCACCCCCCTCCCCGGAAAAACTACCGATCATTCTCGATATTTTTTCGTCACGTAATCCCGGGACTAGAATGATCAACCAAAGGACGCCATACATCATATCAACGCCAACCATTTTAAGAACGCTATCATGACCATGGTTGTTTAACCGTCATGCCCATCCCACATGCAATGCCACATACCAGGGCCTTTAAGGCATGAAATAAAAAAATAATATGTTCAATATAGTGCGTCTAAGTGAGGTCGCAGATACGTGGACACCCAGGTATTTATTTTCAGTCACTGCTTCTAAGGATCTTTATTTAAGTGGTAAAGTAGTACACGTACAGGCTGAATTCTAGCGGATAATTATACTCGCATAATTTTGTACTTGTTAGCATCGAGTACCGTAAGATAATCAATACAGCCAAGCTAAATGACAGGAATCACGTTCAAGAAGCTTAGCATGGTTTAGTGGCTTTATTGCACAAAAAAAACGCAGCCGTCGGCAAAGATGTGAACGATAGATGGTACGAACGAAAGGAGGTCAGTGATGCAAATAAACAACCAATGGTTTTAAGCAATGACGCTTAACTATATACGTTCAAACATCGGTGAAAGGTGAGTTACGTTTGGGGCATGCAGTAACTGCAGATCCGGACTACACGTGTGATATAACTATAATAATAAGGAGGTGGAGAGCATTTGGCACATTATTTGTCTCAAGTCATGAATGGCAGTTTACCAATATCCCTCGAGAAAAGCGTACTCACACAGCGAGCAGAAATATGAAGGCTAACAAAAAGGGCAGAGTTTAAATTAAGAGACAGGAAGAGAGCAGAGAGGGCCAGGGAAAAAAATGCGGTGATGACATTCCTGTCGATAGCAAGAAGAATGAATGGGCTTGGTCTGGGCAATTGATGCGCAGACAAAATTTCTGATGCTCGTTAAATGTAAAGGACTCGATTGAAAGAGTAGGCATATGTAGGAGTGGAGGGGAGAAAGTTATGTGGGCGTATCAGAGTAAGAAGTCTCCGGATATGAAGTGGCCGCGGCTGGCAAAAGACAGGCTTCATTGGATAGTTACAGGTAAGGCTTTTGCCCTACAGTGGGCCTAGTGAGGGTCGCGAAGAAAAACGAATAAACGTTTACTTGCCAAATTGAGAGCCATCATAACAATATTGCAGTTACTGTTGTTGACTGTAAAAACGTCTACCGGCAGCACCCGGAAAGTTATTTAATCTGTCTTGAGTTCAACGCTGTTTTCCTCATTTGCCACCACAAGCATGAATGATGTCGCGTGTGTAAGAAATCTTGTGTAGGCACATGACCATGTTGTCATTACACCATTATACTGACAAACTTTTCCAAAAGGTTAAGAATAAGAGCAAGTAATTATTTACTGCTGTAACCTCACTGGCACCAGACTCTTGAGACTAGAACGCAGTATGCTACTTCATAAAAGAGGACGATTACCTCTAACTGCGTGCAAATGCTTGACTTTTCCACAAAGAAGAAGGAGAAGAAGTGGCGATCGCAGCTCTGTCTCTCAAGCGTAACACTTCTCATGGCCGCGGTAAAGACCAAGTATCAGCTTAGTTAGTTATATTAATTTTAATGGCGCAAAAGCAACTTAGGCTATGATGCGCCAAACACACGGTTAGAGCTTTTGTAAAGGTTACGCTTTTTATATCTAAAGTTTTTATAAAACATTGGCTTCTCTGAGAAATTTAAAAATGCTAGAAAAATCAACCAGTGCTTGATCTCCTAAAAGTAACATGGGGTGTAGTGGGATGTATTCATTGTACAATGTTGTAAAATATTTTTTCCTCAGTTGTTCCAGTTTTTTGCATACAATTAAAATGTGGTTTACCGTGAGTTCATCGCCACACATTTCGCAGAGAGGTTTGCCTTTTTTTGTCAGTAAGAAGTTGTGAGTAAGGTGTGTGTGTCCAATGCGTAGTCGACACAAAATAACTTCTATGAAACGCTCCTGATGTGTACATGATCTCCATTCTCCCAAAACAGGTTTTATAGTATGTAGTTTGTTGTTTGTTTGTTCGTCCCATGCAATCTGCCACTTATTCCTGAGTTTACTGTGCAGTAATTTAGAAAAATCCCTCTGTGGTATGTTAACTTGTTTTATATGGCCAATTCTAGCTTGTGCTGCGCAAGCATCTGCTCTCTCATTACCTAAAATTCCAACATGGCTAGGGACCCAGCAGAATATAATGTTATGTTTTTGCTTTGTAATTTTAACTATGTTATGTATGATTTTTCCTATTATGGGTTCAGCAGCGTTTGTAGAATGCAACACTTTTAGCATACTGAGTGAATCGGTGTAAATGATGGTATTTTTTATGTTTTGTTTTACTATTTGTTCTACAGCTACAAAGATGGCATAACACTCCGCAGTAAATACCGATGCATACTGTGGCAATCGTATCATTTTTTCATTTGTTCCTTGAATTACTGCACTTCCGACATGACTTTCTGTTTTTGAGCCATCAGTGTAAAATTCAGTGTAAGTGTTATATTTTTCTCGTAGTGCAAAGAACTCTTGTAGTATGTGCTCGTGTGGTATTTTCTCTTTGTTTAAGTGTGTCAATGTGAAGTCACATACTGAAGGAAGGCTGTACCATGGTGGTAGATATTCATGTCTTTGTGCAATATTAGGTAGGGCGTCCAGCACTGCTAAGTCTTCACATTTATCTTCAAAGCGCATTATTAGTGGCCTGATAAAATGTGGTTTATTATTGAATAATCTCCTAGATGGGCACTTGGTAACAATGGGATAGAAGAGATGGTAAGGGAGAGAACGGGTTTTTAGGATGTACGTGCATGTTGGTGTGACTCTTCTATCCTCTAGTGTGGGCTCATTAGCTTCAACGTAAAGACTCTTTACCGGGGATGTTCTATAAGCTCCAGTTGATAGGCGCAAACCAAGATTATGAACAGGGTCCAGTCGTTTCAAGTAGGATGTTCTTGCCGAACCATATACCACACACCCGTAGTCCAGCTTGGAGCGCACCAAAGAGCGATATATTTGCAATAGGCATGCTCTATCGGACCCCCACCGTTTTCGCGAGAGTACCTTTAATACATTGAGGGCTTGGGATGCTTTCTTTTTCAGGTTGTTAATGTGTGACAGAAATGTAAGTTTCTTGTCAAAAGTGACGCCTAAAAATTTATGTTCCTGTTTGACTGGCAGTGTGGTTTGATTCAAGCACAGATTGGGATCGACCTGTAGGCCTCGTCGTAATGAGAATAAAACAGCTACTGTTTTTTGAGGGGAGAACTTGAATCCATTTATCTCTGCCCAAGCAGCCAGTTTATTTAGTGTGATTTGTATTTGTCTCTCGCAGGACAGTATGTTGGAAGAAGTGTATGCTATCTGTATGTCATCTACATAAACTGAATACATTACGGACTTAGGTATTACTTTGGCCAAGGAATTCATTTTTACTATAAAGAGTGTCGTACTTAAAATGCATCCCTGGGGTACGCCATTCTCTTGGGCGAATGTCGTTGATAGAGTTGCTCCCAGACGGACTCTGAATGTGCGGTTAGTCAGGAAGTCGTTCAAGCAGTTCAGCATCCTGCCGCGGATCCCTAGATCTGCTAGGTCATGGAGGATGCCGAACTTCCACGCGGTATCATATGCCTTCTCCAAATCGAAGAAGACACCGATACAGTGCTGTTTGTGGATGAACGCCTCTCGGATGGTGTTTTCTAGGCGGACAAGGTGATCAGTGGTCGAGCATGCTTTCTTAAATCCACATTGATGTAAATCTAAGAGTCGACGAGATTCAAGTGTGAAGGTCAGTCTAATGTTTACTATGCTTTCGAAAGATTTAGCGATGCAGCTGGTGAGGGCTATCGGTCTGTAATTGTTAGGACTTGTTGGTTGTTTTCCGGGTTTCAGAAAAGGTACTATTATTGCTTTCTTCCACTCCTCAGGTATATTCCCAGTTGTCCATATTTTGGTAAAGAAGTTCAACAATGCCTGCACGGCAGCCTCAGAGAGATGGGCGAGCATAGCGTAATGCACATTATCTGGGCCTGTTGCTGTCTTTTTACCACATTATAATGCCCTGATCAATTCCTGGAGTGTGATGGGTTGATTGTAGTCCTCGTGCATACCTGCTGCAAATGGAAGTTTTTCTTTTTCTGCTATTGCTTTGTACTTCTGGAACGTGTTTGTGTAATTGGAGGAACTGGAAACTTCAGCAAAATGCTCACCTAGTATGTTGGCCTGTTCTTCTAATGATGTTTGTGTCCCGGGTGTAGTCAACAGAGGAAGTGTGAAAGGGGTATGGTCACTACTGAATCTTCGAACTTTTTCCCACATTTTTTTTGAGGTTATTGAGCTGTTTATAGAGGACACATATTTCTGCCACGAGGATTTCTCGGCATTTCTCCGAACGAATCGCGCTCTGGCCTTTGCTCTCTTAAAGGCAATCAAGTTCTCCGCTGTGGGATACCGACGCAGAGAGCCCCAAGCTTTATTTTGTTGTTTTTTTGCCAATGTGCATTCTTATGTCCACCATACTTTATGTTTTTTGTGTACGAGTCCTGTTGTTTGTGGTATGGCTAGTGTAGCGGCCGATATTATGCATGTAGTAAATTTTCCATTAATTTCGTCTATGCTGAGATCTTCACAAAATTCTTTTTCTAGTGTGGCCCTTGCTGTAAAAAGTGACCAGTCGGCGAGGTGAAGTTTCCAGCGCCGTGGTCTTGTGGGGATGACTGCAGTAGACGATGAGAGGCTGATGATAATAGGTAGGTGATCACTTCCCAGAGGGTCATTTAAAACATCCCATTTAAAATCTGTAAAAAGCGATGGTGATGCGAAAGCAAAATCGAGAAAGCTCATTTTTGCCGAGCTTGGGCAACAATAAGTTGCTTTTCCTGTATTTAAAAGACAGATGGTATTTGAGACGATAAAATCTTCGATTGTTTGCCCCCTAGAGTCGCAGCGCTCGCTTCCCCAAAAAGGGGAGTGAGCGTTAAAATCCCCAACTACCAGATATGGATCTGGAAGTTCATCTATCAATTCTTCTAGATCATGGACTGTTAATGTAAAATGTGGAGGAATGTATACGGAACAGATTGTTAGTGTTTTATAGCTGACGATGCTGACTGCAACCGCCTGTAGTTTTGTATTGAGCTTTATTTCTCGAGCAGGGACGCCGCTTTGGACGACAATTGCGACGCCTCCTGAGAGTCGATTTGCCTGCTCGCGATCGCGTCTAAAAGTTTGATAATGTTTCAGGATATGCACATGTTGTGGACCAAGATTGGTCTCCTGAAGACATAAAACTATGGGTAACATTGACTCTAAAATATGTGTTATGTCACTATAATTCCGCATAAGTCCTCTACAATTCCATTGAATTAAAAAAGCCATGCTTGTGTTTTTAAAAGAAAATGAAAGGAGATTTACTTATGAGGGGGGCCCGTTATGAGGGGCCTGTCTTTTTTTCGCTCAAGAGAGCTGTTCCGCCGCTGTAATGGAGGCGGAGTGGGTGTTGTATCCATCACCTCAACAGAGGTGCTGGAGGACCGCGCAGCCGCGGTTGTGTTAGTTTCAGGCCTCTCCCGACGGGGGGAGGTCCTGCGGGATGCCGACCCATGGACCGGCGGTCCCTGCTTTGGCAGTGACAGGGCAGCTTTCGCTGACCCTGCCTGGGGCGTGGATGGCCCTGCCATAGGCTCGGTGGGAGCGGCCTTGGCAGGTGCCGGAGTGCTGTGCGGTGCTACGCCCCTGCGCACCACATCAGCGAAGTTTTGTTTTGCTGTGAAGGAGAATGTGTTTGTAAGCGCAAAACGCCTTCTCGCTTCTTTAAAAGAAATGTTTTCTTTGGTCTTTATGGTGATAATTTCTTTTTCTTTCTTCCAGTACGGACACGCCCTGGAGTATGCAGCATGTTCTCCTTCACAGTTTGGACAGCACAGGGCTGCGTCACATACATCAGACTGGTGATCCTTAGAGGCACATTTTGCGCAAGGTTTACGACCGCGGCAGCTCTGTGAGCCGTGGCCGAACCTTTGGCAGTTGAAACACCTGCGAGGGTTTGGTATGTATGGTCGTACATTGATTTTCAAATATCCCACGTCGATTGTGTCGGGCAGGGTGCTGGTGTTGAACGTCAGGATCACGTGTTTTGTGTCTATTTCCTTGTTGTCCTTCCGGATTTTGATTCGGTGGACATCTATGACGTCTTGGTCGATGAGCCCTTCGAGCACTTCTTTTTCAGTTATGTGAAGAAAATCATTTTCCGATATTACGCCTCGGACAGTGTTTAGTGAGCGATGAGGAGTCACGGAGACCGGGATTTCCCCTATGGACGTTAGGTTGGAGAGCTTAGAATGTTGGACATTGTCACACAGTTCGAGCAATAAGTCGCCGCTGGCCATTTTTGACAGCTTATAGCCAATGCCTAGGGTTTCAGTCAAGCACTTTGACACAAGGAAGGGGGATATTATTCTTGCCTGTTTATCTTGTTGTTCACTATGGATCACATGATATTTGGGGAAAGTTACTTTTCTTTTTTGAAAGAAGTTGTCTGCCTCGTTCCGCCCTCTTTTGAGAGAGCGATCGGGTTTTGAAAGTTGGGGAGCCATAAAAAAAAACTTTGTTTTTCGGTCATGGTGCCAGCCACCCACCACGGAGTCCGACAAGGGGACGGGACAGGAACTTGAAAGCAAGTCCTGCCCACGCCAGCTGTACACCTTAACTATAACCAAATATGACTCAACTCAGGGTAGTTGGTCACACAAGGTTAACCCTCGCCGCCAGGAAAACAGGAAAAACCAAGAAGTGAGTAGGATATAGGAGAGTTGTGAGACAGAGATAGGAAAGTGAAAGATGGAGAGGAAGATAGGAAAAGGCGACTGCCGATTCCCCCCGGTCGGGTCAGGCCGGAGGTGCCGTCTACAGGAAGCTGAGGCCAAAGTGGTGTGTTGCCTCCGCCGAGGGGCCTTAAAGGTCCAAACGCTCGGCATCGGCTCAACCACCAGGATCCCCTTTTCCCCGGACACGGCGATGCCACGCACGGCGAGGCGCGGGTGCTCGGGTCCGTGGTGATGCACAGTTCACCATCATCCCCTTGCGGGGATGTCCCTGCGGATGCTCGGGAACCCGCGGTGTCGCCAATCACCGTCGCGACGCCTGCAAGCTGCAGGCGCCCCCCTGCGGGGAACCAAGTATCAGCTGAGGGACCTCCGGTGACTTCCGGGGAAGACGACCCCGCGCTGTACTGGGACTCCAGGTACCATCGCTACTTCTACGCGGGAGCCATGACACCACCTACGGGACAGCTGTACGACTTGGCCGGAACGCCCATCACGCGCACCACTGACATCCATACCTGGTCTCCCGTAGAGCTGGAGCACGGCGAGTGTCCAGTTGGACGTGCTGGAAGGTGGTCGTCGCGGTCTATCATATCCCCACGCGAAAAACGGGTACGCAAAACGCTCCTGTAATCATTTACTGAGTGTGCGCTGCTTAGAAGAGTTCGGATACGTGTTGGACATGAATTTTGATGTTTGTGTGAGCTGTAAGCCGGCGCTATGACGACGTCGACCTTGAATCGCATTATTGAAGATGTAACAGCTTCATTAGCCCTGATTGAGACATTTTTTAGGTTCCCAACGGGATCAGTTATGATCACCGGCCCCGGTTGTTCTCCTTGCCATTTTTAAAGGATTTGATCTCTTAGCTGTGTGTCTATGTGGCAGCGCAGATTATTGGCTTGCAGTATAAAGGCTGCTTTTTAAATTCTGTGCTGATGTTTTTTCAAATGTCCTGAAAGACCCGACAGCGCTGCCTTTCCATGGTGAGTGTTTGACATGGCGGACATCATGTCCATAGAGTACCTTGTTAATCAAGGTTAGTTAAATATATTAAAGATTAATTTTACTATGTCCCGTAGAAGAGCACAATATAATGTGCAATAATGGCGGCTTTCAGCATACATTATGTCAGTTTTAAAAAATATTCAGTCAATAAATATTCAATCATTATGTGAGTTTTAATAAATATTCATCTCCAGTTCTGCCAGTTAAAAAAGGCATTCCACAGAGATTTATTCTCGGGTATTTGCTGTTCATAACATACGTAAATGATGCATGCCCTACTCCTAATACCCCGAAACTAATTATGTATGCAGATGACACAAACGTATTTTCCTCTAGCCATTCACTCCCGGATATTGAACAAGCTGTCAATAACTATTTGTTCCATCTCTCTACTTGGTTAAACACAAGTAAATTATGCTTGAACATTGAGAAAACGAAATGCATATTGCTTGCACCGCTAAACAAGCCTAGGAAATCTTCCATAGAAATTTTGTTTGATGGCAAAGAAATAGCTCAAGTCAAGGCCCGAAAATTTCTAGGCGTGTGGTTTGGAGAAAGCTTATCGTGAAATTCTCATGTTAACAGCCTCATAGCTGACCTAAGAAAAACAATTGGCTGCCTCTTTAAGATTTGTCCACTCATCCCTCAAAGGTTATGAACTGCACTTTATTACTCTCTTTTACTCCAAGCTTTCCTTCTGTGCTTTAGTGTGGGGTACCACTACAAGTCACAGTTACAAAAGATTAATTAGCCTGCAAAAAAAGTGTTAGGAATATTTGAGCAATATAATGGCCCACCGGAACTACTGCGGACAAGGCCGCTTTTCCTGAAATACAATATGCTAAAGGCCACTCAAATTTATTATTTCAAATTGCTGCAGGACATAAAAAAAGCGGAGGTTCACAGTGTACAAAAATCCAATGCAGCTCCAGCATGCACACTCCGTAAGGAAACTTTACGGCCGCCAAAATGAAAACGAATTACGGATGACAACATACTGCATACCAAACAGCTAACCTTTTAAATATAATACAAGAATTAACAGATCTGAGTGCTAATGTCTCCAAAAACACGCTTAGAGCTCTGCTGCTGAAAAATAACTTAGAACTCACATAATCTGCCATGTGTCTTTCCCTAATTGCTATTTTTTAGGAGTGCATTATCATTTTGTATCTTGCTGTTGTTTTGTTATGATGTGGCAATTTTGTTGTTCCTAAGCTTGCAACAACCATGTTCAGGATTTTGTTATATTTGCAATTTTGTACCAAGTATTTTGTGTCCTCATGTACTAACTATTGTTTGTTTTATACTGTTACTTTTTCGTTAGATGATTTATTTACCTTTTCTTCCCCTTAATTCCCCCAGAAGATTTCGGTGAGAAACTTTTTTAAAGCTATGTTTAACGTTTATGCCAAACTGTATGCGGGGCAAGAGCCATCGTCAAGCGTTTCGCCTTTTGCTCTTGCTCCTCTTTCTGCATCAGAAAGAAACAAATAATTCGAATCAAATCCTAGGCAAACCCATATTTTTTTTATTTTTGTATTGACGTCCGCCGTGGAGGCTCAGTAGTTATGGCTCTCGGCTGCTATCCCCAAAAGCAGCTGCTTTGATCCTGACCGCGGCGGTCGAATTTCGATGAATGCAACTTTCTTAAGGCCCGTTTAGCATGCGATGTCAGAGCATGTTAAAGAACCACAGGAGGTCGAAAATTTTTGAAGCCTTTCCATGCGGCGTCTCTCGTATCCTGAGACGCTTTGGGACATTATCTCCTAGTAAACCATTTTTATATAGAGATTGCGATTCGATATATTGAGCTCTAAACTTTGCGTTGCCGCTCAAAACCACCCGATACCAAAATATACGGGAGTTGTTTGGTTTGGTTTATATGGGTTTAACGTTCCAAAGCGTCTCAGGCTATGAGAGACGCCGTAGTGAAGTGCTCCGAAAATTTTGACCACCTGGGGTTCTTTAACATGCACTGACATCGCACAGTACATGGGCCTCTAGAATTTCGCCTTGATCGAAATTCGACCGCCAGGGCAAAGATCGAAACCGCGTCTTTCGGGCCAGCAGCCGAGCGCTATAACCACTCAGCCACCGCGGCGCCTGACAGAAGGGAATTGTGTCCCCACCACTTGCTGAGTTCTTTACGGTGTTGATTAAAAGCACTCTAATATTATTACTTATGAGAAAGACACATGCCTGACTCGTTGCGTTTATCCTGAGGTGCTAGCGGCTCAAACACTTAGGACAACGTACTATTCTTGTAAGCGCATACCAAATATGGCTTCTGTTGATTTCCGGGTCATATTAAAGCCGAGATGGCATTGCCAGCTGCAAGCCTTACCTGTTCTTTAGCCAAATCAGCCGAGCTGATGCAATTTCTCTCTCTGCGCTGCCAAGCTGAACACGGCATCAGTCTTGTATTTGGTTGCCGAAAGAGAGGAGGGTTTCTTTTGCGAAGCGGTTTTCCGCTCGGAGCATCGTCGACCGCTTTTTGGTTGACAATTTTCCCTTACTTAACCATAGCGGAAAGGCGGTCGGCCCGAAGCTTAAATAATGATGCTTCTTGTTTTGGCCTTTCAACACGTTTCCCTGATGTGAAATGCGACTGTATACTACTGCCGGCGCAGCTCATGCTTTGGTTGCTGCGCTCTCTCTTTTTGCTGAAATAAATTCACGTTTGATATCACGTACCAGAAAGATCATATAGGAAATTTTAGAATCTTAATTCGCTATCTTTAGTGGCTGCGATTCTGCGATTTAATAATGCGGTACAAAAAGAAAATTTGTAACCTTTATTACGTAATATTTATTAGGCATGCGTTCTTGAACTATCTACTACCACGGACACTGCTAACGCATTTTTTACTGTAGACCTGCTGGTAGTCTGACGCATGTTGACGTGAAGCCTCCAGCAAAACCTAGGAACATTCACCCGCCACCATTACCCTTCAGATACGCCGCCTAGCAGCTGCCTCCTCACCTCATGACCGCACTCCCACCCACCAATCCGAGCCATATGCGCCGTCCATCAGCCACCCAACCCTACCATTCAGAAGCGTCTCTCACCAACAACCCACCTACGTCACACCCCTCGCCCCGCCCCCCCCCCCCCCCACACACACACACAATGCCTTCACGTACTAGAAGCCCACTCAAACGCGGAGGGAAAAATAAACCTCGAAAGCAAAATCAAAGGCCAAAGCAAGCCAGCTGAATTGCGGAGGCAAATACCTCCATCGAGCTATCAATTCCGCTACCTTATACAGGGCACCCGCGATTAACCTTTGCTCTTCTAGACGAACATTCCCCTTGAATAAAATTTTTTCACGTGTCTGAAGCCTTGGATGGGGCAAAAATATTTAATTAACTAAAAGCATCGAAGTCGTCCTCGAAGATATTTCTAATTGCTTCTTCAGAATTATCGCTTTCGATATCTTATCTTCCCGTGATTTTTTAAACATGTACGGGTATTAAGACACGTTTATTCAGGTTCTGTGTGAATACTAAATGTTTGCTCTCACCGTAGAGAAAAAATAGTTTTTTCAATTTTTCTCTCACTATAGACCATTTGTTTACGCTTACATATTGCCAGCCAAGGTCTGCACGCGATGGATTTAAATTCCCGCATAACGTTCCTCCTGACCAGCCATGACCTAACCACTAGGCATGGGACCTTTCATGCAGGGTCGGCGAAAGCGACCGAAGAAGAAACGCCGTATATCTTGGAGTTCTGTCTCTGCGCCGTGCACCGAGGTTGTCACCACCGAACAATCCACCTGCAAAGACTAGGACCCCATCTGCTTCAGTCTGCACATCACCATTTGCCTCGCCATTGTTTTCGTGATCGTGCTGCTCGTTCTGTTCTGGCCCTGGGCACTCACGCAGAGACGACATCACGTGACCGATGATTCGGATATCGATTCAGACTTGACCACGGAATACAGCCTGGTCGTGAGGCCGTTTGTTACAAGGCACATTTCCCCGACTCCACCACGGTCTACCTTAGCCACCAACGATAATCGAGCCCGCCACCTTCAGGAGATTGCCAACGTATCTCTCTCTGCCGCGGAAATCCTTACGCCGCTAGCGAAACGAGATTCTCGGGAAATTAACGAGAGTGAACTCCTCCACTGAATTTTTTTCTTAGCGCAGTTAAACGTTTACGTTGCCTCAGCGGTCCTCAATTATTAAAACATTTTTAGGTGTTATTCACGAAGTATGCTTCAATATGGTGCTATATCACAACAAAGCACTTTGTAGCTTTGACAAATCCTTGTTTCTAGTTGGGCACAATTGGATGGGGTTTCGGAATCGCTCCCGACGAGAACATGGGTTAGGAACGAAACTTGCTCCGAACACCGCCACCACCACCAGGACAAGACTGCCGATGAATTAAAGGAGGTTGATGATGGGAGGAAACGGAACTTGGGAGTTTAATTACATTATTTACATAGATATAGGTCAAAATGAACTTCTCTCCGAAGAGAGGATCTTAAAAGTAGGCTTAAGGAGCCTTAAAAGGGGGCATGATCCCTAAATGGAGCACACCATGGGAGCACCAAAAATAGAACATGACTGAGCATCATGGGAGCACAGAAGAAGAGCCCGATTTTCACTGCACTCGCTCTCCAGTTTTATACAGTTCTTGTTACCCAGATTCCCCAGGTGGAGTATGTCTCCGCCAGGGTGTGAGTTGCCTATATTGTATTATCACACACAAATATGCACCAACGTACATAGGGGCACGCCCTCCTCACGTGTCGAGCCAGAGAGAGAGAAGGATGCCTTTGTGGCCACGTCGACAGCGGAGGGGGATGATCTCGTAGCCAGCCGAACGATTCCCCGCACCGACGACACCTCTTCTTTAGATGTCAGTCGACGCCCCGGACAAAAACGCACGTTCGGGTCTAGTAGCCAAAAGGAGTCACTTCGTCATTTGCCATGCCTGCGAAGATTAGCGGACGACGACCGCCAGCTCACTCCCGTATTCCGGGAATTAGGCCACATTGGTTCCCTCAGCTTAGTCACGGCCACGGAGCAAGACTCTATAGGAGGTGAAACTCCCGCCAGTGCGAGCGAGCGCTGGCGACCAGATAAAGTCACAATTGTATTCGCCGACAGGGTCGCATGCAGTGGCGGCGCCATGCGGCGCGTCGTGGAAGCAGCAGCGAAAAAAACGCAGTGCCCGGGCAGGCTAAAGTTCCAGTGACTTTAGGGCAGGCGGCTCCGGCGCGCTCTCCAGCGATGCGCGCTCAAAGTAGACGACACTGGTGTTTGCCTCAGCGGGCACTCCGTGACGTTGTATTTCTGAGCTCTTAAGTGAAACAGCAACAGTTCGTGTCGATGTCTGTGCTGAAATGGTTGAATCATAGCTCCAGTTGCTCTTCGGGCTACTAGCGGTAAAGGAGCGTGCGAGAGTGCTCTCAAAACCAGTCAGTCGCGCGCGGCCTAAAGGGAGAAACACGCTCGACCGGTTGCCTCGGCAACCGCAACAGGCAGTATTTTTTTTTCAGGCCGCCAGGTGCCCTCAGCTTGATAGTTCCGCGTGAGCTTGTGACCTTTTCTGGTCGCTGATGACAGCGAAGTTTCCACTCCTATATAGATTTCCTCCGTGGTCATGGCCATTAGGGATTAGCCGGGCTCAATCCCTGCAGCGGCCTATCTGCTTCGCCAAGAGTGCGAACAGTGCAGGCGCACTCGGTGCTGTCAGGTGCTCGGCTCTCGCTGCGGCGGTTTTCCGCGGGCCTTCGCTCCCCTTACTTGGTTCCCGGAATTCACCTGGGCTACGCTCTCGGTACTCTGGTCTCGAACGTAGGAGCGGTTCTTATCTCGCGGCTCGGAACCACACTGAAGAAGCTTAGGGCTGGCTTCCAGCAGGTGAGCCTTGCTGACGACGCTGCCAACACAGACGGGCGGGCGCTCGCATATAACACCACGTGCGCGGCGCGGAAAATCGCCACCAGCCAGCGCTTCCAACCGCTTGCCCTGAAGAGATGGGCTTGCGTTCACGTTGATTTCCTGGCTTGCATTATCAAGGCCAAAAAAGAAGACAGCACCAAACCACCAACAAAGGAAAACATAGTTGGGAGAGAGAGAGAGAGAGACTCTTTAATGAAGAAACAGAGAATTAAGCCGGCGTTTCAATATCGCTGGCATGCTACTCTGCGTAGGGAGGGGAATTTGGGAGATAAAGACTGAAGGAGAGCAGCGTGGAAGAGGTGGAAAAAAAAACGAAGATAAAATGCAGTTATGAAATGGGTACTAAGGATGCAGTGGCGAGTATTGATGCAACCTATGGAATGATGGAGTGCATAGTCCGACGAATGGGCTGACGAAGTTCACTGCAAGAAGAATGCATGAAGGTAACCTGCAAGTGAATTTAGAGCTTATCGAGATGTCCAATGTCTTATAAATATGTAAAAAGAAAGTTCATTGCAAGTCTCTGTTGCCTGAAGCAGGCTAAGGGGCCTAAAACTTTGTCCATTGTTAGGGGCACTGGGCAGAGCTTCTGCATGCAATTATCATAGTACGCACGCTCGTTAGCATACGCAGGGCAATCAAGCAGGATATGTTCCACAGTTTCTATCGAAGCACAGTTGTCACAATGCGGACTGTTAATTTGTCCAAAACGGTATCGCAGGCCATTTGTATATGCAGCATTCAGACGAAGTCGGTGATAAAGTGTTTCGAGTTGTCGAGAGAATTCTGGGTGAGAGTCTTGATCTAAGATGTGGGTCGATTGAGTGAAGAAATTGGTACTGATGTGTCGGCAAACTCCAAAGCCGATACGTTTCTTCGTACGCAAAACATTTAGCCATTTGGGACGCATCAGATTTCGTGAGAAAACTTCGAATGTATCTCTGATGTTGATGGGCCTTACGGGCCGCTTCATCTGCTTTTTCATTAGCCATAATGCCACAGTGAGCAGGTACCCACTGAAATGTTATGCAGTGGCCTGCGGCAATAGCTAAATGATGGATATACCCAATGTCCAGGGAAACTGGCTGGTGATTCGTTTCCTTCAGCAGGTTGGCCAGGATCTGCAGAGATGCTTTTGAATCAGTGAAGATAACCCAACGGCCGGCGGTTCGGCGCAGGATGTAAGAAACAGCTTCCTTAATGCCGTGAAGCTCAGCTGTTGTAGAGGAGGTCCTCCGCTGCAGCCGGTAAGAAAGGGCATGGCCTGTTGAGGGCACATAAAGGCCACAAGAAGAAGTTTCTTTAGTAGTTGAACCATCGGTGAAGATATGGGTGTGCTGCGTATATTCTTCGATTAAGTAGGCGAGAGTAGCTTGCAGAAGTGCTGCCTGTGGCATGCGGCTCTTTGCATTCACACCTGGAACAGACTTCTTCCCCTTTAGAGGAGAGAGTGTCCATGGAGGAAAGGCCAGAGGTAGTAGTTTCTGAGGCTGATTAATAGTAGGAAGGGGCAGGAGCTGCACTGCCTGGCCAAAGCTAGAGTTGCTGTGAGTTAGGTGGACACGGTGTAGGAAGTGCTTCTTCCCTTGCAGGACATGGCGGAGATGGGAACGCATAGTTTCCTGGGCGGCAATTGCCTCTAGTGGGAGACATCCTGCCTCCGCTACTGTTCCTGATGCAGAGGAACCCTTTGGGAGGCCAAGACATATTCGCAGGCAGTTGTTCCGTGCGGCATTGAGAGTCTTATTGCTTGATGTAGATAATCTTTGAAGCACTGGTAGACAGTAGCGCAAGGTTCCTTCAACGTAGGCTTTTTCAAGCAGAAGCATTGATCGGCAGTTGCTACCCCACCTTGTTCCCGCCATGAACCTGAACACTTGCGATGCTGCAGTAATCCTCGCACGGAGTTTTTTTATCTGAGGTGACCATGACAGATTATAGTCGATTACAACACCCAGGAATCGCTGAGATCGTACATATGGCAGCGATCGTCCGCCTAGGAGCAGCGGATATCGGGTCATCGTTTTTCTTGTAAACGCCATTGCAACACTCTTTTCTGGCGAGAGACGAAGACCTCTGGAAGCCAGGTACATCGAAATGTTCAATAGTGCTCTCTGAAGACGTTGCTGGGTAATATAGCGCGAACGTGACGCGGTCCAGATGCAGATACCATCAGCATAAATTGTTATGTGGACCCCTCGCGGAAGGTGTCTTCTTATGTGAATAAGGACGATATTGAACAGGAGAGGGCTGAGCACCGCTCCCTGTGGTACGCCCCTCTCCACTGCGTGAAAGCGTGTTGGACCGTTTGGAGTGGTAATATAAATTTGTCGTTCTTTTAAATAATGCCCAATCCACTTGCATAGCCTTCCTCCAAGGCCAAGACTGCCAAAGGCTGCGGGAATTGCATGGTGAAAGACGGAGTCAAAAGCGGCCTTGATGTCTAGGAAAACGGCTGTTGGGATGTACCCAGCATGAAGGTACTCCTCACTTGATGAGACGAGGGCGATGATATTGTCAGTCGCAGACCTGTTTTGACGGAAGCCGTTCATTTCTTGGGGAAACTCATTTCGGCTTTCTAGGAACCAAGTTATGCGCTTGCAGATCATGCGCTCCATGAGCTTACCTACGCAGCTCAGTAGGGCAATGGGCCGGAATGATGCGTAGCTTGTTGGCTGCTTACAGGGTTTCAAAACGGGCACAATTTTCACCAGCTTTCATTCCGTGGGGACCTCACCAGCCATCCAGGAAGAATTGTAATACTCCAGGAGTCGAAGACGAAAGGTGTAGGGTAGCTTTGCAATGGCGTCGTAGGTCACCTCATCATGACCCGGAGACGTGTGCCTGTTTGTCTCCGCGATAGCTGTGGATAGTTCTTCCATTGTTAAAGGCAGGTCTAACGCTGGCACTGCCGCCTTTGGGATGCCTGTTTGACCATCTGCGGAGAGTGTCGAATGCCCTGACCCTGCCGACAGCAGCTTGCAGTGATCTTCTGAGACTTCTTTTATAGATTTTTGTTCGTGAAGGGAGAGTACAGCGAAGGGGTGGAGTTGTTGAAGTGGCGTGCGCATACCTCTAACTATCCGCCAAATATTGGTTACTGGTTTGCGCACATCCAGCGTAGAGCAAAAGTCACGCCACTTTTGCCGACTGAGTTTATCCATGTAGCGTCGAATGTGACGTTGTGCCCGTCGGCATGCACGTAGGTCATCGAGGCTTTTTGTGCGCAGAGCTTTCCTTTCAGCTCGCCTGCGTATAGCGCAAAGCCTTTGGAATGTGTCATCATTTGAAGGTAGGTTATCATTTTTAGCTGTAAGTTGTGTACTCGCCCTCAGGCAATACGCAATTGTCGATGCTAATTCCTCATTGCGAGTTACCGCAGTAACTCCTCTGCTTACAGCGTCCTTGTATGCGTCCCAGTCTGTAGATTTTATAAGGAATTTCTTTGGGTTCCTCTGCGCATGGAAAGCCGATATGATGATTGGGTAATGGTCGCTTCCACGTGTCTCCAAATCAGTGCACCAGCCAAAGTTGTGGGCGAATGAACTTGTGACAAATGTCACATCGATGCTGCTGGTAGTCATCGGGCCTCGGAGGTAGGTGATGCTGCCGTCATTTAAAGGCTGAACTGAATGCTTAGAGAGAAGTTTTGCAAGCTTGGCACCTCGGGCACATGCATGTGAGCTGCCCCAAATTTCATTTTGAGCATTGAAGTCTCCGCAAATAATATGCGGAGAGGGCGTCCTTGCTATCAAGTCTTCAAGTCTCAAAGCATCAAATGGCGTGCCTGGCTCAAGATATGCTCCAATCAGAGTGTACTGTTGTCCGGCAATAACTGTGACAGCGCATACGTATTTATTGTCGCTGTGAGGCGGGACATCAACCGGTGAGGCCGGGATATCCTTGCGAAAGCCTATCAGCAATCTGCTGACATTATCTGGTCTTTGTGAATGATGGAAATAGTATCCATTGAGTCGGAAAGTTTCCTCGAAGCGTGATTCACAGATGACTATGAAGGGGAAGCGGTACGCTCGCACGAGCTGTCGGAAATCTGAGAGTTTAGAGCGTAGCCCGCGAGCGTTCCACTGGAAAATGGTGCATGTACGAAAGATGTTGTGGATTGTCAGCTGCAGTGAAGTTCTCGCTGTGGAAGCCATGATTACTGAAGTGTGGTATTACGCCCCTGCGGAGCGTAGGAGACCGACACCAACGGCTCCATTGCAAGGACAGCTTCTACTTCTGGGAGTCTTCCTGACGAGGGGTTTGCACGGATAAGAGCCTTGATGGCTACAAACAGCATCGGAATCAGTAGGCATGTGACATCTTGTTCAGAGCTTCCGGTTTGCTGCCTGCCGCTGATCTTTTTGTCATGTTGTGGCGCCCTAGGGTCAGAGCAAGCGACGCTGTTTGTCGGGTCTTGTGTAGTGCGTTGCAGTAGCTTTGATGAAGGAGAAGAACCAACAGACTTCCCACGCTTCTTTTTTACCGCATCTGTGTAGGTCTTGTCAGCTGCTCTGCCACGCTGTGTTGACTGATTCTCGGAAAGAGCTGCCGTAGTCGTGAAAACCACGTCGGGGTTAGGTGGTGGTTCATGGCGCTTAGGGGGTTTCCCTTGTGTTTGCTCTGCTGTGCGAGCAACTGTGGCTGCTTTCTTTTTATAACACCCTCCATAGGAAGCAGGGTGTGGGCCACCGCAGTTAGCGCATTTAGGTTGCGCTCTCGAAGTGCATTCTTTGTGCGAGTGGGGGCCAGCACACACTTTGCAGCGCACGGGGCCGTTACAGTGTCTTGATATGTGGCCATGCCTCTGACATTTATAGCACTGAGTTGCTGCTCCGACGTATTCAGTTACAGGGTAACTACAGAACCCCAGCTTTACTCGTTTTGGTAGCGGCGCATCTTTTACGAATTCCAATATAACTGTGCGACGGCGTACCGCTTTTATCTTTCCACCATCCTCAGGAGTGTAGGCGATTAGCCTCCTTGCTGAGAGGACACCTTGGTCGCGTAGATATTCCTGCAGATCTTCGTCTGTGTAGGTGACAGGTACATCTTGTATTTTGCCATAGCTTGCCATGTAAGAGTATGGGACTCTGGCCTCTACAGCCACTCCAGCCAGCTTAGTTACCGTGAGCAGACGGTTGGTGGCGGGCAGCGTCGATACTGTAACCATCAGGCTCCCATCCTTGTGAATGCGATGGCTGAGGACTTTTTCTTGAGCCGATGCTATAACCGCCGAAGCCACAATGTTGGGGTTGGCTTTCCATAGGCTTCCTCCTTCCTCAGTGGGCCTGAAAACTACAGGAACACCGGTAGCTCTCTTTTTCTTGTACGATACAACTGTAAATGATGCTTGGTCCATGTCCTCTGGATGGTCGGTCAGAGGCTCGTTGTTGGCTTGGTCGTCGCGCAGTCTTTTGTTTGGCGGGGCCTGGTCTGTAGCCGCAACTACAGGGGCCGCTGGACCCGCCGCTGGCGCTGCTGCCATCAGTGTAGCATGGAGTTCAGCTGGCGGTGATGTTCCTTGTCGGCGTTGATACGGCGCACAGCGCCGAGGAGATCGCTTGACGTGCTTGAGTTGGGACGTTACGGTAAACAAGGCAGTGCCCCATGCACAGGCGCCCGGAATTCACTCCAGGCCCACCAGACTTCCTCCTAATGTCAAACCAATTCCTGCTCGCGAATAATAATCCCTCAAATTTGCGCGAATTTAGGGCCAAAGCGAGCGTCCGCGTCACGTCTGAGGTTGCCAAGAACCGACTGCCACGGTGGCGTGTCCAACCCTACAAATTTTGAAAAGAAACAATCCCTTAATAATCAATGCTCTGATCCCTCTAAATAACGCGAATATCGAAAGTCTGCTTAAAATTTTGGCCCACACGCACATTAATCTAATATTTTTTCTCAAAGAAGCTTGATCGCTCGAGGCTGAGAATCAACAGCTCCGGTTGAACTCTCCAAGATGCGACTGCGCATCACAAACCTTACTCACTCTCGTACTAGCGATATGCTTCCCTTAATCTAATTGTGTCAATGTGACACCTCGTCACCATCCTCTATACACAAAGCTGCTACAGCTGTTCTGCCTAAAACTCTACAGGTTCACTTTCCTCGGTTACTCTCCGGATAACACAAACGGCGAGCCAGCCACGCGCCGCTAAACGCAAGTAGTCAAATGTGCACAAATGCACGTTCTTTCATTGCCTCCGAAATGGACTAGATACATTTACGTTAATGTAGCCACATAACCTTGGTATCGCAAGCAAGTTTAATACGCCTGAATCTACGTAAGATACAAAAGCAAACATGTTACAAACTTTCAAACACAGACACTTGCTAGCTCACCGCGGTTCCACCTACGCAAACAGCTCCACGTCTACTCGGGAATTGTCTTCGCTGTATTTTTGTGAGTGTCCTTATCATTTGGTAGCACGGCAATTTGACACTTCTACCTAACTCAAAGTCTATAGCCTCTGCGGAAATTGAGAAAGTACATCTATATCCGATCAACTGAAAACTTTTAGCCCCAAACCACGTAGCCTTTCCCTCTCCAATTTCACGCACCCACAAAAAAGAAAAAAAAGAAAAGGCTACTTCGAATGGCTACACTGGAGTGAAGGCTGACTCACCACCCCCTCGTTGAACAAATTAGCTTTTCAGACGCGCCCGCCGGGGTCGCGCTTTGACTGATTGAACTTCTGTCAACTCGTGGCAAAATGCAGCTGAAAACCACCATTCTTGACCGCCCCTATCTTCTCCGCGCCCCCTCGACACGCTCAGAAGGCCTTGGGAAAACATGCAAATTCGGGAACCGACTCCTGGCGACGAACCGCGTCCAGCTCGAGAAGCTACCCTTTGTTCTCGTCCCAAGTAAGGTCGGCTACGCATTCGCCGTGCGCGGTTCCCGGAATCCCATGCGGAAATTGAAGGACCCATCCTTCTCAAGTACCCGCGCGGAACCCGCCTGCATGCCTGGTCTCTGTTTCTAGAGGCCCACGCTCGCCTTCCCAGAATGTCACGCGATTTAGCGTCTTGTGATCTTTCGCGCCGCTGTTCTTTTTTTCTTACCGCCGGTCTGTCAGGTCGATGTGGTCTCGGTCTTGCTGCAGGCCAATACTTTTTGTAAAACCTCGCTCCTGTCTTGTTCCCAATATGCGGTCTTCCCTTTCTGTTATAACGGTCAGGTTTAGAATCATCCGCGCACGTCGCCTGACGAGAAACCTTAGCCGCTAATATGCAAGGTTTAATGCGGGAAGCTTTTGCTTTCCCTTCTGCCGCATTTCTAACTAGGCTATCGTTAGCAGTAGCCCGCGCAGCTGATTTTAGGGCTTCCTGTTTGAAGCGTTTTATCTTGGTTCTTGCCCTTTTCCTTTTTTTCCGCCTAGGCTGCTCCTTGTGCATTTTCCCACAACTAGCTTCTTCTAGATTTTCATTCGCAACTCGGAAGCCTCCCTCAAAGTCAAAACTGGCCTCTTCGCCTTCGCAGCGATTTGTCAGCTCCACACAGCTGACAGGCGAACCTTCGACTGCCCTCAAGTTGGGCCCGTGCAAGTTTAATCTGGATTCGTCGCAGCGCGGTGTCAGCTCCACACAGCTGACAGAGGGACCTTCCTCTGCCCCCGCGTTCGGCAGTTCACTTCCTTGAAAGTCGTCCTCCACCGCCATCTTATAGCTTTCAGTGCCTTCCTCAGAAACGCACTGCTCATCTATAGTTGGGCTGTCGTCCTCTGCGTCAGCCTGGCTTTCAATACTGCATATTAACCCATCCGAAGCTCCACACTTCTCATACGCCAGCTATGCAGAGCTAGCTGCATCCTGTTCACTGATGTCGCAGTGACTCCACAACTCAAAGATTCCCCGGTTAACAATGCCAAAAGGGTTCCACTCTGTTTCTCATTTGATGCCTTTACAGAGCCGCCTGTTCTCAGCCTCGGGTTCGACATGCTCTAGCTCCGCTGCTAGTTTCTACATAGCCTCTTTAAGAACTTGTTAGGCGCTCCTGCAGCTCTGCCTCTTGTTTATGCAGCTCTGCCTCTTGTTTCTGCCGCTCTGGCTCTTCTTTCTGTCTCCGAACTTCTTCAGCTCTTTTACAGTGTTGTTGTTTTGCCCTCTTTTGAGTCTTGTCCCAGGCAATTTCGAAATCGAGTTCTAATTCTATTTCAAAATTTTTGATTGCCTGGATAATGTCCGAATCTTTTGCGCTTTCTTCCACATCCACTCCTAACTCATCGCACAAAAACCACAGTTCTGCCCTCGACAACCTCGTCAGGTCTATGGTCGCTGCCTTTAAATGTTGGTTTTGCTCGCACATGGTGATTCTGAGCTACTACCGCTGAGCTACATACATACACCCGATCAACCAGCAGTTCAAATTTTTTACCCAGAATTTGAAACCTGGAGGATCCAAAGCAAAAAAAGGCACTCACCCGCAGATGCAGCACAATGCAAACCGGTCCATCGCACCGCTGCCAACAAGTTGTTGGATGGGGGTTCCGGAGCACTCCCGACGGGACAACAGGTCATGAACAACACTTGCTCCGAACACCGCCACCGCCACCCGGACAGGACTGCCAATTAGTTAAAGGAGTTTGATGATGGCAGGAAAGATTACTTGGGAGTTTAATTACATTATTTACATAGATATAGATAGGCCAAAATGAACTTCACTCCGGAGAGAGGATCTTAAAAGTAGGCTTAAGGAGCCTTAAAAGGGAGCATGATCCCTAAATGAAGCACACAATGGGAGCACCCAAAAGGGGCACGACTTAGCATCACATGGGACCACAGAAGAGGAGCATGACTTTCACTGCACTCGCTGTCCAGTTTTATACAGTTCTTGTTCCCGAGATTCTCCAGGTTGAGGACGTCTCCGCCAGGGTGGGAGTGGCCTATCTTGTATTATCACGCACAAACACGCACCACCGTAAATAGGGACACGCCCTCTTCACGTGTCGAGCCAGGGAGAGAGGAGAATGCTCTTGTGTCCACGTCGACGGCGGAGAGAGATGATCTTGTAGCCAGCCGAAAGAATCCCCGCACCTCCGACACCTGTTCTTTAGATGTCAGCCGACGGCCCGGACTAGAACGCAAGTTCGGGTCTAGTAGCCAAAAGGAGTCGCTTCGTCGTTGGCCATGCCTGCGAAGATTAGCGGACGACGACCGCCAGCTCGCTGCCGTATTCCGGGAATGAGGCCACATTGATTCCCTCAGCTGAGTCACGGCCACTGGGGATTAGCCGCCGCTCGATCCCTGCGGCGGCCTCTCCGCTTCGCCAAGAGTGCAAACAGTGCAGCCGCAGTAGGTGCTGTCAGGTGCTCGGCACTCGCTGCGGCGGCTTTCTGCGGGCCTTCGCTTCCCTTACTTGGTTCCCGGAATCCACCTGGGCGACGCCCTTCGTACTCGGGTCTGGAAAGTGGGAGCAATTCTTATCTCCTGGCTCGGAACCATACCGAAAAAGCTTAGTGCTGGCTTCCAGCAGGTGAGCCTTGCCGATGACGCTGGCAACACAGACGGGCGGGCGCCCGAATGTAACAGCACCATGTGCTTTCCGAAGACGAGGACACTTCTGGCGCACTTGTTTTATAACAATACTTTATATCAATTACTTTATATGTCACTTGAACTTTCGCCTGAATGGTTCTTGGAGCCCTCTCTGCCTGCATCGTACACAAGAGGGATCGACACTTTAAAAGAAATTTATTTCATGCTAGGAGTCGGAGAGAAGCTGATATGTTTGTTTACTAACTGCCTATCCGAATAAAACACTTATGTCTTTCTGCTAATTAGGTATAACCAAAACAGGTTATTTGGAGGATGATCTGTTGAGTGTGTTTAAGCGCGTTTCAGTTTTCAGAAAACGGATAACGTGGTCTGGACTACTAATACGCATAATGTTGGCCCCTACTAGCATTGGTTCTAAAAACCTGCGGCTTCCACAGTGAAAGTGGAAGTTTGGAATTGGACCATTTCTTCTTTGGGTTTGCTGCTGCAAGGCGCCGAGGATTTCACTTGTGTCGTGAGTGCGAGGACGTGCCCCGCCGAACGTTCCGGGGGGCATCCTGAGCCGCAGCGCACAATATATAAATAATCGATAGTTGCCGCTGCAAAGTGGGACGTTTGCAGCCGAAGTCTATTTTTATGGTTTTATGCATTAAATCTCTAGCTCCAATTCTTAACAATTCAGCGGAAAACATCGTCCGGAAACCGCTGTGAATCTGCGGCTGAGCATGAGTCTATACTTTCTTGACAACTTTGAACTTTTCTATCCTAGTCATAACCAGGAGGAATAACTTCAACCCCGTGCAAAATTCGAAGGAGTGTAGGCGACGCGTGTTTTTACACCTTAACCTTGCTTAGCGACAGCCCAGTTGTGTTTAAACTCCATCTGATAACATCGACAAGCGCGAAAATAAGCAGGTTAAAAATATACTGAACAAGAGTGGGTACTGCTTTCTGGCATGAACACTCCAACATCACGGATTGTTGCTCATTGTTTGGAACCCCTTGAGCCGGTTCTGGGGGCGCTGCAGCAATTAACTATGGCGCGACAAAAAAACTCTTCTGTAACTGTGTCAGTGCACACTCCGCGCATTGTAGTGATGCAGTGGAATGCCCGAGGACTGCGTGGTAGTGTCCACGACTTCTGAGAGCACGTCCAACAGTACCGCTTCCCAGTAAATGTGCTCTGTGAGCCCAACATGTCTTCCTCATTCCGCCTTTCTGGGTATGTACTACTGTGGTCCAGACAAGGCGAGACAAGCAAAGGTTTAGTACGCGTACGTCGAGATATAGCGCACACCAATCAATTTCTACTGCCACACAACATGAACCACTCCATTTCCCTGACGCTAATGCTAAAAGGACGAGTCCTCTCTAATGGTCTGCTATACTCCACTTAGAGATGTCATTGACTTTCCGTAGCTACCTTCAGCAAGCTATTCTTTCACGGCTGTTCATATTATTGTGGGTGACTTGAATGCTTGTCACCGTCAGTGCGGAACTGCCGAAATGATAATAAAGGAAAAGGCCTGGCCGGCTTTATGTATTATCAGGACTTCACCAGCATTTACGACGGCTCCCCTACATTTCAGCGTGGAATGTCCTACAGCAGCTGTTTGGATCTTGTACTTAGAGTGCAGGTTCTCGAGGCAAGCTTTCGATTGGCGCGATGCATCGCTAACAAAGCCATGCTTGAGGAATCACGTGCCTGTCTGGTATTGATATATTTATCACATGAAGCACTTCGTGTCCATTTCGGCTTACCTGCCCGAAACCGATGTAACCCACTGACGATGGTCCTGCATGAGCGGCTGCAAAGCCGTTTTTTAAGCGCACTGCGCTTCCATCAGCCGCAAATACCATCTTGTTACGTCATTCCATATTATCCCGTCAAGCCATTGTGGGCGATGGCTCAGCCTTCGGTATGCCTGCATGTTCCCGAAATACTAAAAAAAATCATGGTACCAGTCTCTGGAGTGAAGGAACTTGCTCTTTCGTATGTCTGGTCAGAATATCGGCACTACGTTCATGTATACACTGACGGAATTGTGTCACCAGTGGCATTGACTGCAGCTATGATTATAACCCACCTGTAGATAACTGTCAAATTCTTTCCAGGTTTTATTTCTATGTCAACCTCTGCTGAAATTGAGGATGTTAAGGAAGCACATCGGCGCATCCGCGGGGAACATCATCAAAGGTGATGTGTGTTCCCTGATTCGAAGCCTGGACTACAAATTCTAGCTCGGTTTCTACACCACGCCACCTGCCAGTCTTTGGCAAAAGAGGTCGGTGAGCTCCTTTCGTCTGGTCAAGAAAAAGTCACAGAACAGTATTCCATAGGATACCTGGACTCTGCAGGCTTAATCGAAATGCGAAGGCCTATGCAGAAGCAAAGAACGCTCTCAGCAATGGCCTCTATTCAGTTCTGCTTTTCTCTAGACGGCACACCACTTGCCTCCTCGCTAACTTTATGAATAGTGCGACGGCGGAATACTGGCCCAGACAGACGCTCGGCATATCCACCTGAAAAGACATAGTTCGGAGATGAAATTTAGCGCAGTACGTGAGATTCCGCTTGATACATAGACTTCATTTAGACGTCGTTTTCACGCTAACGTTCTCACATTAATTTGGACGAGAGGACAACCCAGACTTTTCCACTTGTGCTGTGGACGAGACTGTGGGATGTGTGCTACTGGTATGTTCGGTATATGTACGCCCAAGACTACTGTTCGCTGCATCCTTGCAGCGTTTGGACAGCAGGCCGCTCTCTGAGGACTTAGTGCTAGGCGCTTGGCCGCAGAGTTGGCAAGCAGCCCAGGGCATCCGGGCATTTTCGCAATTTTGAGTAGAACAGACCTCGACTGTCGGTTGTGATGCGATCAGATGTTCATCCCCTGCTCTCATCTCTCTTCTCATCACATCGTCACCCATCACTACCCTCTTTCTTCTCCTACAGCCTTCCCCCATGAAGAGTAGCAGGCCAGATATCAATCTTTCTGGGCGACAACTTTCTTTCGTTTCATTCCATCCATCCATCCATCCATCCATCCATCCATCCATCCATCCATCCATCCATCCATCCATCCATCCATCCATCCATCCATCCATCCATCCATCCATCCATCCTTCCATCCATCCATCCATCCATCCATCCATCCATCCATCCATCCATCCATCCATCCATCCATGCATCCATCCATCATCCGTCCGTCCGTCCGTCCGTCCGTCCGTCCGTCCATCCATCCATCCATCCATCCATCCATCCATCCATCCATCCATCCATCCATCCATCCATCCATCCATCCATCCATCCATCCATCCATCCATCCATCCATCCATCCATCCATCCATCCATCCATCCATCCATCCATCCATCCATCCGTCCGTCCATCCGTCCGTTCGTCCGTCCGTCCGACCGTCCGTCCGTCCGCACGTGTGTGCGTGCATGCTCGGCGAAATACGTTGCTGAAACTGAATTTCACCAAAAGAATGAAGCAGCACAAAGCTGATGTCAGACATACGAGCACTGAGCGAAGGGAAGTGGGCTAAGTGTGAGAGGCATGTTGCTGCAGGGTTGATTTTAACGGAACGATTGTGCTGCAGAACCAACAACAGACGCCCGAAGCGCTGCTAGTTGAATCATGCATATTAAACTGACAGAGGGAATGTTGATAGCTCGTTCGCCGCACTTTGACTTTCCTTCACTCACGGTTAACTTTCAGTGACCCTGCGTTCGACTAAACAAAGGTTTAAAATGCGAGCGGCAATTCGCCTCTAGTCACACCTAATGAAGAAACCGAGTTTGTTCTAAAACGTCAGGTTATCTTACAGTAACTTGCTTCGCGATTATTTTTGCTTGAAAATTAAAGTTGTGCTTTATTTGCAAAAGCTTGCAGGGCACTGCGCCGCACACAAACGCGGGTCTAATGTGAAAGCTCTTCACTACACACTTGCGTACGAAGACCATAGCGAAGAACTTTTTAAAGCGAAAGCTTTACTACTTCCATGCGTAGCTTACGACGTGTGCGCCCTGTGCGTGAGTTAGCTCTTGAATAGGGGAGAAACTACGGGGCAGCTATGACGTCACTCAGCCGCCGCCGGAACCGACTCCTCGTCCATGTTCCTTCAGGCCATCGGCGCTCATTGAGTTCATTGGTGTTGGCATTGACAACATTCTAGGACTCCGGTGATTCTGAGGAAAGGAAGTGCGCGTAACTGTCCCCCTGGGTCAATGGACACCTCAATCGCGCTTTGAAGTACGTGGCGAAGGTTTGAGAGCGATGTCGGCTGCTTGCATTAGCGCTGAAAACTTCGTGGTAGACACGCGGCACTGCAGCAAAAGGCTTCAGCGTTCATTGCGTTCAACTACCCTCACGCCCGCCCTGCCTCCCTGGCGCCCACCCTGTTAGGGCGGCAGGGTGGGTGCGCTGCCCATCCAGTATGCGGGACGTACTCAACTTAACAGACGGCTAACCACGTCTTCTTGCCTGATACATTACAACTTTGTCTTCTTAACTACGTTCAGCAGTTTTTAAACGCAACAGTTTTTTATTTTTGTTAAAAGTTTAGTAGTAAATTATTATGCTATTTTTTGCTGGCTACGTTTTCTCTCTTGTTCTTTTTGCAATATTTTCTCAGTTTTGCTCGCGGATTAGAAACACGGCCACCCCGTTATATTTCTGCAATTGTTTTGAAAATTCAGTTCATAATGCGGGTACGTACAGTGTGTGGACAATTCAAGATATTGACGCCCTTATTATCATTTAAGTGAGCACAGCAGTCCCGCATCATAGATTATGCAAATCTAGCATGCAAGGAGCTCCACAACAGAATTCAGCAATATAAAAATGATAGATGGCCTAGCTCTGTTAGGCCAGGATATACGGAGCTTAAGCGCGGGGACGTCTGGTTCGGATGAGCTAATGTATGAAAGGCGCGCATTTACTACATGCGCCCTTATTGACGGTTAAGTCTTGAGCCGTCGTTGCGGAGTGGTAGCGTCTCCGCCTCAAACGCCAAAGGCCCTGCTTCAATTCCCAGCATTGACACAGGTTTTTTTTTTCAGTGAATGCGCTGGGGGGTTAACCATGTGGGGCACGTGGTCGGTAACGTGGTGCGGAGCAGCTGCCGGCGGCGCGGCGCCGTGGCTGGTCACGTGGTTCGTCATTTCTCCTCGCGCATGCGCAGCACGGCACTCCAGGAGCCACGCGAAACTGCTCACACTTAGACAGTGTAGCTTGCGCTACAAAATATTACCACGCTTTCTTTAAGATCGCGTGATTTTCAGCGGCAACTAGGGCATATATGGAAGTTGTTGAATTTGGAAATTTGTAGGGAATCTTCCAACGCTGGGTTCAATCAATGAATGAATCCAGTCGACCGGTTTCCGGAAGCTTCAGGGTGTACGAAACGCACTGTGGGCGCTCTGTCTGGGACCTGCATTGCCTCAGCTTCGGCAACACGCGGTACTGAAGCTTCCTGCCGCATCTTCATGCTAAGCTTTGGACGGCAAACATGCGCGATCCTCACGCTGACTTTCATTCGTGTCATGTGCATGGGAACTATGCGCGGTCATTGACTTCGTCAAAGCTTTTTTTCATACTCTCAAGCACGTACTAATGCTAGTGGCAAACCAATGCCTATTGTTACACGCTATCCTGGCGGACAGTCGCCTAGCCATTCGAACAGCAACTGTTTGAAGGAGGCTTCAAGTGCCCAGGTGTGAATTGCAGGCGGTCACGCCATCTCTCCTGGGTTGCCTCATTTCGTTTCGTTGGATGAAGCGGATAATGACATTTCGTAGATCAGATATAAGAAAACAACGTTTCATGTAATTAGTACCGTACTTCAGTGCTAATGCCGTCTGCTGCACGGTGACATAGAGGGTTTCCGTGTTTTCTTCCTGTCATTGAAGGAAGCACACGACGAAGCTAAATGAGACCCTAATGAAGATGGCTCTAAGGCGAATCCAGCAATCCTATGCCTCAAAACGGCACGAGAAGCCGAGAAACAGTGCTCTGGCAACGAAGTGTATACGTCACTTTGTGTTTTGTCATTAGGTATTCAGAATTCCACGTTAATGAATGGTGGCCGCCGCGGTGGCGGAGCGATTATGGCGCTCGGCTGCTGGCCAGAAAGACGCGGGTTCGATTCCGGCCGCGGCGGTCAAGTTTCGATGGAGGCGAAATTCTAGAGGCCCGTGTACTGTGCGATGTCAGTGCACGTTAAAGAACCCCAGGTGGTCGAAATTTCCAGAGCCCTTCACTACGGCGTCCCTCATAGCCTGAGTCGCTTTGGGACGTGAAACCCTCATAAACCAAACCAAACGTAATGAATGGCAGTTTACTAATATCCCTCAAAAGAAAAGTGTACAACAGAAGTATCTTACCGGTGCACACCTACGGGCAGAAACGTGGAGGCTAACGAAAAGGGTTCAGTTTAAGTTAAGGACAACGCAGCGAGTCATGAAAAGAATATTGATAGGTGTAACGTTAAGAGTCTGTTGCAATGGCGTTTACAAGAAAAACGATGACCCGATATCCGCTGCTCCTAGGCGGGCGATCGCTGCCATATGTACGATCTCAGAGATTCCTGGGTGTTGTAATCGACTATATTCTGTCATGGTCACCTCAAATCAAAAAACTCCGTGCGAGGATTACTGCAGCATCGCAAGTGTTCAGGTTCATGGCGGGAACAAGGTGTGGTAGCAACTGCCGATCAATGCTTCTGCTTGAAAAAGCCTACGCTGAAGGAACCTTGCCCTACTGTCTACCAGTGCTTCAAAGATTATCTACATCAAGCAATAAGACTCTCAATGCCGCACGGACCAACTGCCTGCGAATATGTCTTGGCCTCCCAAAGGGTTCCTCTGCATCAGGAACAGTAGCGGAGGCAGGAAGTCTCCCACTAGAGGTAATTGCCGCCCAGGAAACTATGCGTACCCATCTCCGCCATGTCCTGCAAGGGAAGAAGCACTTCCTACACCGTGTCCACCTAACTCACAGCAACTCTAGCTTTGGCCAGGCAGTGCAGCTCCTGCCCCTTCCTACTATTAATCAGCCTCAGAAACTACTACCTCTGGACTTTCCTCCATGAACACTCTCTCTTCTAAAGGTGAAGAAGTCTGTTCCAGGTGTGAATGCAAAGAGCCGCATGCCACAGGCAGCACTTCTGCAAGCTACTCTCGCCTACTTAATCGAAGAATATACGCAGCACACCCATATCTTCACCGATGGTTCAACTACTAATGAAACTTCTTCTTGTGGCCTTTATGTGCCCTCCACAGGCCATGCCCTTTCTTACCGGCTGCAGCGGAGGACCTCCTCTACAACAGCTGAGCTTCACGGCATTAAGGAAGCTGTTTCATACATCCTGCGCCGAACCGCTGGCCGCTGGGTTATCTTCACCGATTCAAAAGCATCTCTGCAGATCCTGGCCAACCTACTGAAGAAAACGAATCACCAGCCAGTTTCCCTGGACATTGGGTATATCCATCATTTAGCTATTGCCGCAGGCCACTGCATAACATTTCAGTGGGTACCTGCTCACTGTGGCATTATGGCTAATGAAAAAGCAGATGAAGCGGCCCGTAAGGGCCATCAACATCAGAGATACATTCAAAGTTTTCTCACGAAATCTGATGCGTCCCAAATGGCTAAAAGTTTTGCGTACGAAGAAACGTATCGGCTTTGGAGTTTGCCGACACATCAGTACCAATTTCTTCACTCAATCGACCCACCACTTAGATCAAGACTCTCACCCAGAATTCCTCGACCACTCGAAACACTTTATCACCGACTTCGTCTGAATGCTGCATATACAAATCGCCTGCGATACCGTTTTGGACAAATTAACAGTCCGCATTGTGACAACTGTGCTTCGATAGAAACAGTGGAATATATCCTGCTTGAGTGCCCTGCGTATGCTAACGAGCGTGCGTGCTATGAACATTGCATGCAGAAGCTCTGCCTAGTGCCCCTAACAATGGACAAAGTTTTAGGCCCCCTAGCCTGCTTCAGGCAACAGAGACTTGCAATGAACTTTCTTTTTACATATTTAAAAGACATTGGACATCTCGATAAGCTCTAAATTCACTTGCAGGTTACCTTCATGCATTCTTCTTGCAGTGAACTTCGTCAGCCCATTCGTCGGACTATGCACTCCATCATTCCATAGGTTACATCAATACTCGCCACTGCATCCTTAGTACCCATTTCATGGCTGCATTTTATCTTCGTTTTTTTTTCCACCTCTTCCACGCTGCTCTCCTTCAGTCTTTATCTCCCAAATTCCCCTCCCTACGCAGAGTAGCATGCCAGCGATATTGAAACGCTGGCTAAATTCTCTGTTTCTTCATTAAAGAGTCTCTCCCTTTTAAGAGACTGGAAGCGGGCAGAGTAAGTGAGAGAACAAACGCGGGTAAATGGCATCCTAGCTGAAATCAAGAGGAAGAAATGGGCATGGGAAGAGCATGTAATGCGAATGCTAGATAACCGGTAGTACTTAAGGATAACGGAGTGGATTCCAAGCGAAGGCAAGCGTAGGTGGGCGGATAAGATTTCGAAGTTTGCAGGCATAGGAAAGAGCAGCTGCCAAAGGACAGGGTTAAATGGAGAGACATGGGAGAGGCCTTTGCGCTGCAGTGGGTATAGTCAGGCTCATGATGATATCAATGATGACGATTTAGAATGTCAGAATGTTCACTACGCCCTTTTTTGCACCCGTCTGGCCAGATTTCACACTGGCGGTTTGATCCCAGGTAGTGGAGGCATACTTTAATGAATACTGGCTGGTAGTCTATGTAGTAGACTACTCGAGGTTAGTGTGAAACGAAGATGAGACGGGAACACGCACAGAAAGCATCCAAGTACTCAACCACGCACACAGAATCTCCAAGGGTTTGTATCAGTTGGATTTCTTAAATAAAGTTATAAAGAGTTTTCCATCAGATGAAGGCAGCACGGCGTAATGCCAGAAACCAAGTACATGAACCAGATGTAGAGTGCAGTCCTGTCGGAAACCGAAAGCAATTTCCTGTGTTCAGCGTGATTCTGCAAATCCTGCTTATTCTTTTAATCCCGATGAACAGCAATGCAAAACCTTGCACGATTGTTTGTTTTTGGAAACTTATATATGTCTAGATTGTCACTCACTTTGGGCAATCAATATTGTCTGGGGTACACTCGTCAGGGCTACAGTCTTGGTCAGGCCCTCCATCAAAGGGAGCGATCATTCTTCAGATTGTCTCAAGGGACAGCAAGTCTCAGCTGCACAGCGTATTTGAATGTTCGGAATAACTCAGACGCCTAGCTGCCGCGAATGGCACTGGAAAGGATAACTCGACAGAAAAACTACCAAACGTTACACCTATGAAAGTGGACTCAGGCTAGGGTGTGTGTGTAATGCTGTCAGCATTGTTCCGCGTCATTAACTGCTTCTGTACTTGTTCTTTTCTTTTATTTTTAACACTTGAACGTTCGTGCTCCCGTTACTTGCAGTTTCCTTTCTCTGACCATAGGAGGGAGCAGCTGTATTGAAATTCCGCAAAAACGGCAGCAGTGTATGAAGCTTCGGTGTATGAAGTTAATACCCCTACCTCATAGAAGCACCACCAACTTCTACCCTACTGACACGTTTCATAAGAGCTGGTGGTATAAAATTCTGCGAATCTGGAGTCCATATGATCTGAAACAATATGTGTAAATCTATATGTTGTTTATACGTCGTCCAATATCATTCCACACATTTTTCATACGGTTTCTATACAGTGTACATGACGTCATACGGAGTCCATAAGTTTCTATATGTGCTTTCGAAACATTTCATATCGACTCAATGTACTGCATACTAACGCTATAAAATCTACATCGAAACGTATCGAAGTAAGCAACTCGTCATATGGAATTTATCAGTACGCTACCTCCAACTGGATGTCCGACCGGGATTCTTCCATAAATCCCACCACTCAACAGCATAGACTGTGGAAACCAGAAACAGGCTTCAGTGAAGGATTGAGGCGAGCCCACAACCGACCGACGCACCAACTCGCCGTACCCTCTTACTTCCTCCCTCTAATGCGCACCCACCTCCATCCTCAAATTTAGGGCTGTAATTGGAAATCGATAGATGAAGAAACAAAATCTGCATCCCGTATTTAAAATGCAGATTTGTCGCTTCGCAAAATAGAATTCATTGAAGGACATTTAAGACGAAGCTCAGCGATTGAACCGAATTTCACTAAAGCACCGCGGGGGCTCAGTGGTTATAGCGCCGAAACGAAAGACGCGCGTTCGATCCCGGCCGCGGCGGTCCCTTTTCGAAGTAGTTGAATAGGCCCATGTACTGTGCGATATTAGTGCATGTTAAATAACTCTAGGTGGTAGAAATTTCCGGATCCCTTCACTACAACGTCCCTCATAGCCTTGTTCGCTTTGGGGCGTTAAATCTACATAAACAACACAAAAAAGCATATTTCAAAAGTCTGCGTTACCTAGAAGCAACTTGGGTGGGTGGCATAGCTCATATGGCCATGTGGAGTCATCACACGCTGTTTATCGGGGCAGGTGGCAGTTCAATTATTCATTTCTCGCGAGAAGTTCCTTGGGTAGAGCAACTTGGGAGACGAAAGCCCCAGCGTTGGCAGCAGGTGCCATACGCAGGACAGTGGCGCATCGTTTTACGGCTGCAGCACTATGCCTTGAGGGGTATGAGGACGCTTAGTGATCTAAAAATATAAAACATAAGATGAGCAATTGCGCATGTATGGGATCGTTATCGCTAATAACTCGCTAGCGCTAACACGTCATACCCTTAACTGGGAGCTTAAAACTCCCTTTCACTTTTAGTGCGCTGGCACTGAGGCTCCCATTCACCAATTTTGCCTGTCTTTCTCTTAAGCCTGCTAAAACTTGAAAAGCGAGCGTCAAGCCAAAACTTGAATGAAACCGGAAACGCTGGCGCACGTAATTCGCACTTACCATAGCCACGCTAAATCAGCCGTCATTATCTTTTTTTTTTGTCCAATCGCTCGTTTTTCCCCACGGAAAAACAACGCTATGCCTCCTAGAAAAGCTTGGTCAGGAGCCTAAATATTAGTATTTATCGGCGTGGAAATGCGTGCCACACAATAGAGAACAGTTTGACGAAGACGCTAGCCATGCGCACTCCGAAATCAGTAAAGCATTAACAGTAAAGGTCTAAATTAAAATTGGCTTCGTAATTAAATGAAGTAGTTTTATACCTTTAGAGGACACTGAGGAGTACTTCAGCTAATTTTATACTGCAGAGAATAGCAATATTTTGGTTGTTTCTGTGGTATATGGATGTCTGTCAGCAGCAAAGGATGCAATTGTTACAAATAAAATCGCTTTAATACTTTTTTCCCTACCACTCGTTAAAATCTTCGGGATATTGCACTGAAAAGACTCCGTGAAAATGATTTAACTTAATAACGGTGAAGTCCAGGCTAATGAATTCGCAATTAAGCGAAAGTGCGTCGAATCCCCGCGGTTCCATTGCGAAATAAAATGGCGATGGCGACACAGGGTCCTCAGCTCTTTTTACTCTTCCAACTTCTGGTTCCTTCTGCTTCAGTGAAAGTTGTTTTTTTTTTTACTTTTGAATGTGGTGCTCCGTTCATAAAGGCAAAGTTCAGTTTGACATAAGCGACCGATTTTGGAGATATGGTGTAAAAGAAAACAGGTGGCCTTAGGGGCCAATGGTGATGGCATTTACAAGTGTAGTAGTGAAAAGTTTCAGTAAATTTATACCACTAATTGAGAGGAACACGCTTATTTTAAACTGGACCAAAACTTAATGGTACAATAAACCAAGGTAAAGTGAGACAGGGCTATACACACAAACGTCAAATCTCGTTGTCCCAGTCAAATGTAACAAAGGTTTCAACAAGACACAGCGCACTAGGCGGAGGAATGATAATAACTGTTGTTGAGGGTCGTGCGGCGTCGTCCTGTGTATTTGTTTCGTTCATCAATGTTCAAGGTGAATGAAGATAGCATTTATTAATGTATTACTGATGAAATTTCAATAAATATATGCAACTAAGTGCAACGAACGGGCTGATTCTTTTAAATGTTGTAGACCTGAGTCATTCAATGAACCAAGGTAAACTGAGAGAGGGCTATAAACCATAACTATGTATCTGGTTCTCCCAGTCGAATGTAACCAAGATTTCAAGAAGACACAGAGCACTAGACGGGAGAAAAATACTAAAACTAAATTCATTTTCATAATTTATTCAGTCATAAAATTCCGAGCCACAAACCGGAGGTGCTTTTAAGACAGCAGATGTTTTGCATGAAGGTGCAATTTACGCAGTCTTGATTATAGACCTCGGAGTGAAGCACGCGAAAAACAAATCCATATGACAACAGTTTTCTCAAATCTGTCGCCTAGAACGCACGTAAATCCCAATTAAGGACAGTCTCTTAGAGAAAAGCGCATTCTGCTTTCCAAGCCACGCCTTAAGGCATCGAAGGAACACTGCTATCTTGTGGACGTTTCTGTAATTGGCGGGCTGTCGTTTAGAGCCGGTAAATAGGAACATAAATTGCACTTGGTACAAAGAGTTCCGCGGCTGCTTCTTTAAGGCATTACAACTTACAGACTCACACTAATTAATGACGCCAATATTTATATAAGTAGCTTATTAGTATTTACAATTTAAGTTTACGGACCGTAAAGAACACTAGTGTCTAGGCCAATACGACACTCGACAGCAATTCATCTTGTTTCGCTCACGTATGGCACTCGGTCGTGTTATAAAATCTTGAGTTTTTTAAATAGAGAAAGAGGAGTTCAGGCCTATTGGACTGCGAGAAAGGGTTTTATTCAGACGAAACGTCGTGCCTCAAGTTAGGTTTGCCTAACCATTGTGAAAATGGAGCATATTTAAAGATTCTGCAAAACGTCTTGAGGGATTTCAAAGCGAATATATTCTTCTACAGACAAACTTTAAAAAATATAGATAACATTGTGGATAGAGAGAATACACTCCCTCTCCACCACATTATGTCTTGTTCTTCAAACATCCATTTTTACTCTTTCAATGTGGGCGAAGGTGGATAAAATGTACCATGAAACACGTTAGCATTCTCCGATCAGCTGGCGACATTGCACCTACTAAAAATCGCTAGGCCAGACTGAGATCCTGAGCTTTAATTACAAAACAAGTGGAATAAAAATATTATGCATTTTTTAAAGTATTGCTTGAAAGGAGATCGAGCTTACATTGACCATCAAGCTATTGGAAAGGCTACGGGTATTCTGTCGACGCCTAGTAGTGTCCGCTGATAAGAGATTGAAGATTAAGACTATAGAAGAGCCTATTTTCACGTAAAATATCTAAGTTTTGCCGTGCTTTTAATCACATATTTTACAGAAACTTTAAGCTTAACGAATAAAACTATAAATTCTGCTCTGGTCAGCGCTGCGAGAAATCAAATAAAAAATGGTCATGGTAGTTTCAATCATAGCGAAAGCTGCAACGTAAGTTGTGGATCAAGTACACTAGTTATTTATACAGTACCTGAAGAGAAACAAAGATTTACGTGCTCTTGGCATTCGATGATATCTCATACGAATTACTTCGCATGATTTTGAACTCAATTCCACAGAAAGCAACAGTTCTAGGGAGGACTAAAAACTGGTTTTGTGGTTGCTGTCAAAAAGTTTGGGAACTGGTGAGAGCTCGTTTTATTGCACAGGCAGATGTATTTGCCCAGCTGAGGACATTGTTATCGGATCATGCTGATGGCAATGACGGTGCTGCGGACTAAACTTTCAAGTATTTTTTTTTTACAGTTCCGGTCGCAAGCGGCAGCCTCTTCATCGGAAAAGTTTCAAAGCTGGGCTGGAGTACAAACGAACACAAGACTTTCCATGTACCGAGAACGTTGTACTCAAGTCCTATTTCTGTTGCCTCTTGTGGCCTTTCTAGCTGTTTGTGCCGCATTAGCCTTCTGTTCTGTCTACTCGGCGCTCCTCAGTCATCTTGACTGTTTGAAAGCATTTTCCGTCACAAACTGCGGCCATCTTACACCGTTTGCATCTGCCCATTCCAATGGCTTAGCTGGGAAACAAGATGATGATTGCGAATTTTTTTGACGCAAGGCCATCTGCGGTCAAGGAGTGCAATGTCACAAAGTATTTTCGTTTGCTTAAGATGAGGTCAAAAACGCATTTACAAATAATTTTACCCTGAACAAGCCGAGCACCCGACCAGGGGAAGCTTGCACCCATTGTATCACCGGTGGGTGCCCGGCTGCAATGAGGATTGAAATCCGCACCCATGCATGCGAGGCGGATGCTCATCCGGTAGGCCACCGCTGTAGTCTTAGCTGGGATCCAATAAACACAAATATCTATATTGGTAATTTATCCTATCGATCATAAATATAACCGCTGTGACAGCAGCCTACGTACAGGCTCCCTTTTGTATACGAGACGTCATAGAGTCTGCACTGTCCAGGTGGAACATGCAAGATCAGCGGAAACTTCTGAACAGGGCTCTTAGGGCACCACACACCACACGCGGCCTGGAATAGGGGCCTCAACCAGAAGAAGCTTCAAGAACAATTTTTAGAACAGTAAGTTTTATGGTCTTTTTCGCTCTCAGTTTACATTTGCACTATTTTTTCCCGTTGTCTTAGTGTTGAATTCTAGCAAGAATAAATGATGTCATCACTGGTATCCTCGCTTTTCTGTTAGGTTACCATAGAGCTTCTTAGTTCTCACTGTCTGCGCCCACATTTATATCAGTGGCATAAGAGGCGTATTTTGTTCATCCGGTTTGGTTGTGAGAAAAGAGGAGAAAGGCAGCCACGCGAGATCTGAATGAAGCGAGTTCTGTGCTAAATTCAGTGCTCGCACAAGGACGTTTCAACAAAGCAAGTCAGATGAGCAACTACAACTACTACTCCCCGAGGGGATAACGCTTAGCCAGTCTACTAACTCTGGATGTCCTCGCCGTACTCAGACAGCCAAGCAAGGCTACGAGAAGAAGAAAGTGCAACAACAGGGCACGTGCTTACACATCTGACAGTGAAGAATGCCTGGAGGACGGAGTAGTATTCCAGCGGAGAAAATCTAGACAGCCACAATCGCATTCCCGTAATTAGCACAGATTACAGCAAAAGCAAAAAAGCGAGAGAGAATCCAGACTGACGAACTGGAACAAAATCAGGAAAACTGAGAAGCAGAAAGATACTGAGGAGAGAAAAACTACGAAGAGAGGCAAACAACGATGTTTGGGGGCTGGCCAATAAGAACTGGCATCGACAATGCTACCTAAACAATGTAAATTATATTTAACTAATACAGAAAGCCGACAGTAACATCCGTCTTAAAGGGAAGCTGAAACGGTTTTCAAATTGCATTAAACGCTGTGGTTGGGAAAAAGGGACTTCGAAAATCATGTGTGTAAATTTTTTCTCAATTCTGTTCGCAAAATGAGCCGCAATCGCTTGCTAAAAACCCGCCGCCGACACGCCCTCTTCGTTTCCGGAAGCGCCGAATGGGGGACGGAACTGGCGGAAGTGACGCCATTCATGGGTAGTCTGCCGGCCGTCCTGCTTTGCTTGCTGCTTTTCTGCCCGCGCTTTGGTGAACGACTAATTCGATAATTTGCAAAGCGCAGTTCTCAAGCCAGCTGAAGCAACGCGCTATGCAACAACACAGTCTGTGTTGGCCGGAGATCCCGTAGATGACGTCACGACGATCCCGGTCATTCGCGGCGTTCGCTCTTTGCCCTGATATGCTGGTGCCCGTTTTATTAAAAAAAAAACAGCTTTTTGCGTTTATTTCCGCCCTTTTCGAATGCGATATTTTTTTCAGCGGACTAAAAACTATTAAATGCCGCACGGAACTCAATTTTTTCGAAAAGTGCTTCAGCTTCCCTTTAAGTGTCTGACGCGAGAGCGCATTGGGTTAATTATTGGCCATATATGGGGGACTGGTCATACCGGGACTTTACACTCATCGGTCCTTAATAGTCATCTTACCGCTCCTGTCGCAGCGGTGCAGCGGTTAAGCAATGCTCCACTGCCCTGCGATGAGAGGTCATGCCACCGGTGGCGGTTGTGTTACCCAGGTTGCTATTTCTGAGCGATCAATCAATAATTTGAATGCTATCTACAATCTGTGGTCGGTTTCTTCAGTCTGGCGGGAAGGGTGTTATTACGTCACAAAATCATATTAAATGTGGACCACCTGCTACGCTCTATCGGGGATTTTTAGCTGACAACGTCAACACCGACGGCGCCGAATTTTCTGCACAACGGGAGCTTTTACACTGTCACGCTAAAATCCCCGGCCTGATTATGACAAAAGACAATAATCAAATGGTAATAATACGAATAGCAGGGAGGACAGAAGAAGTAGAAAGAATGATCGTCAGAATCACCAACCGGGAAGAGCCGTCACTAACAGAAGAGCAAGGAAAACTAATACGGATACCTGCGCATCAGTCCACAGAGGGGAATAAAGGCGCACACACCGCTGCCTGACATTTCCTACAAAGGGCACACCAACACGTGGACGAGCACTACTACTTAAGCAAGCCGACCATATAGACAGAAATACTGCAACACTCTACGCGAGACTACGGAATACGCCCCACGGAAAAGAATAACTAGTCAGGGAGTGGGAAATTACTCTGAAAACAGTACAGACAAAAATATTTCGCGCAAAAATTCCAAGAATACTTCAGTAAATTATTATTGTCTTGTACCTTGCAATTTGGGCTTATACACTTCTGTATATATGGCCTCTTTTGTGGGCTTTGTATTTATGTATATAGTTTTTATACATGCACACTGTTAAATCCTGTACTGTACAGCATTTCTCTGTATATACTGGCTGTTGCTGCTGTGTAAACGTCTGCGGGACTCAGTCAAGGCCCAGTAGGGCCTTTTATTCCGGAGAACGTTCCAGTGTATAATAGGAAAATAAATTGAATTGAACTGAGTACTCAAGACGAAAAAGATCGCGCAATCAATCCGCAAGGCAATAAGCCACAGTGCGCACATAGTGGCATACAGACGAATATAAGGCACACAGTGTGGGCACAGGAATAGAAAGAAAAAAAACGATGATTGACCGAGGGAAGAAAATGCTGTAATGCTCTCACCCGAAAGTTCGGCAAGAGCATAACGAGAGAAAGGCTCCAAGCTCCAATGGACTCACGAAATAGGAGGACCGACACCCACTAAAAGTTCCAATTAAAATGTGTTCATCATCATCATGACTAATAAATAAGAAGAGATTGAGCCTATAGGCGGGAAGACGTTCTTCTGACCGGAGACCATGAGTGCACGTGTTGTTCGCTGATGTGTCCTTGATGGCTGCTGCTGTTCTCTGCTTGTCCTGGTAGTTCCTGCTTACTCATTATTGGTGAGCCCGTACTACGTTGTTGCGTTTTGGCCAAGGCGTAGGTTAAGCCATAGTTCATGTGAACCTGAGGGTGTGTTTTGCTGAGAGATGTCGTTGACCTCCCCAGGTGGAGGGTTGGCTGCTTGGTTTGCCAGCTTGCCAGCCCAAAGATTGCCGCTTGAGTCCTTCCAAAAAAAATGGCATTCATGCAATTCTCGTGGCTCGCTTCACAATCTGTGAGGGTGCAATCAAAATTGACACTCCCAAACTAATTCTACAGGAGCTAAGATCATTGACTGACCACTGTCTGCAGATGCCTGAAGTGCGTCAATTTGGCCGCAGAGGAATTGTGTGCAAGTCCCCAGACATCGCTTGTGCTGCAAACTTGCTTCAGAGCAAACGTTTCAGCTCACTGTCGGTGGAAGCATTCATTCCCGAACAGCTTACATGTGTCAAGGGTATCGTACGTGGTGTCGACCCAGCATTGTCCCAGCAAGAAATTCTAGAAGAATTTCAGGATGCAGGCGTTCGGGTCATTTCAGTCTACCGCTGTAGTTGAGAGGTAAATGGCTCACGTGTTGCTACTGAGTCAGTAATAACAACTTTTGCTGGCTTTTCCTGCCCTGCTGAATTAAAAATCTGGCCGATTGTATGCCGTGTGGACACTCTGGAACCCCGCTCTCATTAATACGCCAACTGCTGGCGGTTCGGCCATGGCGGCAAAGTATGCAACTCAAATACCCGCTGCCGTTTATCTGGAGACGGTCTATCTGCTGATAACTACACCTCAGAGCAGCCTCAATGTTGGCTCTGCAGCAACATCCACTCAGCTTATGATGCCGACTGCGCAAAACGTAGTGAAGTGCGTAGCTTGTTGGAAATTATAAAAAAGAAGCGGTGCTCAAGAGCCGATGCTTACGCTGTTCTTAACAGGAAAAAAAGACTCATGCTAGTCGTGTGAGCCCTTCTTTTGGGACACTGAGTTCAACTTGACTGCTTAAATTGTGACCACAGTAGAAAAAACCCTTATTAATGTGGTTGAGCGAATGCTAAACATTTTTTCTGAGACGTTGGTTAAGTTTTTTGTTGTTCAATCTGTGTCACCATCAATATCCGCTATGGCAGCAACGTCTACATCTGTTTTAGCTTGTGCAGCTAGCTCTAGCCGCTCAACATCACCTCCTGATGCTCCCCAGGTATCAGCTAATATTTCTGTTCCTAGCAGCGCAGGCCGCACTGACATCTGCATAACAGATCTCAAAATATCGTGCCCTACATAGAAGCGCCGTGCTTCCTCGTCACCATCTAAATCTAGTTCTTCATAGATGAAAGCTAAAAAAGGACCACCCAAACATTTTCCCAGTGTTGGTATCCTTAAAGAGGCGGTTTCTGCCATTTCAATTGCTCAGTACTCATGGCAGGTAACAAAGTGTTGCAATGGAATTGCCGCTCTGTATTGTCTTCTCTTCCATATCTAGAAACGCTTATTCACAAACATAAACCTGATAATATGATTTTACAAGAAACGTGGTTATCCCCTTATAAATCATATTCAATGAGAAACTTTCGAGTTTTCAGGTCAGATTGAAATGCTGGCAGAGGAGGTGTATTGGCAACCTTGCTCTCTAAACATTTTTGCCATCAGGCATCTATCTCTGAAAAAATTCTTTTCCCTGACTGTGCGCTTTTAGCGATAAAAATTTCAATTCCGCATTGTGCCGATATTAAAATTGCTAATGTCTATTTTCCTTTAGTGTACGCAGGACCGACTGTTTAGACAGCTTGATGACTGGCATAAGCACAGCAGTCAATGCAGGAGATTTTAATTCTCACCATAGTGACTGAAGAAGTCGTAGTGATCCCTGCGGCCAGCTTCTCTGGTCGTGGCTGCCTGCAAATGCTGTACGCTGCTGCAATTCCAGAGAAGTAACCTTTATGCGAGGGGTTGCTCGCTCAATCATTCACTTACTTTATCAGCAGGTATGCTAGAGGTGACTGATTGGCCGACACAGGATTCTTGATTGGTCGACACAAAAATCTGATGTCTGCCTCAATTTCCTCTCCAGTTAGTACAAACCGGGATTACAGAGCGTAGCAGAGGGTTTCATTTTTTCAAAATGCTGTAGACCACTCAATATCCACTGCGCCCGCAGCAGCCTCTAATAAAAAGCCGTCTCCTTGGTGAACAGAAGAATGTGAAAAGGCCTATCGTCGCAGAAAAGCTGCCTGGAAGAGGCTGTCCTGCAACCAGAGTCCAGCTAATTGGTTAAATTCCAAATTCTTTTCTGCATCTTTAAAGAGAACAACTGCAAAAGCCAAGAAGGAGTATAACCAAAATTTAAACCCATATCTTTCAAATCCTCTTAATCGAAGGACCTGTAAAGATTCATGAAATGTAACAAGCGTTCTGCAGTCCCTCGGCTTTCTAGTTATCAGCACAAAAATCTCAAAACCCCTGGAACGTATTGCTCACGCATTGGCGTTTTGTTTCCAGACGTTGCAAAACGTCCCTTTGCGCAAAATTTCACATTCTTCGGATTGTACCGAGGCTGACGCATCAGAGCTCCTCTGAGTCCTGGCAATGTTGCACCGTGCAGCTCCTGGACACGATGGTGTCACTGTTGGAATGATTAAAATTTTTGCCCAGGATTTTACCTTCGACCTCTTAGATATCGTCAATGCTTCGTTGGAAAATGCATGGAGTCCAAGTTTTTGCAAGACATCGAAAATTATTTTATTGATGAAAGCTGCAGGAAAAGAATATGTCTTAGATAATATTCGGCCAATTGCGCTAATTTTAAATTTAGTAAAATTAATAGAAAGAATAGTGCACAGTCGCCTCACAAAATATGCTCATGACGTCAACGGTCTCAGCTTAGGCCAGATAGGCTTTCGTCGCGGATGCTCTATGTGCTCCGAGCATGTGGACCTAGAGAGCATAATTCGGCTATCTCTACGCAGAAGGGAAGTTTCAGCTTTGGTGATTCTTGATGTAGCAAAGGCCTATGACAGTGTAGAACATACTACACTACTTAACAAACTTGCTCAGTTATACCGCCAACCAACATTTATGCGTGGATATCTGAATTTCTGAAGAACTGACACCTTTACTGCACAGAGGGAACCCTATGTTCTAATACATATTATCAATGAAGAGGTGTGCCGCAAGGATCGGTGCTATCCCTGGTGCTTTTTAATATTTTGGATAGTGGTGTCCTCATTCGTCCTGATATAATAGTTTTTGTGTATGCAATGACATTGCTTTTTTCGCCTCGGCCATTGATATTCATTCCTTTTATCAGATTCTGCAGGGATATTTGGTTGCTCTTGGAGTATAGTTGCACAGTGTTAATTTAATCCTGAATGTTGACAAATGCGGCGTTTTGGTATTTCCTCCAGACAGGCATTTGCACATCTCAGTAGTCCAACCCTCTAACTAGATTCCACAAGTGGACTGTGTTAGATATCTAGGTGTTACATAATTATAGCTCAGAATTAGATTGGGGCCTTCATATATAGAACAGTGTGTCCAAAAGAGAACGCGCTCTAGGCCGGCTGACAAGAATCGCCAATAAAAAGTTTGGGATGCACCGCAACACATTATTGTTACTATGAAAAGCCTATGTAAGACGTATACTTGAATTTTGTTGCATTCTGTTCTCTGGTAGCGCAAGCTACAAGACTCAACCCTTAATCTTACTGGAAAGGCGCGCTCTCCGCCTCTGCCTTTGTCTCCTAAAATCAGTTTCAAACGCCATGATTTATCTGGAAGCCCGTATCCCTGATTTAACTTCCCGCCTTCAAATACTCCCGGTGCGCACTTTCCTCAGGTCGTTGGACCCGGTGACTGATGTCAGTACTCCTATTTTTGTTTCTCAGCCGGCCTTATTCTTTTCTGATCATTGGCCATGGTATGAAATGCACAAATTATGTTAACGCAGAAGATTTTAACACCGATTGGCGTTGATCTCAGTTCTTTGCAGTGGATTGTTGAAACGCCGGCAGCATTGGAATTCCATTTTGACCAGATCTTCCCATCTCATGCGAATCACATGCCTGCAAGCATTTTAAACGGCCTTCTCTCTGATCACATAGAGGAATACCCCTATCATACGGTGCTTTCTACCAATGCCTCCGTCATCTGCCAAAAGCTGCAGTTGGTACCATTCGCAGGATTTCACCTGTAGCTATTCTGTCCGCATCCCCGATTTGATTCCTATATTATTTGCACTATTCTTAGCTCTTGGATTGGCCCTGCATAAAATCCCATGTCTTGTGTCTCACGTTATTATTCACGCTGATTGTCAGTTTTAGTCTCAATTGAAACATCACAAAAAGATTCTCCGAGCCGTTTCCCACGATTTTTTGTCCCATGCACTTGGAAGGAGTTTCGCTTTGTCTGGGGTCCTGGCCATGCAGGTATTTATTCAAATGAGGTGGCTGAATACTTAACAAGGTCGCCTCTTGACGAGTCAGTCAAACATCCTGTCCCGAATTTCAGCCTCCTGGTGATTTCCAGGTTTCAGCGGTTCCAACACATATCAGGCAGGCTACGTGATCCCTTACTAAATACCACTGATTATCAACACTTAACAATTAATTGGAACGTCCGTTCGAGTAAAACCAGGCTGATGAGGTATCAATGACACGGTTGCGATGCAGGATTCTCAGTTTGAATTTGTATCTATGGAGGTGTCGGTTGACACCGACAAAGCTATGTCACGCATGCGGGGAAGTTGAATCTGTACACCATTTTCCTCTACTGTCCATAGTTCGCAGTTCAGAGGAAGATTCACCTGGACGTTCCTGTCTCCCGGTTCAGGCTCCCCTTATCTCTGCCAGTGTTATTATCGTTGGCGCAAACGCCAATGGATTTGCATTGGGTTCAATTTGTGGGATTCTCCATGATTACAAAATTGCAACTGGTAGGAAAATTTGCTAATTGCTTTAAAATTCTTGGAGCTCTTCTTTTTTCACTAAAATTCTGTCTGTTATTTTACTTCAAATATTCTTCAGTCGTTTTTATTGATACATAATTCAAAATTCATGCTTAGTAATCTCCTATGGAAATTTACTTGTTTATGCCACTACACCTTGGCCAATCCCCCCATGTGAGTATGTGCCATGCCTTAAGTGGACTAAGAAGAAGACGAAGAAGAAGATAAAGGTAGTGTCCACTGAAACCGATATTCGGGATGTTTATGCAAATTGCAATTCGCCGCCAGCACAGCAAGGAATGTATAACTTGAACCAATTTTTACGTTTCATGCGAATATAGGCGAGGATATAAATGCTATTCACCGCTTGCTTACAAGAGGTATTGCGAGCCATGAATTGGGAACAGTTGGGAATAAGAGTAAATAGAGAATACCTTTATAGTCCGCGAGATAACTAGAACGATAAGAATGTGGTGAAGCGCATATGGCAGGTTCTCTCAAATCATGAGTGGCAGTTTACCAATTTCTCTCAAGAGAAAAGTGTACAACAGCTGTATCTTACCGGTACTCGCCTAGGGGGCAGAAACGTGGAGGCTAACGAAAAGAGTTGAGCTTAAGTTAAGGCCAACGCAGCGAGCCATGGAAAGAAAAATGATAAGTGTAACATTAAGAGACCAGAACCGGGCAGAGTGGGTGAGGGAACAAACGCGGGTAAATGACATCCTAGTCAAAATCAGGAAGAAATGGACTTGGGGAGGGCGTGTACTGCGAAGGCAAGATAACCGCTGGTCCTTAAGAGTAACGGAGTAGATTCCAAGAGAATGTCAGCGTTGCAGGGGGCGGCAGAAGGTTAGGTGGGCGGATGAGATTAAGAAGTTTGCAGGCAAAGGGTGGATGCAGCTCACAAAGGAGAGGGTTAATTGAAGAGACATGGGAGAGGCCTTTGTCCTGCAGTGGGTGCAGTAAGGCTGATGATGATGATGATGATGATAATGATAGGCGAGATTTCAGGAGCTGTTTCTAGCCCTAATTATAAGCCTGCTGGCAAGGCTTGCGTTTTTAGCAAGCTAACGAAGAAAAGAAACTAGTACAAGCTCGGTGTTGTACCTTTCGACCCATTCCTGCTTTAATTTTTGTGATATAAATGATTGCGATTTTATTCTACAGGCCTGTTTCTGTCCGTAAATTTTTTTTGCGTGAGGCCTCAAACGCTTTAGTGGGACAATCTTATTACATGTTGCAAGTGCCAAGAATTGTAAACGTTGGTAAGAAACCTTTTGCATGCCTACGAGAAAGGAACTCTGTGCGTCTTGCTCTGCAAAGCAGAATAATTTCCCGACTTCCAGTATTTCGAAACCAACTGTTCTTCAGAGAAACGACCAGTGCCAGTTTAAACAATTGAAAGCCTCATACAGATAAGGCGGCTACGGCCTCAGCAAGTTCTAACAAAGTTAAGACTGATGCAGGCTTTCAACAAGTCGGCAATTTTGGCACGGGCGTAGGTTTCACATGACTTCCGATGGAAGTTAATCTTACGCTGTAAAAACATTTGCCTTAATTTTTTATTTATTTATTTTATTTTAGGTACCTCAAGGGCCCTTGAGGGCTTCACATGAGGGGTGGGCTAACAACCTGGTGTTTATAGAACATAGTTTCGATGGCTTTCTTGAAATGGTCTGGGTTTGTAAGAAGGATGGTACTGGTGGGAAGACTGTTCCAGTCACGCGCTGTTTGGATGAAGAAGGAATGAAGATGGGTCACGGTGCGAGCAGGAAGTGGGTAAACGGCCTTGTGGTGGCTTGTGCGGGCTGAAGAACGATGAGCAGGTTGGATAGGACAGTTATGAGTAAAGTTATGATATATTTTGTGATACAAGCATAGCCTTGCAACAATACGGCGTTGTTTGAGGTTGGGTAGGCATGCATTATTTTTCAGGGAGGTAACACTGGTGGAGTATAAGTAGTTTTAGTAGATGAATCTAACGGCGCGATTTTGCGCAAGTTCAACACAGTGGGTTAGGTTAAGTTGAGCGGGATCCCAGATAGCTGATGCGTACTCTAACTTCGGCGGCATTAATGTTTTATAAGCTAGCAATTTAACTGCTGGTGAAGCTAGACGTAAATTACGACGTAGGTAGCCGAGAGTTTTGTTAACATTGTTTATTATCTGCGTTATATGGGTGGACCAGTTAAGGGTACCCGAGATGTCAACACCAAGATACTTAATGCAGTTGCGGGGTAAAACACTAGAATCGTTCAGAAGATAATTTGGGGTAGGGTAATTTTTTCGTCTCTGAAAGGAAACAAGCGCAGTTTTGTTAGTGTTTAATACCATCAGCCATCTACGACACCACTCCTCCAGCCTTAATAGATCACATTGAAGAACATTATTATCTGCTGCACTATTAATAGAACGGTAAATAACACAATCGTCGGCGAATAAGCGGATGTTTCATGAGATATTTAGGCAAGTCATTGATGTAAATTAAGAAAAGGAGACGGCCAAGAACTGTACCTTGCGGCACACCAGAATACGTCAGAGAGTGAAGATTTGTTGTTGGCTTCAACAAACTGCTGACGATTAGTGAGGAAAGCCTGTATCCAGTTTAAGACGAGCGGGTCAAGGTTTAGTTGCGAAAGCTTTAGTAGTAGGCGTTTGTGAGATACTTTGTCGAAAGCCTTCTCGAAGTCGATGAAGAGAGCGTCAACAGGTATGTTAAGGTCTACACTAGTACTTATGTCGTGCAGGAATAAGGCAAGTTGAGTGTCCCATGAAAGTCCTTTTTGAAATGCGTGCTGGTTAGGGTGAAAGAACTTAACAGATGTAAGGAAATTTGTGATTTGCGAGCAAATAACGTGCTCCATAATTTTGGAACAGACGCTGGTTAGAGATATGGGCCGGTAGTTAGTAGAACCTGGCTTTGGAACTGGAACAATCTTACCCACCTTCCAATCATGAGGGACGATGCTGGATGACAGTGACTGCTGAAAAATGTGGGCCAAAATAACACTGGTGATTTCCTTGATGGTTTTGAGGACTTTGGCATTGATGCCGTCGACGCCAGCTGATGAAGTCAATTTTAAAGTTTCGATTAGTTTCAAGATTCCTTGGGGTGAAAATGTGATATCTGGCATGATGGGATGGTCATACGAGGAAACATACGAGAGGTTATCATCTGGTTCTCTTGTAAAAATAGAAGAAAAGGTTAGATTGAGTATTTCCGCTACCTCGTCACTGGGGACAGGCTGTCCTGTTTTATCCATTACTGAAACTGATTTGTCTATATCTTTGGGATTAATTGCTTTCCAAAATTGTTTTGGGTTAGTTCGAAGTAAGTTAGGCAGGGTGGTTTCATAAAAGAAACGTTTAGATTTAGTAATTTCCGAATTATATAATTTGGACGTGGTGCGGGATTTTTCCCACGCCTCTGGACTCTTGGTAAATTTGGCTGTACAGAATTGGCGATTCTTCTTGTTTTTAAGACGCTTGAGAGCAGGATTTAACCAACGGGAGGAACAACGCTCGCTAATGCTTATGCTTGGAATATAGGTAATGATTAGTTCCTGCATTTTAGACTTGAACATTAACCAGTTTTGCTCGACAGATCGCGTCCAGAAACCAACAGATAAGAATTCCCAAAACCTGGTAAGTTCTTCGTTGATATCTCAATAATTACCCTTTTCATACAAAGTCAGTTTTTTGTGCTATTGGCTGCGCGGATCAGTCTGGTTAAGAATGTGCCATGGATTACTTTATGATCGCTAATTTCATCTAGGTATGAAAGCGAAGGAATTCTATCGGGGTGGGTTGTAAGCACAAGATCCAGGATGTTAGCTGAATGATGGGTATGCCTAGTCGCTGAGTCAACCATCTGGGATAGTCAAAACTGTTAGGCATGTGTTAACAAAGTTGCTTTCAGTATTATTTTTCGAGAGGGAGAGGGCAAGGCCAGACCAAGTAATATCAGGAAAGTTAAAATCACCGAACATAACAATAGGGGCATGTGGAAACAGAGATATTAAAGAGTTAAGTTCGTCATGGAACTGGGGCACGAATGAGCTGTCGGAATCAGGCGAGCGATAGCATGTGCCTAGGATGATATGGGGGTGTGCAGTTCGACAGCATACGAACACGATTTCTAAAGAGGTATGAATGGATACTCTGTGGCAATTCAAATCAGGATGAGTAGCGATGAGAACACCACCGCCGCGTCTGTTGTTGTGGTCAGCACGAAAAACTTGGTAGTCTGGATGGGAAGGAAAAATCTCTGAATTATCTATAGATGAATTCAGCCATGTCTCGGTTAACGCGATGACATTACAATCTGAAGAATCGATTAGGTTACCAAGGATGTCGCGTTTGAGTAGCACGCTCCTAATATTAGTGGAAAGGAAAGAGAGGAATTTCTTTGTACAGTCCTGGTTGGTACGCCAATTGCTCTGTTGCAAGAAGAACAACCTGTTTGCTGACCGGATTATAAGCGTATGTGTCCTTTCCTGGTTCTAGTCTGTTGTGACGAAGAGTGCTGCGAAATCTTTGTTTCTTTTGAAATTCAATTAGGGCTTTCCGGGCTAAACAAGTGGCTGGAGAAAGGTCTTGGGCAACACTAAATTTAGAGTGTTTGTTTGCCCTGCTAGTGGTCAGCAGTTTTTCTTTGTCCTTAAAATGGGCAAACTTCACTAGAATTGGTCTCATTTTGTTAGGAGAGAAGGACCCAAGCCTATGGGCACGCTCTATGTCCCTCGCTTCAATGGAAAATTTCAAGTGTTCCTTGGAAAAGGCGATCACATTTTCCTCAGAGCTCGCCCAACTTTCGTCGCACTCATTGTCCACCCCGTAAAACACCAGGTTGTTTCGCCGTGCCCTATCTTTGGCATCGTCTGCTCGAGCAGTTAAATGTTCAATCTGACAAGCGTTTGCCTCTGCGAGCGTCTGAACACTTTCTATATCTGCCTTGATTATCGTTAGTGATTGGCACTCTTCTTCAATGTTAGTTATTCTTTCTTTGATATCTTGCAGCATTTTATCGTTTTCAGTCTCCTTTTCCCGGATATTTCTAACTTCATCTATGACGTTGCCTGTCCATTCTTTAGTTCGCCCAGAGCTTCTAACAAAGCAGATAGCTCATCGCCAGCAGCGGCACGAGTAATGGGACCCGGGTTTTGCTCGACATTCCCGGAGAGTTGCAGAAGCGCCTGTACTACATGTCCACAGTCACAAAGAATGACAAAAGCTGCATGTGGGCTTGGCAGCACAAAAAGACCGCGGTAGCGCGTGCACTTAGCTAATAAAGAACAACAGTTTGTTACCTGCGCAAACAACAACGGCGTACGGTGAGGCGATGTCATCGCGCCCGTGCTGCCAAGCCCACTGAAGGCCATGACGATGTTGGGGTGATTTATGTAGGGCTGGTGACGTAGAGGATAGGGTTAATTGGAGAGACATGGGAGAGGCCTTTGCCCTGCAGTGGGTGTAGTAGGGCTGATGATGATGATGATGATGATGATGACGTAGAGACGATAAACCGGAAGTGCATGACCACGATCAGAGGGTGCGCGGTAGGCAGGGTGATGCTGCAACAGAGGGAGCCGGGCATCGCTGAGGAAGAAACCGGTGGACGGATAAACCAAGCGTCGGAGCCAAAGCATCTTGGTGGTATCGCCACGGTCCAGCCACATCGTCCAGCAGGTAAGCGCCGAGCACAGGTCCGTCTCCGGTAGTCCGGTTGTCTGCTCTGCAGGAACAGTAGGCCAGGACTAGTAGCTGCGCAAACAACAACGGCGTACGGTGAGGCGATGTCATCGCGCCCGTGCTGCCAAGCCCACTGAGAGAACAAGGCAGGCATAAAAACTCATATGCCGAAATACATCTCCTCAGAAGAATATGCTGCCTAATGGTTGTTTTATTTCGTTTTGCAGCCGACTAAAAAACGTGTTCTCATAGCGGAACTGCGATAGTCAAGATGCCATGTTAACCGTTAGTACCCATCTAGTCAGTGAGCACGAAAGTATTTTTCCTGCTCACATAAGAGTCGCTTAGTAAGAGTAAATGCATATTGTGTTGAAATCATCATCAGCAGCAGCCTGAATGCACCAACTTCAGGACAAAGGTCTTTCCAATATCCCTCCAATTAACTCTGTCCTCTGTCAGCTGCGCCCACCCTATCGCTGCATCCTACATAGCCTCCACCACCTACCTAAATTTCTGACTCTCCTGCTACGCATCCCTTAACTTGAAATTCACTGTGTAACGCTTAAGAAAATCGGTTATCTTGGCTTCGCATTACATGCCCAGCCCAAGCCTATTCCTTCCTCTTCATTTTGACTGAAATGTAACGGGCACCTATTTGATCCCTTACCGACTATGGCCTCTTTATCTTTTAATCTCATACCTAAAATTTTTCTTTGCGTACCTCGGGGCGCTGTGATTCAGTTGGTTCTTTTTCGTCAGCCTTTAAGTTTCTGTTTCATGGGTGAGTACAGGTAAGATTGTCCGGTAATACACTTTTCTCTTGAGGAATATTCGTAAGCTAACGAAGCAACATTTTGGAATCCTCGGGCGCAACAATTCACCTGTACGCAGGGTCGACTGAAGCAGCCTAGCAAGGGACGCCGGATTTCGTTTACTAGCTTGGGAAAAAAGCTTAAGGTGGTACCAGCGGAGCAGGGCGCCGAAAAACACAACGCCCCCGTTTGCTTAGTGTGCAGAGCCTTTGTGTAGTCTTCCTCGTCATCGCGTTCATAGCGCTGTTCTCGCTGCTGGCCTTGCGAGGGAAAGACGCGATATCACGTGAGATGGTGCGACGTCTGTTATGGAATTAACCACTGAAAAATTGATGCCCGTTCAGCCATTCACCAGGAAACACCTGCCTCCTCCTTCGGTGCTCGCGATCGGACTCCCGACCGCACTCACGACCGGTCCAGGAAGCGAGTCCAGGAACGAATCTGGGCCCACCACCGACTCTCTCACCTGAACGCCACCTCCGAGGAAAACACCACTCTGATCTCTTGTGCTGATTAAGCTGTAGTTATTATGCTCGACAGAGCCATACCATTGGTGTGAAATAACACAGAATCAATGAGTAAAGTCTTCTTGTAGCGCAACTATTCGTGCTCCTGATTAAATAATAGAGCATAGCAGTCGCTGATGCTATCTTTTTACAGACTGTAAAGTATCGCCTGATGTAATAGAGCAGGACGCTTTGATATTTTTGCGGTTGCTGTTGCCTTGTCTGGAGTTCTTCACCACCATGCTGTTATGGCTTCGATGGCAGAAGAAAATTTCCCATTTCACTGTTGATGCGAATTACCAGTTCTTATTACCACTGACGGCACGGCACAAATTATAAGCGATATTTCTTGTGGCATCAGTAGAATTCAAGCTCTCTGCAACGGCTGCGACTAGTCTATTTCACTGATCACACACTTCCATAGTGTGCCTCTGCTCTGTAAGACACGCTATGAAGGCGTTTCGCATTTAAAAGCTTTGCTCCAGTTACCACCGCTTCAGGAGTATGCCGCTTGTGTGCCACTTGTATGCAAATCTGAAAATTTAGTTCTCAAAGGTGCGTGCATGTTTAAATGAGTCGTGTAGAGGATTGTACCGATTGTTCTCATGAAAATATTTTTTGTCGACAGACGCGGTCTGATAACTTACATCTGCCTGAAGGGTCTATTCAGAAGCAACATCTCTAAGTTATGATGCGTGCGTGAAGCGTCTGTGACGCACATGACTCCCGGTGTAAGGTATACCTGGCAGCTTCGTGTTCCTGCGACGTGTCCAGAAGGCTAGGTCGTTTAAATCAGCAGTTTTAACAGATATATTAGGCCAAGTTGTCAGAACTGCATCAAAAAACCGTTGATAACAAGAGAAGAATATGAACTCATTCATTTCAGGCTCATTAAACGTTATCAGATGACATATCTGTGTGTAGCCGCAGGCTTTGTTGTAATGCTGTTTAGCCGAATGTTTTTTTTTTTTAAGCGTCGACGTCTTTCCAAGAAGGATGACAGCAAAAGGCTTTTTCGCGTTCTCCGTCGGCGAGGATTGCTGGCGTTGACGTTTGTAATGGGGGTATATATTTTTTACCTAATCAGCGGCTCAAAAGCGTGTCGGTAATGCCCAGATATCTTTAGGCCGAAGCATAACGAAGCATTTTTTCGGCGTCATTTTAGCGTCTCGTCTACAGGCATTGTCACATGGCGCCCGAAGAACAAGGCGATCAAACACATTATGGCGTATTTGCTGGCGTTTCTAGACGAAGTTGTGGGGAAGGCACGAATAAACCCCCTTCCAATTATCCCTTTTCCTACCTAATCGTCTTATTCAACGGGGATGAGCGCCTACTGCATGCGCAACGGGTGCAGCTGCCTTTCCAGCGGCGTTGATTAATACGAACGTCGCTGGCAATGCGCCACTAGTGATTGATCCCCGCCCATCTGCGTCTGCCTGCGTCGCCTCGATCCAAGATCAGAATTTCGCTTACGGCGAATCAGGTAGGCTAGCCATTGGAGCGACGCCAAAGAGACACCGCCTTGGGGTTCGACCTTTAGTCCTATGATATACGCGTCATGTCTGACTACACTGCTTGAATGAACTTCGCCGACAAACCAGTAATATCGGTAAACAAGTTCTTTCTGTCACAACTTTTGTACAAGTAATGATACACCATACAAATTCTTTCCTACAGACATATGTTATGGCTTCAGAAAACAAGGAAAATATTCATTGCACTGTTCTGAACTTAGTGCTCAAGAAATATTGTGAGGGTACGTACGAGTGCTGTCCTCATTGTTTAATCTGCGCCAAATTTACTGCTCTCGTGCACGCTTCATTGTTATCAGATAACACTATCTCCCTCTAATAATTCATTGCGTAGAAGAAGATTTTTCATGTCGCTCACATATTACCTTAAGTAATCATCATTGTTAGTATGTGTGCTGTCGAAAGCGGAATGGTCGAAAGCGATCACAGGTAAAAGTTCGCGCACAGTAGCATGCTAAAGATGAAGTTGCTTTGTAAGATGAAGGCCCTATTTGCCACATTGGACGAAATTCCGTCAGTGACCATAGTTCTTAAGGTCGAGAGATGGTCCCAAAAGGATGACACCGGAACAGCCGTCGTCTATGCACCAAAGCGGCGAGTGCGAACATGGCATGCACAACAGATACGAGAAGCACCAAAAGCCATTTCGTCCTCCCAGGCACCATCTACACCGAGTTACCATAATACCCATAGTCCCCAACACGGGCCCAGAAAAGGATTCGGCATAACGAGTCCTCAGTAGCATGTAACCTCAGGACCCTTTCCCATCATACCTAACACACATGCAACGTTCGCCGATTCCTACTCTACAACTTTGTCTGAAGAACTCCACCATCAGAATGTTCATAATGAGTCGGAGGTTCCCGATCCAATCTCAGCTGAAGCACGAGCAATCATAGAACTGTTTCTTCACCACGCTCATCAAATACACTCCATCATATTCCGCATAAAGAGTCGAACGGCCAAAGACCTCGAAGGTTCCACTTTGCTATCTTCGAGGGCTACTGACGGTGCGTTGATGCAATTTTCTGTTCAGGCTGTCCTGATCTTGAGTGCTTCGATAAAATCTCTCTTGGTTTTTTAGTGTTACTTAAAGGGGCCCAGAAACATATTTTCAGTGCATTGTTTTACCTGTTGGTTGCATAGAATGGGTTATAGGGATGCTATTAGCATCGGTCGTACCGCGTATACTGCGTTTTTTAATATTTTAAGTAGCTCGCAAAAACGAATTCGTGGCACTGACGGTGCCACCCTACAGTGGTGGTTTTTAGCAGCGGATATGACATCACCGAGAGCGAGCTTTCTGATTAGACAAACAGTAAATATACTGCAGATTGTTAATAACTAGAGGTGTTGTCAAGGTTTTGCGTTTTATATTACATCAACAAAACGAACTTGTTTTGCTTTAGATAAAAGCGCTTTAAAGCAGTGAAACAAAAATACACAACCAGAGGCTCTGCACATCATGCTGCCTGGCATAGAGCACTTATGGCTACCCTCTATATATCTTTATAGCCTGTTCTTAGCCTGCGCTGGGCTGCTGCGTCACCTGTGTGTGCGTCGTGGTTATTCGTAGCCTTGTGCTGCTTGTGATTTTTTGGCAAGATCTCTTCTCTTCAGTTGGTGAAACTGCTTTGTGTTTCGCGCTGCTATAGGCAAGAAACGCTGCGCAGTCCCAGGCTGCTGGAGCATCTCAGGCGCTCGTGGAGTGTCCGTCCACAAATTTCTTGCTCAAAATAAGCAGAAAAGAATGTGGATGCAAGCTCTGGGGGTTCCGGAGCAATCGAATTGGATGGTGTGCTCGGCGCATTTCTCCCGAGACGCCTTCGAAGGGTCATCACAAGCTCTTGCATCCGCTGGCTAGAGGCATCGACGGCTACGATGCGACGCTGTGCCGACAGTGGCAGGCGCCCAAGGAAAAATATCGGTAGAAGTGAGTACCGTTACTTGATTACCTACGCATTGGTCGAGCAATGAAAGTTTGTTGCGATGCCTACGTTATAGTTTCAAGAGCCTATCTATGTTAATACATCAATGAGGTTATGATGCTTTTACCGCTGTTCTTTCTCAAGGAGCCAGCGTCACGAGTAATGGCCCAGCAGCCGCTCGCTGTCGGCCGACGGGAATCAGCCAGTTGGGCTTATTATGTGCGCACGTCGACAGCTCGAGCGGGGCTGAATGAATGAATGAATGAATGAATGAATGAATGAATGAATGAATGAATGAATGAATGAATGAATGAATGAATGAATGAATGAATGAAAAGAAGGAGGGAGGTTGGTGAGAGTTCGCGCAATCGGACGAAGTTTTCTTCAGCGGGAGAGTAGTCTGCTCAGCGCCCTGCCACATTATCTGTTAGCAAAAAAAAAATAAAAACGAAGGAAAGTAGAACAGATAAACGGTACATCACTGCGGCGCGCGCGTTCCTGTTTTTCTCGCCGCACCATCTGTTGACAAGACAAAGCAAACGCGCTTTCAAGCTCTCCCTTTTTCTTTCCTACGACTTACCCGCGCACCCGAAACGGGCAAAAATATAACAAAAAAAAAAGACGAAAGAAATTTCATCAGTGCGCGAAGCATTGTTTGGAATATGAACCTTTTCATTTCTTGTTGTGGCTGCAAAGTATAAACACAGTCATAAGAGCGTAAACCTGTCAGTAGTCCACTAGGGACCCTAAGTCCACTAAACTGATATAGAGCGATAAAAAAGTAATTCATTCCTTATAAGAGTCTTTCCTCATATGTTCACAGTGGTTTTTTGCAACAGGTAGTGTGGCAGGGTGTGACCTCTGCATGTTGGCAGAGGCTGCCACTGATCTCAAGGTGTGCTTTGCTGATAACAGGTTACGAAATCTGCCGGCGAAATGATGATATACAGGTAATATATGAGTTGGAGGAGTTCATCACTGCATATTTCAGGGGCACCTAACCGAATCTGAAGAGGCTGATCCTACTGATGTTTCTGCACCAGAGATACAATCTACTTCACGATTAAACGCGAGGTTTTAAATTTTATGTGTGCGGTCTGGTATGAAAAAGCAATTGTGCTAAAAAATTTACTTCTTACCTAGATGCCTAGAGACCAGACTTTATTTTTTCTTGGAATTGGTGCAAATCTGGAAATTGGTGTTCCTTCACCAGTTCAACTTGGCTTATAAGGCCCTACTTTGAACATTGGAGAGAAAGTATGTGAAAACATTTGCTGAGTGACCAGGTTGTATGTTGATGCACGAGTGTTTCATTTTCACTCAAACATTTCTTTGCAGCTATGAACAAGTCCCAGAGTAGACCACGACTACTGCAGGCTGGTCACTGCTTCCACACAGACGCATATCACTGCTATGGATGAAAGAAGTCTATAGGTAACTTTTCAGTTGCACGAATGACTTCATCGCCATTTAAAGGAGTTTAGTTCTGGTTGAGAAGTCAGATATTTAGCAATAGAGCGACGCAATGTGTGTGTGTAGCTTATTTGGTCGTTTGTTTTATCAGGGCCTTGACAAGTTGCTTGAATTTGCATTACTGAATTAAGTGCAATCATGCCTAGTGTTATTGCAAATGCCTTACTTTTCTCTCACGTGTACAGGCCAGCTTCCAGATCAAGGCCATGAAAGATGAATGGACGCAGACAGAGTCTGTGTTGCTCCCTGAAGCAGGCATCACAAAATGCCAAGCAGATGGCACATCTGAGGAATCTTTGAACACATAATTGGAGTTTGTTGCAGAAGGTTCCATCATAAGGTGCTCAACACCACTCAATCATCAACATGCATTGTCACTCTCAGCAGTGGAGCCATCCCCTGTGTAGTTCCCTGCTGATGAAACCTATGAGCCGTCACGTGATGAGACATTTTTGGGAAGGTTTTTTTTTTAATTTCACTTTAGCCTGAACCCTTCGCTCCTGCAGTGATTATCTCTGAAGAGTATTTTCAGTTTCTGTTGTAATAGTAATTTTGACTGTTCTTGGGGATTTATTACACCAGACATTATTTATGTTTTTACAGAGGTTCTGAGATTCCAAGTGCATCAGCAGACTCTCAGAGAAAATTCATCATTTTTAAGCAAAACTTGTTGGAATTGTTCAAAGTGTGCAGACAGTGCCATGCACCTTGCAAAGTATCCGCAAAAGTCACAGGCTCTGCACTTCAAGTCACAGCAGTATGTATGGAGGAGCATAGATTGACATGGATGAGCCAGCCTTTGTTTAAAAAAAGGCGGCTGGAAATGCACTGCTGTCTGCTGCCATCTGTTTTTCTGGAGCCAGCCCAGAAAAGGTGCTGCGGCTACTTCAACAAGCGGGCATCTGTTATTACTAAAGACCGGCTACAAACCTCTAGTTGCTACTTGACACCTAACTCTATTAGTTAAAAATTTAATTAATAAAATTTATTAATTAGCCTAATACTTCAGGTGATTCGCTGATTTTCTGATGTCCACCAACAATGGCAATACAATGCCACAAAAGCAGTATTTTTACTTCAAAAAGCCTATTTTCGAAAAATTAAAAAATGTGTTCCCTGAAATACCCGGTGTACAGTCTGCTATCTAGGCTTTTTGTATTGGCGAGTGATTTCGCCTTCTTGTGGGGAACGCAAGATACAAGCACTGTAGCCATATCTCCGCGGGGATGGCCACCGGGCCACATTTTTCTGAGCCCAATAGACAGCTTGCAGGAACTTCACTGGACGTTTGTTGTTTGTTTGAAGTTCAGTGTACACAAGTAGAGCAGCTCATCGGGGCACACGGTAGGTCTACGATTTCCATCCAGTCTGCATAATATTAAAACCGCTTGTGAATCCATCGCTAAAGCTATATGTGTAAGTATAAGCGTCGGACTAATACCCTTACTTGTGTCTGTGTGTGTTCGCGCAAAGTACCTAAGAAAATTAAAGGTCGTTCGTCGATGGCGGCATCGTTTATGGGAGAAACGCTGTATGAGCGTCTGTCTGGGCTCGTTGAACAGGCTTTTCGACAGGAAAAACTTGCCTAGAATGAGCCATACAGCAAGAACAAAATACAGAAAGCGAAGAACGTTGTGCCTAAGTTTAAATTCTTGATATCGTATTTTGCATTCCGATAGTGAAGATTGGGTTTTCATAATATGTGAGTACATTATATATGCGAATACGAGGCAGAACATGATAAAATGTCAGGCCAGTGTGAGTTTAAAGGAAGTCAGGAAAGCTTTATTTTCATTTATCACCGGGTTTTTCCTTGATTCCTCGTAGTGGTCAGGGCTTATGAGAAAGCAGAGTGCAGGAGATAAACACAGGGCTTTAATGCATTTCACAAACACCGCGGTCCACGCCGACAATACGGAAATTCCCAGTGAGGCCAAAATTCCAGCAAACAGCCACAGCTATGGAGAGTAGTTGGGGTAGCTGAAGTGACCAGCGTGGTTTCCACAGGAGTAGGAAGCATAGGCAACGTACCCATGGCTAACCCCCCTACCAGCACCGTAATGTGGCTCGTTCCATCCGTTGCAAGCTTTGAACGCTGTGGTAGGGGAACTAAATACAGCATGTCTACAGACATAGCTTATCGACCAGAAATCGGTGATCACCTTTTGTTCAATTTCTGCATTAATAAACTTTGTCCTAACGGGAATGAATTAAGAAAAACAAATCTAGAGTACAAAAGTTTGGTTTCTGGGGGTGTAACGTCCCAAAGCAACTCAGGCTATGAGAGACGCCGTAGTGAAGGGCTCCGGAAATAATGACCACCAGGGGTTCTTTAACGTGCACTGACATCGCACAGTACACGGGCCTCTAGAATTTCGCCTCCATCGAAATTCGACCGCCGCGGCCGGGATCGAACCCGCGTCTTTCGGGCCAACAGCCGAGCTCCATAACCACTCAGCCACCGCGACGGGCCCCTGGATTACAAAAGTGCTGATTTTGCCGCTATTAATACTAGACCATATTCCGTTACTAATTGCTTTCTTGAAGATTTTGACACTCGCTTTCGTAGGAAAACGAGTATTGTTCAAAACAAAGGCACATCAACTATTCGATGGGTAAATTCCTAAGCATATCCCCACTTCTAAACCGCACACACCCTTGTACTCTTCACATATCTGGCGATTAACACAAAGAAATGTTTATACCGTCTTCTCAAGCTTTCACCTTCTAATGCGCGATGCGTGACGAACAAGCCTACCTCTGACGAATATGTGAAGGCGCTTAAACTGACATAATACCTCTGATAATCGTATTCTCACTGAGCCTTGTGCTATTGTACTAAACGATACACTCATCAAAAGCTTTTCCTCGAAATCGAATGTTCTCCCTCGGTGTGTACCGCGGTGAGGATTCTCCATGATTTGTCCTATAACTTTTGGCACCTGGCACTGCTAATTGAATCCAGACTTTTAAAAGTGATTGTTCTCCATGATTTGATGTGACTAGCCACAAATCTTTTAAGATTACTTGCTCTAATACTTCAGTTATACTAACAAAACTCTTTCATGAGTCGCTCGACTCATCAAGCCTTCCTCACGATTTAAAATTCGGGAGGGTGGTTCCACTTCCCAAGCCCCGGTGGTAAGCACTCGCCTCAAAATTTTCGTTCCATTTTACTCACTATTACTTGTTGCAAAATACTAGAACATATTACCTTTAAGAACATACTTGCCTTTCTCGATGACAATTATTTTTTCGCGCCTGTGCAACATGGCTTTAGTCAAACATATTCACGTGAAACACAGATATAATTATTCACTAATAAGCTACGCCGAATACTTGAGAATTCATTTTGCGCAGAGTGCATTGTTTCCACTTTTCGAAAGCCTGTGATAAAGTATCTCATCAATATTTGCTTTACAATTTAAATCATCTTAATCTCGATTCTATCCCCAGAGGGATTCGATCTTTCTTACTTCGTCGCTGGCAATTTGCACTCTCTAATGGCACACATCACCGCTAACATGATTTCTAGTGTAACACAAGAATCCTTTCCTTGTACCGCTTTTATTTTTATTTTATATTAGTGACCTTCCTTCTGCAGTATCTTCTCCAATCCATCTTATTTGAGAAGACTCTAATTTTTCCTGAATTCAGTATCCACAATGACAGAGACACTGTCCCGTAGGATCTTAATCCTCTCTCTCTAACTGGTGCAGAATAAGGAAAATGGAATTAAACGCTAACAAATGTAAGTTGATGCGCGTTTCCTCAACACTCAAAAATCATCCTTTATACTATCTGCATCACATTCTTCTTGATTATCTCACAACATAGAAGTATCTGGGCGTTCATATCACAGGAAACGAAAACGTGATTAATAAGGCTTATGGCATGTTAGAATACTTACACCGCAACTTCTCCGCCGCTCTGTCGTTCCTAAAAAAAATTAATTTATAAGTCACCAATACGTCCTAGCTCGAAGACGCAGCATTCATATGGAACCATATGCATGAAAGCATTATAAATTTTCTCGAACTTATCCAAAATAGTTTGCTGCATTCACTCCATTGTAATCATTTTTTTTTGTTTTATCTTATGTAACCCACTCCCTTCTGTAATGTCTTAGGATCTGATGATAGAATAATTAAATAAATAAATAAAAATAAATAAATAAATAAATGTTAATTCTTGCAGCCGTCGCACCAATTGATTCAGAGCAGCGTGCACTCCAAACGAAGAGCCAGAATTCTAAGCACAGAAGTTTGCCTTCAAGAAGGGCCTTGCTCTTGAGTTAAGCAAAAATAAAGCATAGTGCATGTCGTCGCAACAAATTAATCTTACTTGAACTTAAGCAGTTATATCGATTACACATAAGCATGCAGAGTTCACAGAGTGCTTCCAATTAACTGAAAAGCGCTTCTCTCTATTTCCTAGTCAGCAATCTTAAAAGCATTCCAAAAGGCACGAGTTGAGGAAGCCACAGTAAATATGCTCGGAAGTATTCTTAGGGCCAGAACGGCGCACATATGTCCCTTACTGAGGAGAGAGACTTCACCTTATCAAAGAATGCAACGATGGAGGTTTAAATTTCTGGTATAATTCGCTGCACGCTTACTAAACATGCAACGAAGATCGAAATCATAACCAGAAATTACAATATTCATTGCATCAAACATCACCGTCCTCGTACTTCGTGAAGACAATGCCACGTTTAAAAATTCTGGTCACGTCCTGGCGCGCATGGTATGGGTTATACACATGCCCGGTACTATTGCCTGAACAAAAATTATAATGCGTAGACCCCCACCTTAATTTTGTGGAATGTGACAAAGGGAAATTACATAATAGGTAGCGATGTTCCTGATGTCACACATATCCAGAAATTCAGGACACGCTATTTTTTCTGCGAGAAGTTCATTAAAACGCAATAATTTGCATATCATAAGACCGCTCCATAAGAATCAATTTCTCTGAAGGTATCCTTTGTAGTCGTGTGTTGTTTTCTTCTGTTTCTTGTCCAAATTGTTTCGCACTGGTTTTGTAGCGTTATCTACATTACGATAGCATTCAGAGCCTTCAGCGTGGCGGCGCCGTGGCTGGTCACGTAGTGCGGAGCAGCTGTCGTCGGCGCGACGCGCCGGCGAAACCGAGTGGGGGGAGGGGGTAATGGAAAGGGGAGAGGGAGAGAGAATGAATCCATGTCCAGGGACGAAGATGAAGAAGAGACGCCCAGCGAAACGGAGCGGCGAAAAATTTGCTTTGCAATTCGACTGTGCGAGTTTCACTTGGCCAGCTGTAGCCATCGCGTCCTTCCAGGTTTAACCGGAACGAAACCACAGCCATTTTTCGATGCAAGTCTCAACTGCTCCTGCGAACAGAAGACAAAATTTAAAGGAATATTTTATTACTCATCGGGAGTTTTGAATGGTTCTTATCAGTATAATTACCACAGTCACTAACGATATTCAACTATAGCTTCATAATTAGAAACGATGTCCAAGAAAGTTGGCCTTAACAGTACTATATTGGTTAACAAGTGTCACCAGACTGGAAAGTCTTTAAAGAAATTGTGATTTATAATTTGCGGAACCTATCAGAAATTTGAAGAGACAATTGGCAACTTGGCATTAGGTACTTACAGCATACTGTGCACTGCTACCGCTGTCACTAACCGCTAACAGCTTACCGCACCCCGCCACCTCGCCACGGGTGATTGGTCCCGACGCGGCGAGGTCGCGCGCTGTTGACGGGAGCGTGGCGCCATCTGTACCCTCAAGGGGATCGGCGCATGAGCAGTAGCCGCTCGTGCTACACGGTGAGCGGTAGTGGTAGCGGTAAAGTATATATTACATCATTAAAGACGAAAAGGGAGCACAACGTTCAATCCCAATGACACGCATCTATGGGGCCCAAACATTGTGGCTGCTGCAAACCGTTACTTTTCTGGATGTCTTTATTTATTTAATTTCATTTTATTACCTTAAAGGCTCCAAAAGAGGGGTGTACATAAGGATGGCAACAATTAAAAGCACAGATTCACAATAATTGGAAAGTTTTTACTTTTTCAGCGAAAAGTCTTGGGCAAGTTATGATGGCAACGTTGTTTGGAAGGCCGTTCCAGTCAGCGGCTGCACGAGGAAAGAAGGAATTAGAAAAAGTGACGGTGCGTGAGCGTGGACGGGCAACTTGTAGGTGATGGCTGGTGCGATGAGATATGCGTGCTGGGGAAAGAATATAAAGTGCGATGTGCGTAGGGCTGTGGAAGAATTTGTGAATTTAAGACAGGCTGGCAATTCGATGGTGGAGCGATAAGGGTGATAATCCGGATGCTGTTTTTAAGGAGGAAACGCGGATGTCATAAGAGTACGATGAATGAATGAAGCGAGCAGCGCGATTTTGAACAGATTCGAGGGCATTGGTGAGGTAAGCTTGATGAGGATTCCAAATGGACGATGCAAATTCTGATTTGGACCTGACGATTGATTTGTAAGCTAATAACATTACATGTTGCAAAGCATGGTGAAGATGGCGCTTGAGGAAACCTAGCGTCTTGTTTGCTGACGATATTATGTTAGTAATATGCAAGCTCCAAGAAAGATCGCTAGGAATTGTTATGCCTACGTACTTGTATGACTGAACTAGTTGTACGGGAACTTCTGATATTTCGTAAGAGAAAATTAGAGGATTACGGCGGCGGCTGATGGACAAAAGATTACATTTACGTGGGTTAAGTTCCATTAGCCACTTATTACACCACTCCTGAACAGCACTGAGATCATTTTGAAGAGAAGATTGGTCAGCAGTGGTGAGAATAGCATGATAAACTACACAGTCATCAGCGAACATGCGTATGTTAGATGTTACGTTTTAAGGCAGATCATTAATGTATATGAGAAACAGTAGTGGGCCAAGCACAGATCCCTGTGGAACGCCCGACGTTACTAGGAGTGAGTTAGAGTTCTTGTTGTTAACGGAGACAAACTGCGAACGATTAGTTAAAAACTCTTCAATCCACTTCAAAATATCAGGGTGCAAATTTAAATGGGAAAGTTTGATCAGCAGGCGTTTATAGGGTACTTTATCAAAGGCTTTCGCAAAATCTAAAAATACGATGTCATTCTGTAGATAACAAAAAAGGTTAGCATGCAGATCATGGATGAACGTAGCAAGTTGGGTCTCGCAGGAATAACCCCGGCGAGAGCCGTGCCGAGCAGGTTGAAAAAAGTTGTTCGAATCAAGGAATGCTAGATATTTGTATAGATGACGTGTTCCATGATTTCACAGGGAATACTAGTTATAGAGCTGGGACGGCAATTAAGTGGCGAGTTCTTGTTACCTGATTTGTAGACTGGAATGACCTTCCCAATTTTCCAGTCTATGGGCAGTTGACCTGTGAAGAGTGACTGAGCGAATAACAAGCACAACAGAGATGAACATATATCTTTGTTATTAATCAGTATTTTAGCGTTGATATTGCTAGTTCCTGCAGAGGATGAAAGTTTAATGTTTTCAATTAGTGAAAACACAATACAAAATACCCCTAATTAAAATACCCCTAATGGTCTTCACGACTTAGGGTATTGCATAGGGGTGGGGGGACTTACACATAAATCATCAAAGATTGAGAAAAAACACGAACCACGAAAACGAAGAAAAATACAGCATATGACATTTGAAATAAAATATTAATTAGTTATAATGAACGTCTGAGCAGAAGAGAAAAACAAAGCAAAATAAACAAGGTTTGAGTACAGAAGCAGAGAGTGCAAAAATTAATACCATCCATATAACTTCATGGAAACAAGAGCAAAAATATTACAATATGAATCGATAACAATAAGAAGAAAGAAGACCGAATAAAATGGTGCTATTGCTGTTGCCCCTCAAACCATCTCTCTCATAACGCAATGAAACTCTTGGCTAAAAACGAAACAGTAAAAGTGGTGAAGTGTGGACAAATAACGTATAAAATAAACCTATTAGAGGAGGTGAGTTATAGAGTAAGAGACGATAGTACGCGCAGATCTCACATCGTCTTACTTCCCTAAGTGGAATAATTTATTAAAGAGAAACTAAGCGCATCTTCCTATCTAAAGTGTGGCATATCTTTACACCACCCCGAGAAGGCGAAAACACCTTTTGCCATGCCGCTTTCTGGCTCTATACTCTGGACAATTTTAAATGGAGTCAAAGCTACGGAGCCGAATCGCAACAACTTCCTACGAAGCTGAATATAGTGCCTAGTTGTTTGAGCAGTTTCCTGCAAAAACAAATTGACGTCCTAACGCTTGTTATTTACGGTATATTTTTTATCAACGTATCAATTTTCCGGAATAAAGTTTTCATGCCGAAAACACTTTTCTTGGTTCCACCGGGTTTTCTCGTATGATGCCTGTCGCAGGTTTTCGAGACGCCTCGACCTTGCAGGCAAAATGGCGGCAGCCTACTGTTCGGGTTGTTCCGGTTGTTGTGGCTGGTCCACTTCGAAAGGGTTGGAAGCATTTTCACATGACAAGATTCGGGTAAAGTTCAAGAAACGCTGGCTGTCGAAGCCAAGTAAAGAAATTATCTGCAGAGTCCATGCAGGCGGAAGGAGTAGTCAACCAAGACTTCCGACGGCTTGCGCGTACCGGAAAGTAAGCGGCTTGACCGGAGTGAGTGAGCGTACCACCGCCCGCATCAAAAAAGTTGCTTTGTGCAATGATTTGGAATCGCCGAAACAAAAGCGGCGGAGGTGGACGCCCGGAAGTGTTTCAAATAATACTGGGAAGACGCAACTGCAGCTGTATTACTTATTTACTGTCTGTGCTCTGCGGCGAAAAGTGCTTAGATATTTTTTGAGAAACGAATTGCTTACTTCTGCAACGATTCGGAACGACGTGATAAATGATCCGCACATGGACATGCTGAACGTGTGTGTGCGTACAATGCGCAGTATTCTCATCGTCATTGGGTTTGCTTTTCAAAAGCGCAAGCGGAACTCGGCGCTACTGGGAAGAGACGATATCATAGCGCGGCGGCGAAAGCATCTGCGTCTCATTCGAAGATATCTTCGAATGTACCTTCAATAACATTTTATTTTCCAGCATTACGTGGAGGACATATATTGAATTCAACTCAGGATGATCGGCTTGTGACAACAGATGTCCACACAGGACATAATGCTTAAAATTTCTTAAAACTTCCTCAGCCAAACCCGCGAAGTCGGGACGTAGATCTATTAGGACTCGACCTCACAAAGGAGTTTGTCAACGTCGCTCATGAGGCAACTCTGACCGACCTCTCATTACTCAAGCCAGAGAAAAACCTTGCTTTACATAAGAGCGTTCCACTCCAATCGCACCCTAGAACACACACTAGATAATATCATGCCCGACTCTATCGCTATCAACAACAGAGGAACACACCAAGGCTCAGTTCTCTCTTTCATTTTCATCCTGACCCTTATTAGAGTACTGCCGGAACAAGCGCAAATAATCAGTCTTCATCATTTGCTAGGCAAGGATCACATCAGCCGGCGGCATCCCCTGGCAACGATGCAGAGGTAGAAAAACCGTGCAGCGGGGGGGGGGGGGGGGAGGGGGGGAGGGGGGGGCAGTGCATGTAATGTAGCCTCATGTGCCAGGTTCACGACTGTAATGCTCACCCGAAAAATCAGAACATCTACTCCGTAGGAACCCCTAGGAAAAGGGGGCCCCGCCACCAACTCGGCTCTACGGAGGGGTAGCCGAAATTAAAGAGGTCACGAATATCCGAGTAATAGGAACACTCATTCAGAGCAATCGCTGGAACTCGCAGAACATCGCCTTACTGATACTTATTTATCACGAACTATCAGGATGATGAAGCTCATCGCCAGCCGCCGACAGTGAAAAACGGAGGCCGCCCTCCGCGGACTTGTGCAGCTATTCGCACTTAGCCGAATCGCCTCCACTTTACCCTTCCTCTGCCTCATGACAGCCGAAATAAATAAAGTGAATAGAATGATCCTACAGGCCTCCTGCGCAGCCGCCCCGAGGTACAAACAAAGCATGCTAAATGTGAGTGGCCCATCTCATATCTCAATACGAGCGGGTTTCCCGAAATGGGGTGGGGCGCTTCATTCTTCAGACTGAATGTTGCATACCAGTCACGTCACTCGGACCTGGTGAAGCTCCCCGCTCACCATCGCCAAGCACTCGACATCCCTCCCCTACCCCGTAATCTGCATCCTCTGCACCACGAAGGGCGACGCAAAGCAATGACCAAGGCATAACACAGGAAATACGGGTATTACCTCGCAGCAATACACGGCCACGCCGCGGAAGACCGGAACCTCCCCGTCTTTCCTGCAGCAGCGGCGACAAAAAGCGGAGTCCTCGGCGGCAACCACAAATGCAAAATCACCTGAAATTGAAGAGGAAGCGGCGATAGCTTTCGCTGCGACTTCGACTGATGCCGAACTCATCTTCAGCGGTTCTAAAACTTCCAATACACAACTTCTCGAAACGCCGAGTCTTTTCCGCTGCCCTCACCAACCGCGCCATCATTACCCCGTTTCGCCTATGGAGCCTGTTGAGACCACATTCTTCGGTATACATGTGTCATTTGGGTCGGTCATCTGAGCATATGCCACGCGTATGAATACGATGTAACCCTTCAAATTTTCTGCCTAAGTGTCTCAGGAAACTAAAGTACCGCAGCGATTGCGCTGCACATCCGCATTAACGCGTCTCGTAAGCTTTGATTTAAAAAAAAAACTAGGTCGGCGGTTGATAGTAGAACTTATACGAACGAAACATGCCTGCATAGTCTTCCCCATGATAATGTTTTCCGCATATGTGTTGTAATATGTCTTGTGCTTTCTGGGCGCAAAGAAAAACCTGGACGGTTGAAGTCGGATCATCACGGTGAGAAAAAGTATTAGCTGCGGTTTAACTACTACTGTACATGATTAGGGTGAAAGCTGTGATGTATCGGGCAACTAGACGCGGTTTTGCGTCTGTAGCGTTGCGTGCGTTCCGCACAGTGCTTAGGCACTGCACCCATCCTACGTCCTGTCAATCTGCCAGATGGAAGTTAAATTAATGGTTGATCGCGAGAGGTTGGTCACACATTGAACGCTGCGGCCTATTACTGCAGTGGCGCGTGTCCGCCGCAACGTTGTTAGCGCTAATGCAAGCAGCCCACATCTCTCTCTCACCACGGGCACGTACCTCAAAGCGCGATTGAGGTGTCCACTGTCCTAGGTGCCAGTTAAGCAACAACTCTGCGGCCTATTGCTGCAATGGCGCGTATCTCCCGCAACGTTGTCAGTGCTATTCAAGCAGCCAACATCTCTCTCTCACCACGGCCACTTACCCCAAAGCACGATTGAGGTGTACACTGTCCCAGGAGACAGTTATGAAACAACACTGCGGCCTAATGATATAGAGGCGCGTGTCTGCGGCAACGTTGTCAGCGCTAATGCAAGTCGCCCACATTTCTCTCTGACCATGGCCACATGCCTCAAAGCGCGATTGAGGTCTCCAGTTTCCCAGGGGGGGGGGGGGGGGGCAGGTATGCACCTTTGTTTTCCTTTCGAAGAAAGTTAATAATAATATTACCAATTGATTTTTGGGTAAAGGAAATAGCGCAGTATCTTCCTCATATATCGGCATACACCTAAACCGCGCCGCAAGGAAAAAGATAAAGGAGGGAGTGAAAGAAGAAAGGTAGAAAGATGTCCCGTAGTGAAGTGCCCCGGAGTAATTTCAAACACCTGGGGATCTTTAACGCGCACTTGCATCGCACGGCACACAGGTGCCTTAGCGTTTTGCCCCCATAAAAACACAGACGCCGCGGTCGGGTTCGAACCCCGGAGCTTCGGATCAGTAGCCGAACACCAAAACCACTGAGCCACCGCGACGGGTAAAGACTATGGTTTTAAAAATTCGTTTTTAGGAAAGGAGATGGCGCAGCAACTGTCTCACATATATCGGTAGACGCCCGAACCGCGTCGTAAGGAAGGCATAAACACGCTTGGGCTATAAAGATGTAACCGCCACCACCTGGGCTGAATGCCGTTCAAGGACATTATCCAGCCTACGCGACGACTGGTATACCTAGCGTAGTGAACCTTTTCGAAAAAAATGAGTGGTGGCTTAGCTCTCCTATGCCGAGTATACATCGCGAAAGCTGCCGCAATGAGCAAGACTTCTCCTCTTCCATGGCTTGCAATTGACGACCGAGCGCATCGCCTCCCATAGTAATTCAACCCAACGCGCATGCGCATAAGGCGCACAGCTAGTCTTGGCGTAACGCGCAGGTGGAAAGGGGGTGAGGTGGCGGAGTTGGGGGCGGTCGCGGCGGCAGTGCAGTTGTGACGTCACGCGCAGCGCACCTGTGGCGAAACTCGCGCTTGCGCGATAGGCGAGAATGGTCAACACGCGCAAAATCGCTCCGGCTAGCGCAGTTATACCCGCAGCGGTGGCTCAGTGGTTAGGGCGCTCGACTACTGATAGGAGTTCCCGGTTTCGTACCCGACCGCGGCGGCTGCGTTTTTATGCAGGAAAAACGCTAAGGCGCCCGCGTGCTGTGCGATGTCAGTTCACGTTAAAGATACCCAGGTGGTCGAATTTATTCCGGAGCCCTCCACAACGGCACCTCTTTCTTCCTTTCTTCCTTCACTCTCTCCTTTACCCTGCTCTTACGGCGCGCTTCAGGTGTCCAATGATATATGAGAGAGATACTGCGCGATTTCCTTTCCCCAAAAACAAATAATTATTACTATTATAGCGTAGCGCAGCTTTCACGAAAAAAAGAACGGTTATTGGGGAAGGGAAATTGCGTACTATCTTGGGGAAAGGAAATTGCGTACTATCTGTACCCCGCCGAGGTGGCTCAGTGGTTAGGGCGCTCGACTACTGATCCGGAGTTCCCGGGTTCGAACCTGACCGCGGCGGCGGCGTTTTTATGGAGGGAAAACGCTAAGGCGCCCGTGTGCTGTGCGATGTCAGTGCACGTTAAAGATCCCCAGGTGGTCGAAATTATTCTGGAGCCCTCCACTACGGCAACTCTTCTTCCTTTCTTCTTTCACTCCCTCCTTTATACCTTCCTTGACGGCGCGGTTCAGGTGTCCAAAGATATAAGAGACAGATACTGCGCCATTTCCCCCCCCCCCCCCCAAAAAAAACCAATTACTATCTGTATTACATATCTGCGGTTTTCAGGAAAGGAAATGGCACAGTAACTGTCTCACATATATCGGCGGACACCCCCAACTGGGCCCGACGGTGGCAACGGCGCGCGACGGAATAATAATAATAATAATTGGTTTTTTGGGGGGAAAGGAAATGGCGCAGTATCTGTTTCATATATCGTTGGACACCTGAACCGCGCAGTAAGGGAAGGGTAAAGGAGGGAGTGAAAGAAGAAAGGAAGAGAGAGTTGCCGTAGTGGAGGGCTCCGGAATAATTTCGACCACCTGGGGATCTTTAACGTGCACTTACATCGCACAGTACACGGGCGCCTTAGCGTTTTTCCTCCGTAAAAACGCAGCCGCCGTGGTCGGGTTCGAACCCGGGAGCTCCGGATCAGTAGTCGAGCGCCCTAACTATTGAGCCACCGCGGCGGGGCGCGCGCGACGGAAAACCTGTGGCTCAGCGGAACGTCGGCTGAAGGCCCAACTCTAGCGTACGCGAAGCGCGCCGCAGGTAACCCAGTGAAGCTTTCTCTTGAAAACCCGTGCTGCCCACAATGCTTTGTTCTTAGCGATGATAAACGGCCAGCCGTATTTATGTAAGCACACAGAGTATATTGGCCCAGTATTCGATATATAATGGCTGCACGAACTGACCAGCTACTACAAAATTCGCCAAATACTGGCAGAGTTTTTGTGGTTGAGGTTTAATAAAAGCTATGAAAAAGTTAACACTTAGTTTTGGTCCTTTCAGTGCAGTGTAATGCATAAAGATGGGTTTAACCGCTCGTATGTCGTTTAACACGCTGAGCAAGTGTTGCCAGCTGGTCCGCAGCACATTCGTAGCCTGGAGATGAACGCATGCTATAGCATACTCTAGAGGAGTCGGTTACATGCGCGATTCGTTGGTCTCGGACTCTATGTTGGTTCCACTGGTTGTGGCTCTTCAGTTTTGCTGTCTTTTGTTTTGTTTGACTCAATGCATTTAACGTTGGCTTTATCCCGCGGTTGGTATCGCAGCCACATAAAAGTGCTCGAATAAAAGATTTAACATAGGAACCACGCCCGCCTAAACATTGTTGCTGTATCAACAACAATATCATAAAAAATTAGCTGCGGTTCAACTACTCCTGCTGTCTTTGCGTGAGTGGGGCTTTGCCTGAGTGCGGCCCGCACCCTGGATAGGCAGTGCGCCCGCCCTGCCAGGTGGCGGTCAAATTAATTCTAGATCGCGAGAGGTTGGTCACCCAATGAACGCTGCTTCTTATTGCTGCAGTGGTGCGTGTCTGGCTCATCGTTGTCAGCGGTAATGTATGTAGCCCATGTATCTCTCTCCCTACCGCCACGTCCCTGAAAGCGCCATTGTGGCCCACCGTCTAAGGAGGCCAGTTGTGTACCTTTCCTCTGCTTTTAAGAAAATTGAGGATTAGTTAGTAAAATTGCTTTTGAGGGAAGAAAAAGGTAACGGTAACTGTCTTACATGTATCGGTGGACAAGCGAACCACGCCGTCAGGAAGGGATGAACGTGGTTGGGCTCAATGTCGGCTGGAGGTCAAAGTCCTGCGTACGCGAAACGCGCCGCAGCTAGCCCAGTGAACCTTTCGCTTCAAAACGCAGATGCATTTGATGTCTGCACACAATCACTACTACTTCTAGCCGAATTTAAAAACAAGCAGTTACTTCCTGGCTGAACATTGCGGGGTCTGGCCGACCCAGAAGCCTGGGCCGTTCAATACCTTGAGGAAGCCGAAGCCTATTTTTGGGCCCATTTTGATGGACTGTATTCCAAAACAACCTTACCTGTTTCTAAGAGAACAAAAGCGCACATAACAGTGTCCTGAAACGTCATGATAGAAATGGGTCAAATATCCGCGCCATCCTGGCAAGAGGAACGTATATGTTGTTTTAATTTACAGGCTGGTTTATTGTGCCGTTTCCCAAGTCCATACAATGGGAGTTGTCCTTGATTGTACCGTTAAAAATAGCAGCTTTACAGTCGACTTATGCTCATTATATGCCCACACGACTGCACGCGCTGATGCAAGCAGGTTCTGAGGAAATGGCTAAGAAAAATTCTTTTGCGTGGTTTTTTATAGGCCATTATGATGGCAGCGAAAACCATTGTTTTTCACTTTAGCATTGGAGATTGCTCCTTTGCAACGTCCTTCGGCACAGAGACCGCGGCAGGTATATGATTTCGTTGTTCCCTATGCAGAATGCTAACATTATTTATACTGATGATTGTCTGAGCTTACAGTTACTTGCTTTTGTTATTTTAAATATGTTGAGGATAATCATACGGCTACAGAGAACCGCTCTCAAGGCGCCGAGCTTGCAGCTGCGACGTTACCGTCATGGGCTAAAAAGCGGCTCCACACTGAATGCGCTGAGAGTGAAATGACAGGCAATAATAAAGGTAGGTCATTTATACTGAGAAACGAGGCGCATTATGAAACACCAAAAGTTAAAACGAAAGATCTCTACGTGACATTGTACGCTTGTGCGATGTCGCATGGCAAAGTTCTCTGGCAACCCTATTAATCTGTACTAAAATTTCATTTAAACGCCCTAGCACATGATTCCTCGTGATCCTGATCACTCAACTTAGTGAAATCTGAAGTGGGTGAAACGTCCTTCGGGTAGTAATATTAGCGTGTCCGGTACACCACGTCGAACACCAGGCGGCCCTCACTGGTCTGTAGCCCAGGATCCTGATGTTATCTGTTCGAGGAATCGGGGTTCCTTGCACCTGCAGGTTAATTACGATGCTGGCCGTATCTCTTGCCAGGCGTTACACATTCTACGTTCTACAGCACCCTCTTCCACATCTCGCTTACTTCTTTGGGCTACAGCCCACGAGTCGCTCAGCGGAAACGCCCAGGCACACACTCTCGCTCGAGATCTCAGCTGCCGAGCCGAGAGTATGATCAGCCACCCTGCTTCCGCTGACACTAATATCCCACGCGCTTCTCTACTCCCCACTTACACGGACATACTCCAGCACTACCGACTCCAAAGGTGCACATATCCTCCCGCACACCGCGATCTAACAAGACGCGAGGCCGTCCAATGGCGCAAACTACAAACTGGCAGCTTCCCACACCCCCTCTTATACAGCAGGATCTTTCCGGAACAGATAGCCACCATGTGTAAACACTGCTCAACTCCGGCCGCACTCATACACATGGTGTGGATTTGTACACATTACAACACAGACAACGCAAACACCCCAGAGACGTGGGAGTCTCTCCTGTGTACTTCCAAGCCAGCAGACCAACGCTGGCTTATCCAGCGCGCGGTGGAGGCCGCGGCATCCCAAAGGATCCCCGCCGACCTCCTCTAAGTCAGCGCAACCGGTCCTTTGACTGGTCCCCTGTTTTTGGGCGCAATAAAAAAGTTTACCTACCTACCTACCCTCACTGGTCCGTCACCCCACCCGTGTAGCGTCATCTTCAGTAGTAACTGGCCGTCGCGGGCTCTAATTCACCGTATCGGTTCTCGGCCTCAGCGGTTGCATCGGTTACACAACTTCTCAGCACGTTCGCGCAAAGCGTGAGAAGTTGTCGTCGCCGTTGTTCCCCTCTGGTGGAGTGACAGACATCCAGAGTGGGGGACTGGCCAGAATGCCTTGCACATTCAAGCAGTAGAGATTTATTACGCTATAAGGTATATATGGGTAAATGTTTGTGCTAATGAAATGATACTTAGAAGCATAACAAATGAATCTAAATGCCGCAATGATGAAATCGTGAAGATAATCGCACACCTATTTTAGAACATATACTCTGGCGCTGGCCTCAAAGGCGAGAAGAACCGGAATAGAAGGAGGAAGCCATAGTTCAGGGAGGGGAATATCTAGATAAGCCCTTCGCTGAGACGCAAAGCAGGAACAGGAGAGGAAAATGGGGTCAAGTGATTTGACTTCACCACTCGATTCACAAATGTCCGATACACCGAAAACCGACCGGCGCAAATAAATATTTAACCGTAGTATTCTGCACCCTAAGAGGGTCATGGACATTTCTCATTCCTAAGGCCTGCATAGGCGGGCTGTGCAAAGAAATGCCAAGTGATATAAATACGCTATAGCAAAGAGAGGCTTATTGCATAATGAGTGCCGTTGCAGAAAGCGTGTACATCGCACTATTGCTAAATGCGCAGTGTTTAGAATGAATGACACCAGAGGTCTAGAAAGGGTAGACTTTGCTAAAAAATCTGCCAACACTTTAGCATGATTGCCACATTGTCGTGTAGGTATACAGGGAAAGCGCACTTCTTTAACATGCGGTAAAAATAAAAATCATGGGCAACGGCTCAGTACAGCAGCCCTAGAGTATTCGAGCACAGTTAGAATAGAAATGTTCTCAGCGAGTTTGATGACCTGAACAGCATTGCAAGCAATCAGTTGTAAGGCCAACTGGATCGCAAGAAATTTGGCAATAAATACACGCAAATAATCAGAGACTCGAAATGAATAGCTCTAAGAGCCCTGGAATAAAGGGCAAAAGCTGTCTTTTCGTTTTGCTTGGAGACATCTGTGAAAACTGCAGTGTGTGTAGGAAAGCTCTTTAAATACTACTCTATAAGCGCATTTACACATCTGGAGGAAAATTATTTGCATTTCTGGAGAGCGTCTATTCAAAGTGAAATGCTGCTTCAGGTAGCAGGTTGTGAACCTGTACCACCGAATTGATTTTCACAGATTTTCAGCAGCAGATAATCTGCGAACACAATCTGTGGGATCTTACACCTTGGCCAAATATTACCTAAAAACAGAGCCATGTTTCTCATAAAAATCTGCCTAGTCCATACTGGAATATGCTCTAAAGATTGAAGGAAAGCTCGTAGAGTTGGAATCTGAAACCGTGATTTTATTTCAGGCATCCCCACCTCGAAGAGCAGCACAGCTTTCGCTTGTGCTTTTGGTAGCCAAAGAAAAAAAAGCAGAGCACGCCTCTTAAGAGAAACAAACGATGAAGCTTCCACTTTCGACAACCGCAAAGAATAACGCAAAAAAATTCAAGTAGTGGTCTTTCATAACATTTTATAATGAAAGAGCAGTGTGTCATGATGCATGACGAACTCTTTGAGCTGGTTCGCACCAACCTTCCCACGGCGCATTCACCAGTCGGGACTATTCTTTTTTGTAGCCGCCAGTCTAACGGCGGATGGAAGATAATGCCCAGGCATTTTACCCAGCCTGTACGATTGGGATGGAACGATACAAATAGGAGATGGAAAGAGGGAATGCCTCTGGAAAACAAGAAGGGCATTCTAGTTTACATTAAAACAACACGTTACACTGCCCAGACAGACTTTCATAGCGCTGAGATACGCTTGCAACATTTTGAGCAAATTATGAACATATTCGCCGGAGCAAACAGTGCCATTACATCCGTACACATCGACCTTGACAGCCGAGTAGATAGGAACATTAGGCGAGAGTACATTAAACAGTAACGGCGAAAGCGTCGATCCTAAGGCCAGTTCTTTGACTGAGTGTATATGCTGGAAATGTATTTGTCATTAGCACAAAAAAAAATCCTATCGTTCTCAACAGTGCGGTGTGAAGAACTTCTATTACAAAATTTTCCTTTTCTTCTCACGACATCCACCCTAATGCGCAATTCTATTTCTTCAGCGACAGGTCATCAGAGGGGGCACCTTCTTTGTCGTCTTCAGGTGATCGCATAGCTAATGTCATTATCATCATCTTCATCATGAACCTGTTTGCGCCCTCTGCAGGGCAGTGACCTCTTTAACATCTCTCTATTCAGCCTTGTCCTGTGCCAGACGCGGCAACCTTAGTTCCAAAAACTTCCAAATCCCATGGCCCTCCTAACCTTCTTACGGCATATTCTACGCTTGCCTTCTGACAGTTCCATTCGTTACCTTTCACGACTGTCGGCCTTGAGATTGGATTCCCTGCCCAAGCCTATTTTTCCTTCTTTGTGAAGGCTAGAATTTCATTGCACCACGTTTGTTTCTTGACCCGCTCTGCTATGTTCTTCTCTCACCAATAATTTTTCTTTTCATAGCTCGCTGCTTTAACCTCGGTTTAACTAGAACCCGTATAATTAGCCTGTATGCCACTGCGCGATATGTGGGTACCGCCAAGATGAAACTGGTATATACTTTTTCCTATAGGAATATTCTAAAATGCCATTCGTGATCACAGAGTATCTACGAAATCCGCCCACCGTGTCGATTATCCTTTTAGCTGCTTTACTTTGGAGTCCGTATATGCGGTGTTTAGTTGCTACTAAGTAGACGTAATTCTTTGATACATTCAGCACCTCGCTATCAATCGTAAACTCTTCTACCGTTCCGAGCCTTTTGAACACAAGTTTTTTGTGCATAAAATTCTTAGAGGCACCGTTCTGCTTTGCCTTTCAAAGTTATTGATCATGCTTTGAAATCCATTTCTTTATTGGCTTAGCAGTTCAATGTCCGCGTCGAATCGTAGATCGCTGACATATTTTTCATGAGCTCTCGTCCACAACTGTTTCCAATCTAGGTATCTGAATAACTCCTGTAAACTGACGGAAAACAGTACTGATGAGATCGTGCCTTCCTTGAAACGACACGTAGTGCTGAAATGAATTCAGTCACCTCCTACGAATTTGGGATGCTATGAGTGATTTTTTTACAAAAGAAGCGTCACGAAATAAATCTTCAAGCTCAAAGAATGAGTAAGATACGCCACTTCAGTTTCTAAGCTTTGAGTTCGGCCTCTTTGTGCATCTATGAGGCGCTAAAGTCCAAACTTTGTTCGGCCTTCTTTCTTCATGGCGTAGCAGCGTCGCTGCTCCTGAGGTCTTGCACCTCTAGTGAAGTAAAAGGCGTTGGGTGGCAAGTTCCATGATGACTTCCGTGCGACAGGGCAACAAGAGCGGTGCTGAATAATGCTTGGTAATGGCGGATTCACATATCTCCGTATACAGTAACAGCACCATATAAAAGCAGCTTCTCTATAGGATGGCATAAGTGGCAGCCACATTCAAAGTAGTTATTCGTTTATTTCTCACTTAACAATGGAGTACTTACGCGTAGCAAAAAAAACATTTACTTGTTCTCATAACCATGCAACAAAGTATCGGAGACACAAAAAAGAGAATCTGGCAGCTGAGTCGCGTGAATGGCGTCCTCGACCGGAAAGGAGACACAGAGTGAGCCAGTTGAACCGCTGTCCAAAATTTTTAATGCAATCAAGTCATCTACCTTGTTAACATTTTAAATTTTTTCAATGTATTTTTTATTCTTACAAATATCATTATAATTTAACTAAATGGCTATGAGCATCAGTCTCGATCTCCTGCGTGCGTTATGCATTTCCCGTTTCATTTCGTTGTTCCTTTTTGTTTACTTCTTCCTTCTTGACCATTCATTTTATTTTCGACCAGGAAAACTTTTCCTGAAAAACTCTCTGTGCCTCCCAGTTCTTGGCCAATCACCATATGTGGGCATGTGCCATAGTATGAGGATAACAACAGCAACATCAGCAGGAAATTGCGCTCCGTGCCGAAGTTGAGGATTTTTGTACATTTTTATTCCCCATGGCCGGAGAACAAGTAGCCTCTGCAGTAAGTCCAGCGCCTGGCCAGGCCAAGGAGGAGGCGCTGTACTGGGACCCGCGCTACCCCAGCTACTTCTACGCGGGCGTCATGACTCCGCCCACGGGACAGCTGTACGACTTCACGGGTACGCCCATCGCGCACACCTCCGACACACACACATGGTCCGTCTTCGAGCTGGAGCAAAGGCAGGGCCCACTCGGACTCTCCGGAATCCCTTCGTCCCGGTCGATCCTAGTCCAGCGCATTGCACTGGTAAGGAAAGAGCCATTATCTATGTTTTTCAAAGAAAATTTGTTTTAGTCCTGATTCCCCAGAGCCCGTCAACTTCAGCTCACTACAATTTCTTAGTGCGAGTGTTCAGTACAGCACTGTGATATACGAGATAAATGCCATAATCACATTTTTTTGGGCTTTGCAATGTTTATAACCACGGCCTTGTTTTCATGTTACTAACAAAAGTTCTTGTGGTCGGGACTGCATATCTGCGAACGTAATGCTATTTTAAGTGCCGGCGAGGGGCTCAGAAAAATATATTGATTGCAAAACTGTCGAACATGTTTTTCACTGATTAAAACTCGCCTCTGAGTTGCGATGTACTGCGAAAATAACAAATATAATGATATCAATAAAACCTGATGTGCTTCACCCTGCTCAATGACTAATGTGTGTATTCACGTCTCCGCAATCACGTCACCCGAGGACGCCTTTTTTGGGGATGACTGTACTCAGAGAAGGTGATATTGCTAGCGTAAGTTTCAAGCCAAGAATGTCAAGTACACTTTGAAAATAGCGAACTGTTGGATTAGTGCACTGCTTGTTGCTTTCCACCCGCTTCAAGCTTATTTGTGGCACACTGAATTGCAACTGAAGACTATTTCTAAACAAGAAAACTTTTACTTTCCCTGCGAAGAATAACGCATCCCACACCATCTTCTATTCAGGGTCAGCGTAAGCGGCAGAATAGGAAGCGCAGCATCACCCGGACTCGCTTGGGGCGCGAGCCATGGTCGCAGCTTCGCAATATGGCGTCGAAAAAAGCAAGATCGCCGTTTTCTGCGGAGTGCAGAACATCATGTGCTGCGCTGTTATTCTCGTTATCATATTCATCGTGCTGTTTTTGGATGAAAGCTTTCACTGAAGAACAAGAAAGCCGCATCGGTGACGCTCCATCCATCCATGAATACCTAAGCACTGAAGATGACCTCTTGGAGAGGCCGTTCGTACGGGAACGCCTCTCTCCCCATTTCCTGACAACTGCACGCCTAACGACGGGAGATGGACGTCGGTTCCTGAGGTAGTACGTTAAAAAATCATCTTTTGCAGCCGACTCTCTTTCATGAACTACGCCACAGAAGGAAGCATCGCAATGCGTTGCAACTATGTTGATTGTCTACCACATCGCGGCCCAGCAGGTTGCGTGACAAAATATGGAAGCAAACTTTAAAGGCAATTTTGCTATTCTTAGCCGCATTGCATTAATAAAAGCGGAGCCCAATTTTCTATGTTTCTGCCAAAAACATTGTTATTATACGTGAGCTGCTGCCGCGGCAGGCTGTAAAAACCCAGTGAGCGCTGCAGTTTTTTTGGCAGATTTTCCGGCCTCTATTGTTAAATGTGCTTTTATTGCCACAGAAAACAACCGTTTATTTCAGGCCTTGTTGTTCTGAAAAAACGCTTCAAACAGTTTATATATTTTCGTATGAGTCACTTGTGATATGTGTGGCTGGTAAACCTTGCAGGTTACATTAGAATGCCTAGAAGGCCTGTCACATATATTAAGGAGCCTAAATTAAATTTTAAAGGAAAGCGGTCTGAAGAAGATGTCGATTAACCGAAGAATAAAGAAGAGGAAGAAGCATTCGGTGAGGTGGAGAGAGATGATTGGTGGAGAAGAAAAGAAGATGACGACAAGGCTTACGTGGACTAACACCGAATCTATAAAAGGGCGAGTGAGAGCGAGGCACTGGGGGGAACAGTAGAGAAGCGGAGGCTCCGGCGGGTCAGGGAGACTGGCTGGAAGAGAGCGACGCCGCCTACTGCTCCGGTGAGCTCGCGTTCTACGGCATCGCATCGTGGACTTCCTGCGGTGCCTGAGCCCTATCCGGGGAGTCAACGGAGGACGCTACCACCTGCTACGGCCAGGGGTATCTCCAGCGCTGTTGCCACCGATCCGGGTGGTGCCCCCAACGCCAACAAAACCGGCATCACCTCCACGGGTGCTTGGACCGGTAGCTTATACGACGCAGCCAGCGACACCAGCCCAAGCACGTCGAACGTCGCCTCGATGCCGGCTACTGGATCCATACAACGCCGCAGCAACACCGAACCAACCGTGAGCACGAACGCCGACCGCTAATAGTAGAGCGCTAGTAGTAGACGCTGGTAGCAGTCTGCCCGCGTCGCGTGTATTTATTGTCTGTGTTTTGTGTTAGTATTGCTAGTTTTGTGTTCTATTGTGTGTTACATAGGGTGTATTAAATGTGCGTTTGTGTTGGTACACCCGTCGCCAAATCCATTCTTTCGGTTCGAGTGTTCGGAAAAATCCATGAGAAATTGGCGAGCCTGGGCCAGGATATATTTCCTTTTTCTCTTTTGCTTTGTCTCGGATTTTTCCGATCTGTCGACTGCAGAAATTATAGATTTGGCAAAAATGTTAGAACTGGCGCTGAAGCTGGGGTTAAGCAAAGAAGAGGCGATGCGTCTATATGAAAAGGAGGGAAAGAGGCAGAAAGAGGAGGCAGATAGGCAGAGAGAGGAGGGGCGCAAGCGCGCGCAGACGCTCGTAAAGCAGAAGAACGCGAGGCGAAAAGAGCTCGCGAGACAGAAGAGCGAGAAAAGAGCTCGCGAGGAAGAGAGAAGAAATCGCGAGGCGGAAGAGCGAGAAGAGAGTGAGTGAGTGAAAAACTTTTATTGAACATTTGCGTTGTTCTGCGGCAGCAGGATCCGCGTCGTCTTCATATCAGGCGATCCTGGATCCCGTCTTCGCAAGGTCGGGCCCTCATTCCAGGGCTCCGCTGAGCCGCGCTGCCTCGTAAGCGTGCTGCACCAGGGTCCTTTGGACCATGAGCTCGCTGCTGACGAGCCGGCTCTCCCATTGCTTCGCACTTAAGTGTTTGTGTTGGTGGAAGTTTGTTTCGCTCACACTCCCATGTGATGTGGTACAGCGTTGGTACCACCCCGCACCACGGGCATGTGGCTTTGTATTGTGTCGGAAACATCTTGTTTAGTATGTGTAAATTTGGAAAAATACCCGTCTCTGTCTGCGCCACCCGGTAGCCTCTTCCTTTGTTAGTGCCTTGTGTGGCGGATATTTATACCTTAAGCCCCTGTATAGGGCCAGGTGCTCTGCATACCCCCCGTCGCAGGCTCGGGTGCAAAAGTCGTCCGGAAATCCCGCTCGGAAACTCATCGCTCGAGCATGGCCGTCCGCTCTTTCATTTCCCTTAATACCTGCATGTCCGGGTATCCAAACCAGGCTGTGTATGTGTTTTGTGTCTGAGACACGCGCTTTTCTGAGTATGTTCATGGCTGCGGCACCTATCCTTCCCCTAGTGTAGTTCCTACATGCCTCTTTCGAGTCTGTAAGTATGTTTAGAGATTAGTTTCCCTGGGAGCCGCAAGCGACCGCTAGAGCTATGGCAACCTCCTCGGCTTTTGTTGCGTCCGCAGCCTCTGCCGCTGCACAGGTGATCAGTTCTCCCTGGTGGTCGACTACTACAGCCGCGGCCGTGCGCTTCCTATCCATCAGGTACAGCGCCGCGTCCGTGAAGACCGTGTTTTCCAGATTGGCTAAGCCTCGCTCGATATACTCGGCTCTTGCTTTCCGTCTTCCTTCTTGCAGGTTCGGATCCATGTTCCTGGGCAGGCGTGCGACCCGAATGGCTTTTCTAATTCCACCTGGGATGTCCCTGCACCTGTCAAGGCGCTCTTGTGTTTCCACCTCTATTCTTTTCAGCAGTTCCCGGCCTGTTGGCGTGCCTCGGAGTCTCGTATACTGTGCCCTGATGGGGGCCTTCCTCAGCTCTTGGAAGGTGTTACTAATCCCTAGCTGGAGTAGTTTCTCGTTCGGTGTGTAGATGCAGGGCGGTCTTATATGCCTTCCTTAATATTACATCTATCTGTTCCATGTCGGCTTTGGTTGGTATCTGGCAGGGCAGTGAATAGGTGACTCGGCTGACTATCAGGCTGCTCACGAGTCTGAGCGTGTCTTCCTCTTTCATGCCGTACCGCCTATGCGAGACTCTGCTGATCATTCTTCCTACCTGCTCTGCTGCTTTACTTATTAGGCTGATGGTGTGACTGCATTTCCTGCTTCTTCGCAGCCACATACCTAGCACCCTTATCATGTCTTTCTCTGGGATCCTCTGCCCTTCCAGGTAGACTTCCAGCTCCGGTTCAGTGGGGTGTCTTCCGACTCTCAACAGCTCCGATTTCTCGGTTGAGCATCTGAGGCCTCTTTCTCTGGTGTACTTCTCCACGCACGCGGCTTCTTCCTGTAGTCTGTTCTCCTTCTCCCCCAGAGAGCCCTGGGTGACCCATACCGTGACATCGTCGGCATACATCGCGTGTTTTATCCCGGGTATCCTCTCGAGTTGCCGCGCAAGCCCGATCAACGCAACGTTGAATAATATCGGTGAGATGACCGATCCCTGGGAGTGCCCTTACATTGTGTGCCGAAAGGGTCGCTTCTAAGGTCTCCAAGCCCGACTGTCGCAGTTCTATCGCTTAAGAAGGCCTTGACGTAATTATGGACTCTTATTCCGCAGTTGGTGTTATTGATTCCCTCCGTGATGGCGTTGCGGCTGACGTTGTCGAAGGCCCCCTTTATATCGAGGGCCATGACCACGTTTTCCCCTGCTTTTGGCATCGTGGCTAGAACCTCCTCCTTAAGCTGTATTAGGATGTCTTGGGTGGACAGGTTCGCTCTAAAACCGTACATGCTATCCGGGTATAACCTTCCTCCTTCCAGATGTGTTTGAATCCTTTTGGTGATTATCCTCTCGTAGAGCTTACCTAGACATGATGTTAAAGAAATGGGTCTGAGGTTTTCGATCGATAGCTTTTTGCTTGGCTTTGGTATCGTAACCACCATTGCGTGCTTCCACTCTGCCGGAACCGTGCCGGATTGCCAAAGCTTATTGAGGTACACCACTAGCTGGTTTATGGCCTTGTCGCTGAGATTCCTGATTAGTGAGTTGCTGATTTTGTCTGCTCCCGTTGCCGTGTTCTTTGTGGCCGCTCTTACCGCCTCGATTACCTCTTCCTTGGTGATAGGCCTGTCCATGTTTAGATTCTCTTCGCTTTATACTCTTCCTTGTATTTTCTATCTGATCCTTCCCGTAGCATTTTATCCTAACTTCCTCTAGCAGCTGTTCCTGGGTTCCATCATATTGATGTACCAGTCTCTGTAGCGACTTGCTGCCTTCGGTTTTGCTTTGGGTTGGGTCCATGAGGGCTCGGAGAATCTGCCACGTCCTAGCCGTGCCTAGCGTGCCATTCAGCGAATTACTGAACTGCTGCCAGCCCTGCCTTGCGAGTTGTATTGCATATTGCTCTGCTTTTTCAGTTATCTCAGCGATTTTCCTTTTAAGCTTTCGGTTTAGCTTCTGCCTTTTCCAGCGCTTGCTAAGCCCTCGTCTTGCCTCCCATAGCCCGATGATCCTTTTATCTACATCCGGGGTTTGCTCTGTTCTATCCACAGCTTTCGTGTATCCCTCCTGGATTTGCCGAAGCTTTTGACTCCACTCCTCTACGGATTCGATTTCGCCCTCCAGCTGCGTGCATTGCCCCCTGAAAGCGTCCCAATCCGTGATTCGTGCCGTGCATATCTTCTTTTTGACCCCCTTGGCCACCATGCAGGGTCTGACTATGTAGTGGTCGCTACCCAGGTTCTCGAGAAGGTTTTCCCATTCTACCTGCTTGTTGCCTCTTACGAAGGTGAGGTCCGGGCTCGTATCTGGGCTCACGCTGTTGCCTTGTCTGGTTGGCTGGCTCTCGCCGGTTAGGAGGTCGCACCCTGTGCTCTCTGCCGCTAAGCAGATGCCACGCCCCTTCTTGTCATCTCTGGGGTAGCCCCATCTTGGGCTTTTGGCGTTGAAATCGATTGCTATGAGAAGGGTGTTTGGCCTTGCTAGTCTCTTCGCCTCCGCAAAGAGCCTGAGGAAGTCGCCATTTGTTTGCCTGAGCGGACTATATAGGTTAACTATTAGGGTGCTTTTGTCTTTCGCTTTCTTCTTGGGAATTGTCTCTGTGATTATGTGATCTATGTTTGTGACCTCTATCTGTTTGTGTTCTATGGCCACCACCTTGTTACTTATTAAGGTGGCAATGCGGCTGCCCTCTGGACATGTGTACCCTCTGAGTTTTGGTGTCGTGTTGTTTGTTTCCTGTAGAAAAATAATATCTGGTGTTGTTCCCCTGGAATATATGTACTGCTGCAAGAGGCCTTGCTTGCGTGCGTAGCCTCTGCAGTTCCATTGCCATAGCTCTAATTGTTGATTTCGCTCAGCCATGTCTGGTTAGCGCTACTCGTTAGCGAGAAGAGAAAAAAACTCGCGAGGCAGAAGAACAGGAGAAAAGAAGGATACAACGGGAGAGAGTTTATTTTGTGGAAACCGGCGCATGTCGCGGGAGGATATGAGGAGATCATGGACAATGATCAGCGTTCCTTAGCGGGTACAGAATCTCCTAGACCGGCCAGAGTTTGTCCAAGAAAGCTGATGGCTCCTTTTGATAACAAGAGATGATTTGGATGCATATCTGCAGCGATTCGAGCAGATAGCTTTGGGGCAAGGCTGGGAGCGCAGTGAATGGGCCACGGCATTGATTACGTGTTTAGTCGGAGAGGCGCTGAATGTGTTTGGAAGGATGCCTGCTGCTGATTCCATGGACTACGAGAAAGTCAAAAAGGCACTCCTCCAAAGATTCAGGCTTACGGCAGAGGGTTTTCGTGAGAGATTTCTCACCGGGAAACCTGAGGATTCGGAAACCGATAAGCAGTTTTCCTGCAGCCTGTCCAACTATTTTGATAGATGGCTTGATATGTCAAACACAGAAAACAGTATTGAAGGGGTGCGTGACAAGCTGGTCACAGATCAATTTTTAGCGTTTTGCATCTCAAAGCTGACGCTATTCCTGAAAGAAAGAAAGTTGTGTTCGTTGGAAGAGTTCGTCGACACTGCAGACCAATTCTTCGAGGCTCAAGGGTTAAGAAATTTGAGTAAGGCAAAGGAGGAAACTCAAAAGACCCCAGAGACAGATGCGGCAAAACCAAGAGCTTATGGCGGTGCATCTAAGGCACCAGTAAGGTGTTTTCTCTGCGGCAAGGTGGGACACCGTACAGCTGACTGTCGGACTAGTAGCGCTGCCCAGAAAACACAGGTTGTGTGTCAAGGTTGTAAGAGGAGGGGTCCTACTCTGGATGAGGGCCGGTACAGAACGCAGGACTGAGCGCCATGCGTTTTCGACTCTAGGGTATAACATCTCACGCCACCCGAAGTTCCACAGCTCAAAGGAGAGCAAACGCCGCTGGAAAATCTGGAAGTGAGTGGAACACCCAAGTCGAAAGCAGCAATACATGTGGTGGTTGGGCAAATAGGGGACCGTCCTATATTGGTGCTTAGAGACAGCGGAGACAATACAGTCTTGGTTCTGAGAAGCCTGGTGAAGGTCGACGGTCTTACACGGGAAGCATCGGCCGTCACTCTTGTAGACAGCACATTAAGGTACCTTCCTTAAGCCAGGATTCTAGTGTCCACGCCATATTATGCTGGGCAGGTAGTGGCAAAATGCGTAGACCAACCCATCTACGATCTCATCTTGGGTAACATTACGGGTGCAAGAAGTGTCGAACACCTCGATCCCGAGTGGAGAATGCTCGACGTTGAAGAACATCGAAAGGAGGAAAGACCCGCGACAGCTCAGGCGGGTGCAGGTAGCTTCTCGTCGGCAGTGGAGACAAGAGGTCAAGCGACAGCCCGAGCAACGCAGCGTCCATTCTCTACACCTGTTTCGATGTGCCTTAGCGTAGCACCGTACGAAATTGCAATTAGGCAAAAAGAAAACCCGAGCCTGAAGACCTGCTTCGAAAGAGTCGGGGAAAGAGTGAAAAGAAAGAAATGTCGTACGTCCTTTGAATATCAATTAGTAAATGGTCTTCTGCACAGGGAATGCATATTTAGTTAAGGAAGGCGGGACCAACGGCTGGTGTTACCGAGAGATATGCGAGAAACCGTGCTACGCTTAGGACCTGACGCCATTATGGCCGGACGCCAGGGTGTTCAAAAAACGGTGTCTAGGATCACCGAGGAGTTCTTTTGGCCGGGTGTTCAGAGTGACGTAAAGCGCTTTGTTCGCTCATGTGATGTGTGCCAGCACACAATTCCGAAGGGAATAGTTGGTCCTGTACCTCTGGGCAAGATGCCAGCCATCGACCTACCATTTCAGCGAGTGGCGATTGACATTGTGGGGTCAATCTCTTCAGTATCCGCCAAAGGCAATAGGTATGTGCTTACTCTGGTTTACGTGGTCACTCGTTATCCTGATGCTATTCCACTGAGAACTATTACAGTATCCAAGTGGCGGAGGGTCTCGTGGAAATGTTTTCGCGTTATGGGTTCCCGTGGAAAGTTTTGGGTGACCGGGGCTCGAATTTCACATCGGAACTAATGAAGGAGGTTAACCGCCTTTTTTCAGTAAGGCAAAACTGACAACGCCTTACCATCCCATGTGTAATGGGTTTGTAGAGCGGTTAAACGGCACCCTCAAAAAGATGGTCAAGAAAATGTGCCAGGAGAGCGCTACTGATTGGGATAGATATCTCCCAGCTCTTTTGTTCGCTTGCCACAAAGTACCACAAACGAGTCTTGGTTTCTCGCCCTTCGAGATGTTGTATGGGAGAACCGTTAGAAGTCCACTTGCAATACTCAAGGAGCTGTGGGGTAGTAAAGAGATTGCATCAGGTCTGAAGACAACATACACATACGTTCTTCAGTTACGGGACTGGTTGAAGGAAACATGTAGGCTTGCACATCAAGGCCTGTAAAAGGCGTGTGAACGGTTAAGGGATATTATGACAAGAAAGACATTCACAGAAACCTGAATTCGGGCGAGAGGGCTCTCGTCCTGCTACCCACGGACAATAATAAGTTACTGATGCAATGGAAGGGCCCGTATCTTGTGACGCGGAAGAAAAAGATATGGATGACGAATTATTGATTGATGACACTAAGGAGGTTATCAATGTAAATATGTTGAAGAAGTACTAAGAAATGGGTCCCGTACAGTACTCCCCCAAGGTAGCATGTGGGGTAGTGGGCGAGGAGACAGGCGATATTTCCGAGGTGTCCACGTGCAGTGGGAAGAAAAATGCAGGACGGGATGAGGTACTGAAGCAGCCCAATTGGAATGAAGACAGAGGATAACAGCTCGACTATAAATCAAGGAGGAGATGTTTTACAATGGGCCAGGCAAAACGGATGTCATAGGTTACAAATAGGTTACAAATTAGACTTGTATACAAAGAGAGCTAACTGAACAGCTCTAGGTATATCGGGGAAGTATCTTGTTGTTGTTGCTGTGTTAATGTATTTCTGGGATTTATCTTGTTGTTCTTGTTGCTGTTGTTGGTATTATGTGATTATACAAAGGAGTGTGTTGTGGACACGAACATGTTTATTAAGGACTCTGTACGGACATCGGCAGTGGTGTGTTAGTGTTCTGAAACCGCAATTTGGTGTGCTGCGTTAGTGGTGTGCTCTTGGTGTGTGCTGGACCTCTGCGATGTGTTGTGTGCTGGGTCCAGAATCGCCACAGAAGATATTCGGTTGGCTGGATGGCTTGAAGATGAGTATGACGGGAGAAGTTTTTCATGAAAAAACTCTTGAGAGAGGGGACCCATGTCACATATATTAAGGAGCCTAAATTAAATTTTAAAGAAAAGAGGTCTGCAGAAGACGACGTCGATTAACTGAAGAATAAAGAAGAGGAAGAAGCATTCGGTGAGGTGGAGAGAGGCGATTGGTGGAAAAGCATTGGGCGAGCTGGAGAGAGATGATTGGTGGAGAAGCGACGACGACAACGACAAGGCTTACGTGGACTAACACCGAATCTATAAAAGGGCGAGTGAGAGCGAGGCACTGGGGGGAACAGTAGAGAAGCGGAGGCTCCGGCGGGTAAGGGACACTTTGGTTGGAAGAGAGCGACGCCGCCTACTGCTCCGGTGAGCTCGCGTTCTACGTAAGCGCATCGTGGATTTATTGCCGTGCCTGAGCCCTTTCCAGGGAGTCAACGGTTGACGCTACCACCTGCTACGGCCAGGGGCATCTCCAGCGCTGTTGCCACTCATCCGGGGGGTGCCCCCAACGCCTACAACACCGGCATCACCTCCACGGGCGCATGGGCCGGGAGCTTATATGACGCAGCCAGCGACGCCGCCAGCGACACCAGCCCAATCACGTCGAACGCCGCCTAGATGCCGTCTACTGCATCCATACAACGCCGCAGCCACACTGAACCAACCGTGAGCACGAACGCTGACCGCTAATAGTAGAACGCTAGTAGTAGACGCTGGTAGCAGTATGCCCGGGTCGCTTGTATTTATAGTCTGTGTTTTGTGTTAGTTTTGTTAGTTTTGTGTTCTAGTGTTAGTGTTATATAGGATTTATTAAATGTGCGTTTGTATTGGTACACCTATCGGCTAGTCTATTTTTTCGGTCCGAGTGTTCTCCGGAGAGATCCGTGACAAGGCCACGAATTCGGTAGTGTTTAAACAAATTTGCGGATATAGGTTGGCCATAGCTGACGCAAGGAAAGGTTAATTGGAGGACAAATGAGAGTCCCTCGTTTTGCAGTGGCAGTATATAGGCTGATGGTGATTTCTGCTGAGTTTTTATTGTAGGACACTGTCGGGCATGTCTGCTGGCTCGCCCCGGACGCGAGTGAAACAAGCGGTGGTTATTGCGGAGGTTCGCGCGGCTCGGGCGACGACGGATGGGAAACACACCAGACCGGCATGAAGGGGGGCAGGAAGCCGGCGCCTGGCAGACGGCGAAGGCCGGAAGATGAACGGCAGCCACAAGGAGGCCGTGGTTATGTGCGTGTACGCGCGAGCGATCCAGCGCGCCCAAGGAACGGCCGCGTGCACTGACCAAGGTGGCGGCAGTTGGTGTCGTACGCGGTTGACGGCCGGGGCGAGATGCTGGGCCCTGCGAAATACGCCGGAGAAGCGTGTTGCCCGATAAGAGCAAGATCTGCGCCTGGGAGTTGTGGAGCTTCCGTAATAGCCGTCGGACTACGGAAACCAGTAAAGATGCCTTCAAGAAGAGCCGACCGAAGGGAGCAGCGGGGAAGCAAGGACGAGAGAGAGCGAGCTGGAAAGGAGGACCGGGAAGAGAGGAGAGACGACAAAGAAGAACGAGACAGACGGTGGAGGATGCCGAGACGATACGATGCATCCGGACTTCAGCAAAGTTGGCTCAAATGTGTATATAATGTAAATAAACTCTCCTGTGTTTTTCATTCCGTGGTGGTCCGGCTTCTTCGCGAGGAGCGTGGAAGAGCTAGCAAGAACCTACCTGACACACTTGCATACCAAGGGCGCACAACGTGATTTCTCAACCAAACCCCACCGTGGCTCAAGAAGATAAAAAATCTACGCGTGACGTTTACGAGTACCGTTCCCATGTTCATGCGCTACCGCACTGTGTGCCTTGGCCCATCTTAATGCAACAGTGTCTAGATGGGCGAGTTGTACAGATTCAGAAACTTGTCAAGGAAACATCTCGCTCATCACAGAAACAAAAGCATATAAGCGTAGAACCTATAGGGATCTTAATTTTTCCTTCGTCCGCTAGCAAATCAGGGTTCGCATGCCCAGACTTATCGCCTAGCGGTTCCGAGGATGAAACGGAGGGGTATTGAGCCGCATGCCTTTAATCAGCATTCTACACGAGGATATTACTATATTTGTAAAGTGAATTCCAATTGCGGACGGTGGCGACCGTTTCTCTTCTTTCTCGGTTTTAATCTGGTTTTCCAGGATTTATTTTTCTTGGCACTTGTCAAGTTTTCGCATTTCTGTTCGGCCCTCTTTTTTCTAGAATTTCTCTTACACTCTATCCTTCTCCCTATTGCGCTGTAGAACCAACTCGTCGTTAACTGGGATGCCCCTCCCACCCTCATTCATCTTTTATTCTTACTTCTGGAAACGTCCTGTGTACTGTGTTTCGCTAAATCAGGTCCGATGCCAAACAAAAAAATAAATATGAATTAGCCCAGCTAATCACAGGATATAGAAAGCGAAAGCGAGATTTTGGTATCCACTCACCCACGGGGCCGGCTTTGCGCCTTTCCTTTCGTGAAAATGAACAGTCTCTGCAAAGTGGTCAACGCCAATGAACTCTATGAAAACCGTCCGCTCACTTGTTTTGCTTGGTTTTTGAGGAAAGTAAATGGCAGATTAACCACCTCACATATCTCGGTGGACACCCGAGCCGAGCCGTAAAGGAATGGATAAAAGAGGGATTGAAAGAGGAAAGAAAGCTGAAAATAATAATAATAATAATTGTTTTTTTGGGGAAAGGAAATGGCGCAGTATCTGTCTCATATATTGTTGGACACCTGAACCGCGCCGTTAGGGAAGGGATAAGGGAGGGAGTGAAAGAAGAAAGGAAGAAGGAGGTGCCGTAGTGGAGGGCTCCGGAATAATTTCGACCACCTGGGGATCTTTAACGTGCACTGACATCGCACAGCACACGGGCGCCTTAGCGTTTTTCCTCCATAAAAACGCAGCCGCCGTGGTCGGGTTCGAACCCGGGAACTCCGGATCAGTAGTCGAGCGCCCTAACCACTGAGCCACCGCGGCGGGTAAAGCTGAAAATTCAAAGTTGAATTTTGAGGAAAGGCGCGGCGCTGCGCAGTGGCGGAACACATGTGGCTCGGTGCGGCTAGTGGCACATGCGCAGTAGTGACTAGCGGCGAGAACGAGAGAAAATTGGCAGTGGCTTAGCTCGGCTATGCCAGGATACACGTAGCGAAACCTAAGTCGTAGCATGGTCAACCTTGGTTAATCCTGATTGCAAGTCCAGGTTAGTCTGGCTGTCTAGCTATGTTGTAGTCGCAATAAAGACGACACAAGTGTGGTTGTGGCACACGCGAGCTCTCTTTTTCAATCCTCCGACATGTTATCATGCATGCGACGCAGCTGGCGAAGCGATTGGAGGCGAGCGCAACGACGAGGAGCGCGGTGTGACGTCATACTAAAAGCCGGCGGCGGCAATCCGGGTGGTGTGACTTAATTCCAGATGGCGCGGCGAGCGTGCAATGTACGGTAACCGTCTCACGTATCTCGGTGGACACCCGAACCGCGCCGTAAAGGAAAGGTTAAAGGAGGGAGGGAAAGAATAATAATAATAATATTCATAATAATAATTGATTTTTTTGTGGAAAGGAAATGGTGCAGTGTCTCTCTCATATATCGGCGGACGCCTGAAGCGCGCCGTAAGAGAAGGAATAAAGGAGGGAGTAAAAGAAGAAAGGAAAAAAGAGGTGCCGTAGTGGAGGGCTCCGGAATAATTTCGACCACCTGGGGATCTTTAACGTGCACTAACATCACACAGCACACGGGAGCCTTAGCGTTTTGCCTCGATATAAACGCAGCAAGAGAAAACTGAATTTTGAAAGCTGCATTTTGAGGAAGGGCGCTGCGCTGTGCAGCGGCGGTACCCTTGTGGCTCGGTGGTACTAGTGGCGCATGCGCAGTTGTAACTAGGGACCGAGAGAGAGAAATGCGCCGTGTGTCGTCACTGCTCCTCGCGCATGCGCAGCACGGCTCTCCAGGAATCACGCGAAACTGCTCAACCTGCGGCCAGTAAAGCTTTCGCGTTAAAATTGCTGGTGGTTAGGGTCTGGTTACCCCTGGTCGAAAGCGAAATGCTGCATCTCTCTGGCTACGTGTGTGGTCGAGCGACTCATGGTCTGCACGGCAGACTTCGTATCCAACACAGCTAATGTTATTCTGAACGCATCAAAGTGCACCAGCAGTTTATGCAGAACAATGATGCTCTGCGCATGCAATTTTAGCAGACACTTTCCTGCTCCGGTCGGTAAAGATGTGTGACGTTACAGAGAGAGTAGGCAGCACACCTGGGATGCCTCCTTTCCTCCTTTACGGCGCCTCTTTCTTCCTTTCTTTTTTAACTCCCTCCTTCACCCTTCCCTAGTTCTGGTGTCCACCGATATCTGTGAGACAGTTGTTGCGTTATTTCTTTTTCACAGAAGCAATTTTAAAATTCCTTATTTACTCCTCTCCACAACGCGGTGACGGAGCGCACATCTGCCACTCTCCACGGCAGGCATCGCGTCGATAACACCTAGCGTTCCGCTGAACGCACCAAAGTGCACCGGTGTTTTATACAGAAAAAACTTTCATGACCTGCGCATGCAATGCCGGCAGAGGCTTTCCCGCGTGACCGAAGGTCAAAGTTCAAGGTCGAAGGTCAAAGCTCAGATAGTGTAACAGGCGCTGACAGCGCTGTTGTAGCTGATGTCATGGGTCGAACCTGGCTACCACCAGTTATGCTCATGGTTGGACCTCTAGCAACATTCAAGTTCAAGCTTGCTGCTCAGCTGTAGTAGTGAAGCTTTTGGCTTCAAAATTCCCTCCAACCTTTCATTACTGCCGAAGCGGTGACCTTGGGGTAGAGCATCTGACTGGCTTTCGGGAGGTGCTGGGTTGGATCCCCAGTGCCTAAGGGTAGCCAGCAGTTTTATAATGGTTGCATGCTTTCCTCCGGCCTGGGGCTCGGCTCTTCTGGGGTTAGATGTTCTAGTGTTTCTTTTCAGGATGCCTCAATCCAGTTCATTGGCCCATGGCCGCTCAACATAGAACCACGGTTGGTCGGCACTTTTGGGTTGAAAGAAGGAGAGTGGTGTGCCTCTTTGAGTCTTCTGATATCGCTCGAAAAGCTAGCCTCGATGAGCGGCCTATGTTCGCAAACGCTTCAACGCAGAGAGGAAAAATGCGAAGCACAGTGACCGCTTCCCTCTTCTCTTTTGCAGCGTACACAGACACCACCTTTGTGCTTCGCCCTTATACGACTTCTTTTGAACCAGCGAGACAGAGGCACATCTCCTATCGGCTCTTAGTCCTCTCGTCGTCTTCGGGCGCTCTTTTCCACCATGCTTAAGAGATTACGCCAGTGATATTTTTCTGCATGGAATTCCAGGCTCTCTTTCATGCTTCATTCGTACACTCCTTTTAAACGTAGCTTTTGAGCGGGAGTATTTATGTTTATTTAGAATAGTGGACTGCCAGAACTGTTCCACTTCCGGCATACCCAAAATTGTGGAACAGGTTTGTTACCCGCTGCGGTGGCTCAGTGGTTAGGGCGCTCGGCTACTGATCGGGGCGACACACAAAGGCTCCCTTGTCTTATGCGATGTCAGTTCACGTTATTAAAAATCCACGGGTGGCCGAAATTATTCGGGAGCTCTCCACTACAGCACCTCTTTCTTTCTTCTCGCAGTCCCTTCTTTATTCCTTCCCTCACGGCCCTATTCAGGTGTCCGCCGAGATGTGAAACAGATGCTGAGCGATTTCCGTTCCCCAAAAACCAATTTATTATTATTAGCAGGTTTTAGTGAAGTGTACTGTATATGGGCACGAAATACTGATGTTCGTGATTTCCTTCAATCGTTTAGGCACCAAGAAGCTTTCAGACGACTCCAGCAAGGCGCTCAACATCAGGGCTGTAAGAAATTCCACACAATTCGGCCCTTTTAACGCGTTTTCAGTGGCAAGCCCCGCAGCGATGGTATGAATTGCGCGTGTAGATATTCTCATCGCTCTTACGATGTTGTAAATCATTGGGCACCCTGTTTCCCCTCCTTTGTCTTTTTCCAGTGCTGAATTGCAGGCGAGATAATTTTTTTTATCGGCTGACTTACGTGCCCTTACAACCATTAAACATATCTCTCTACGCGGCCATCAGCACGACAATGTTTAAAATCCTCTTTTAGTGCAGCAGCACTAGCAGCTGCATACCTGCAAAAACACAATGTCTGAAGCATACCTTTCGGCGCACCCACGTGTGAGAGGAGCGGGAGGAACCCAGCTGCTGCATGGAGGAGCTACATACGGGCATGCGCCATATGTGACATCAAAGACGGCACGGCCAGTCGCACAGCTCTTACTCCATTTATTACAGCAGCCATTTCTTCCCTAGTGTCCAACCTAGGTGGGGCCCAGTACTTTACTACGCTCGATGATAGCCACTGATATTTTAAGGTTTAAATGAATGAGCGGGACAAGATGAAAACTGCTTTCACTAGTAGCAGAGCCTATTTCCAATTCAAGAGAATGTCTTTTGGCTTCGCAGGAGCGCCGGCTACTTACCAGCACATAATGAACCTTTTCCTGGGAGCTTCGAAGTGGAAACGTGCGTTCGGGTACATAGACGACATCGTCGTGTACACGAAAACATTCTAGGAACACCTTCGCCACTTGAAGGACGTGCTAGAGAGGCTGAAGTCCGCGAGAATCACTTTGAACCCAAAGAAGGGAGAGATCGCCGCGACCCGAATAACACTGTTGGGGTTCACAATCGACAGAGGCCGCATTCTGCCGTGCGATGATAAGCTTGAGGCTTTGCTTAAGTTTCCGCCCCCCCCCCCCCCCCCCCCGAGATCTAGCCGGTCTCAGACGCTTCCTGGGAATGGCGAACGTTTATCGCCAGTTCATCCCAGAACCCAGATTGCGCAGCGCTGCAGGCACCTTTGACAAAGCTTTGGAGAAAGGCGAGCTTTGGAGTTCAGGCCACGAGCAAGAGGATGCACCGCGCAACCTCACCATGTGCTCACTGACACGGCTGAGTTGCAGCTACCCGAGCTAGACATTGACTTCGTGATTCAAACCTACCCAAGCGCCCTGGGCTGAGAAGCCGTGTTGCTTCAGGAGCATGAAGGCGTCCTTGATCCGGTAGCATTAGCGAACTGTTCCTTCACGCCGGCAGAGAGAACTACACGGTGACAGAGAGAGAATGTCGCGCGATAGTTTTTGCTTTGCGAAATTTCGACTACTACGTCGATGGAGTGGAATTTGTGATCGAGACGGATCACATGGCGCTCATCTGGCTGAGACGACTCAGCGAGCCGAGCGGCCGCCTAGCTCGTTAGTCACTGCTAATGCAGCGTTAGGACTTCATCGTGCGCTACCGCTAAGGGAAACAAACGCCGTGGCTTTCGCACTCTATCGAGCGCCCGTCCAGAGAGAGGAAGGTCACGCGACCGACCGCCCGACCGCCGGAGAGAGTGAGGGACAGACCCGAGCCGTAGCCCATGTAAGGAAGGCGAACCAACCGTTTATCCAGTGTGAGAGCGTGAACCACGTGCACTACGCTAGTTTTGTGGTGGTCGTGTTCAGCAGGAAGCAGCTGCTGGAAGCGCAACAGAAGGATCCGCTTTGGCGAAAGGTGTTCGACAGGCTCCGGGAGCCGAGCGGCAGGGCCGCTGCGCACACGGAGACGGCTCGTTTTCCTATCGGTGCGGACCGCTTTGAAACAGCTGGCGATTGATTCGTATCTGCTGGATTCCGACGGCGTCCTGCTGAGGTATATCCCCTCTGAGAACGACACAAACGAGGCGTTGAAGGTGGTGATACCGCGAGCGTTGAGAGCAGCACTGTTACCATACTTTCACGACTCGTGCATCGCTGGGCATGCAGCGGCCCCAAGACTTGCACTATGTTGTGTCGCTTTGCTACCTGGCTTGGCATGAAAAGGGACGTAATACGGTACGCCCGCTCGTGCCATGTGTTCCAAAGCATAAAGCCTCGAGGCGGACGACTACCCGGCCTCATGTACCCGATTAACCGATTAACAGCCAGACTCCCTGGCAAATCGCTGCGTGTGACATCATGGGAACGTATTCTATGACACAGAGTAGGAAGAAGTTCTTGCTGGTTGTCACAGATCACTTCAAAAAGTAGATTGAACTTTTCCTCCTTAGAAAGCTGATTGCACGAGTGATCATGGAGAAGGTGATGGACGTATTCACCAGGTTCGGTTTCCCAGAGCAGCTGATAACGGACAACGCGTCCTACTTCACTGCGAAGTGTTCGTTGATTCGTGCGCTGCACTCGGCATTAACCACAAGAAAACGACCACTTATCATGCTCGGTCGAACCCCACTGAACGAGTCAATCAAAACGTTAAAGCACATGATTAAGTACACGGTTGTCGCGTACTCGGAGAGGCTCTAAGTATGGGACTCCTATCTGCCGAATATCGCGTTTGCTTTGCGTTCGACCGTTAACCACTCCACTGGGTATGCGTCGTCTTCTCTCAATCTCGGTAGAGAGGTGCTAAATCCGATGTTCCGGGTTCTTTCGGGCCGCAGAAAGACGCCTGTCGCTTCGTCAGCACGAGCTTAATAAGCGACGCAGCTGCGCGCTAAGATCACGGAGGCCTTACCCAAGGCTCGCCACAACCTGGGCCATGCTTGGGCGCAGCATAAAGCACAGTACGACCGCTCACACTGGGATCTTCACTACGAAGTGTGCGATCTGGTGCTTCGACACCAGAACGTTCCCAGCGACTCCAGCAAAGCGTTTGCGGCCTCGTTGGTGCCTAAATGGATCGGGCCATTCCGCGTGCGAGAGAAATTCTCCTGGATCGTTTACAGGCTTGAGGACTTGTGGTCGAAACCGACAGGTAGACCTGTGCACGTTGCGACCTCAAACGTTACGTGCAGCGAGATGAGTGTGTAGAGGACACAGCCCGAATCGCGCTGCAGTCGGATGGCGAGCGCTGCGATCAGCCGGCGAATCCTTCGTTCCGCTATAACTTGCGCTCTAGGCAGAAATAGAATGTTCCTGTGCAGCCTAGTGCGAGGGCCCTAGCAGGCAGGCAGTCTCGTTGGATGCATGAACGCACGGGCCACTTATGCCAATCAGCGTCACGCAAGACTGATTTGCGTTAACCCTCATGACTCTCGCGAGGGTCGAACAGCTACGTAGCACGCGCTGCGGGAGTTGGCTTCATATGTGTTGACCTTTTTCAGGGCATATCAAAAAGAAGCAGTGCACATCAGAACGACATCTTTCACCACTACCAACTGGCAGCCACTATACAGCTTCGGCAACGCGTCGCACCCAAGGACCGAAGTTACGCCCGCTCGCGACCCTGCTGTAACCAGGCCACCCTTCTTACCTGTCACACCGCACCGAAGCTGCCCGTCCGCCGACTCTGCGTCACCGCCTGGTGAGTGCATCTGCACGGTTTCACAGACGCCGCCACATCCACCGCCATCAGAGCAAGATGGCCAAACGCCGACCATGCAGCTGTCGCCCAATTACCACCGCAACCCTGGGCCCGCTCTAGCTAACCAGGTATGCCAGCGCAGCCCAACCGCGGGCTCAACCAATAGCGCCGCAGCCCTTTTGGGATTCAGGTAGCGTGACTAGGCCGGAGAAGGGACGAGGACGTTCGGGGGAAGAAAACTTGGAAAATTTTATACAAAGACTATTTACATAATGTACAAGTAAGGGCAACTGAGAGTGCCTCTCAGTAAAGAGAGCTTCTCAGCAATCGGGAGTCTCTCCCAGCAAAGGGTATCTCTCAAGAGGGCGGCTCTCCTCTGGTACCAAACCAGCAGCTCGTCAAATACTCTTCGTATTCCCCAGATCCCTAGCTGGGGAATACAGTTCGAAGAATGATGTCCAATCTCACAATGGCACTGATCGTACCACCCATGGCAGGGCGGTCTTGATGATCTCTCGCAGCTCGGTCGAGAGAAAGAAAACAGAACCCGGTCACGTTGTCGTCCGCGCGGCCTCCACGTGAGGCGCGCACGTGGGTCCGGACTGCGCCCATGTGGAACAGGAAGGCGCCTGCGTGACACAGGAATGCGGGCTGTCGCCCAGCAGGCGTTGAAAGATCTTGTACTAATGACCAGTACGAGGAACATCTGATCTTATACTTCGCCGTCTGATGGCCTGTTCGAACACGTGGGGACGCCATTATCGTCGCTCCTTCCGACATTCCTGCAGCCACGTTTCTTCCAGAGTGCTCATTCACCTTCGCGGTGGTTTTCAGGGAACCCTCCATATGTCCAAATTCGCCGAACTCAACAGCAGGAAGGGAGCCCGAGCACAACAGCACCTCCGGCGCCAGATATTGAGCCCGGAAGATGAACTGCTGGCACGTAGCTCGGCTGACTGGGCTTGCCAGGAACCAGATGCTCTTTGGGAGTCTTCGGATTACCTTCAGTGCCGAAGCTCGGCATCGCTTCTCCTTGTCAGATGGCCGTTTTGGGACAATCTCTGCAATGCTAGGCAAAAGAGATCACAGACGCCAAAGCACACCTGACAAAAACAAGCGCCCTTAGTAGCCACTCAAACTGCCGGACCAATACTCAGGACGAAAACTGCACTTAGCTAAAAAAAACTTTGACTAAAACTTCAAGAGATCAAATGTTTTGCCTGAATGAACACATGGTGTCTCCCGACGAGGAGTTTAGACAAGAGACCTGTCCAAGGCGTGTGCTCCCGCTCGAGGTGCACTTGGAAAGAAAAAAAAAATTCGCCGAATAAAATCAGGTTGGTGCATAGAGGGCACGCGGTACGGGAATAGGTGACTGGTTTTGGCGGACGTGGCGTTCAATTTTGCCCGCTCCATTACCTCAGAGTCAAGGTACGTTAAACCACTCGCTCTTACTTATCCTTAGCCGAAAGAAGGAAAACATACTCCTAGGTATGTTACCTGATTATGAACAACATTAATGCAATGAAAGTAGGAGATATACGCTCTTGATTGTAAAGAGAATATGAAATAAATCTCCAAAACTTTTAGTTTGGGGACATCTCCTTTTAGAAAAATCTTTACCAGCTAAAAGCTCGGCTTAGCCCGTCGGCATTTGTGTGGGGCTTGCCTTTCTTGTAGCGAACCTCGTAGCTGTGGTGCTGAGTGCCAGGCTCCACCTCAGTAGACGACCATTTTTGGGCGACATATTGTGCAGCCAAGTCAAATGGCAATGGTTCCTTTCTACTGTGAAACGGGACCCGGAGACGTAGCATGTTACTTTCGCAATAGCCCGAGCGAGGGATGCGCATTCTTCTTCAGACGTGCTATACGCCTCTTCCCGCGTGCTGAGCTTGCGGCTCAAGTAATGGACAGGCCGTGTGTGCTTGCCATCGCTTTCCTGGCAAAGAATAGCGCCTAAACCGCGGTCGCTGGCATCACATTTTATGATAAAGGGTTTCGAGAAATCTGGCACTGCCAGTATTGGGCTCTTGCTTAGGGCAGTTGTCAGACTCTGAAATGCTTTCTCTATCTTTTGTTCCCAAGAAAGATTGGCAGGCTCATTTTTTCTGAGCGCGTTGGTCAGAGGGCTGGCTAAATCAGTGCAGTCTTTTACAAAATACTGATAATAGCCTGCTAGGCCAAAGAAAGCCCTGAGTTCCGATTTTGTGGTTATGCGATGGAACACTACCACGGCAGCCACTTTAAGTTCTGCAGGTCTGCGTTGGCCTCGTCCAACTACGTGCCCAAGATAGTTCACTTCGGCGCACCCCATGTGGCATTTACCTGCCCTTACCGTCAAACCAGCCTCAAGCAGTCGGCTGAACACAATACGCAGGTGTTCAATGTGCTCCTCCCAGTTTTGTGAGAAAACGGCCACGTCCTTAAGGTAGGGGAGAGCGAAATCTGCAAGTCTCCGCAGCACTCGGTACATTAACTTTGAAAAACAGTACGGAGCATTTCTCAAGCCGAAGTTCAACATTACAGGGCGAAACGTGCCCGCGGGGGACACGAATGCGGCGTGTCTGCCAGTAACCTGCCAGTAACCACGAACTAAATCCAGTGCGGATAGATATTCTGATTTAGCGACTGTTTCAACCCTATCCTCGATTTTCTGAATGAGTTAGGTCTGGACCACTGTGATTGAATTCAGTCTCCGGTAGTCCACGCAAGGCCTCGGATCCTCGCCTGGAACCTCTACAATAATGATTGGTGATGCATAGTCACTTTCAATGGGCACTGTGACGCCAAGTTTGCACATAAGGTGGATCTCCGTCTCAATAATTTCTTTTTATCTTGGAGGGACACGGTACGGTTTGCTCCTGATCAGATGTTCGCTGGACAGCTGAATGTCGTGTTCGACGAAGGGTTCTTTTTCCTGGCTTGTTTGAAAACACCACCTCAAAGTCGCGGACGACGTTTTTTTATGTCTCCCCGTTGACATTCTGTCAAACGTGGCTCTCTGTCGATTGAATTTGGCAGCTCATTCGCTGCCTGCTCGTCCTCCTGTGGGACATAAGGAATCTCTGAGATCTCTTCCTCTGGCATGTTCAGAGCCATGTTAACGATGGTCTGATGCTGTATATAAGGCTTAATCAAATTTTTGTGGATTATCCGATTGTGTTTCTTCATAAATTTTACCTCATAGTTGGTGTCCGAAAGCTTGGACATGACCTTAGCTGGCCCTTCCCATTGCACCTCAAGCTTGTTCCTTTTTGACGGACGCAGCAAGATCACCTGGCCGCAAGGTTGAAAGGTGCGCTTGCGTGCAGATTTGTCGTAGTACACTTTAGACAGTGACTGCGCTGCTCTGGCATTTGCTTCCACGAGGTCTCTGGTTTTCGCAAGTCTTTCCAGTAGCTTTAGAACGTGAAATTCTGCTACACAGGGATCCTCTCCGTAACCCTGCCATGACTCCCTCAGTATGCGCAACGGGGTCCTCAAGTCACGCCTGTAGACTAGTTCAGCCGGGCTAAATTCTGTGCTTTCGTGGGGATGAGTCTCATTGCAAAGAGTTCTGCTGGAATGCAGCCTTCCCAATTTTTGTTATGCTCAAAACACAGAGACCTAAGTATCCGCTTTAGCATTGAGTGCATATGCTCGACTAGATTTACTGAGGGTGGTGAATGAAACTGGAGAATATTTTAATCCCACGCCGGTAAAGAACGTTGCTGTCAAGCAGCTTGTGCACATGCTCCCTTTATCGCTTTGTATCTCTGCAGGGAACCCCACGCGAGAGAAAATTTACAAAAGGGCGTCCAGAAAACATGCGGAACTTAGCTCCTTCAAGGAAATGGCCTCGGGAAATTTGGTTTCCACGCACAGTGAGGTCAGAATGTAGCGACAACTAGAGTTGGACGCTGGCAGCGGGCCGACAGTATCTATTACAAGACGCCGAAAGGGCTCTGTAATGATGGGAACTAGTGTCATGGGCGCTTTCCATTTATCCGTCGACTTGCCGACCCACTGGCAGGTGTCGCAAGATCTAACAAGCTGTTCCACATCTTTCCAGCAACCAGGCCAGTAATATTCGAGGGCTAATCTAACTTTTGTTTCCTTTATGCCCAGGTGGCCCGCCCATGCATTTCCGTGTCCGAGCTCTAGAAGCTGCTGCCGGTACTTCTCAGGCCCCAGGAGTTGCTCATATGCGCGTCCCTTTGAGTCGCAGTATTTCCGGAACTGAAGGCCTGATTTTTGATGAAAGCAGTTCTTTCTGGCGACTCTCTCCCTCAAAATATTGCTTAGAGCTCGTAACGATGAGTGGCTTTTCTGCTCTGCAATGAGTGAATTCCTATCAACCTTAGTTCAACCCCTCCCAACCAGTCGAAGTAGGTGTTAATGTCAAACCTTTCGCGTTGGTTCCCGTTGCCCCATTTTCTACAGAATCGGCAGTTCCTTGGATTTCATCAGCTTCCGCTGGTTCGGGAACACCTTCATGGTCCTGCTCATGTGGTTTAGACGGATCAGTTTTCAGTCAATGCTCCCTAGGCTGGTCGGGAGAATGGTTCGGTGCCTGCTCATTTATCGGAGCGCAATCGAGTTTCTTTGCGAGCCCTCGCGCTCGAAAACGTATTAGCGCCATGCAAGCCAAGCCCGGGGTGAAAGAGGGACCTTTCTCTTTAAGCAGCTGCTCGGATTTGTTCGAAAACAGGTAGGGCAAGTGTGTCGGCAAGTTTGCGCTAACTGCCGCTTCTGTGCCTAGCCTGCCAAAAGTCCCGTCTAGAGCTGCCTTCCCTATAGGCAAGCATGCACTCTGTTCTTCGGCGACCTGCTTAATCAAGGCGCATTCGTCGGTGTGGTCCGTGGAGGAAACACAGGACGGGTGAGGAACATCAAAGGTAGCCGCTGAATCCCGCAGTGCTCTGAATTTCTTGCCATTTATCACCACTTCCCGCATGCATGGCTCCAGAAATTTACGGTTTTCCTTCGACTCTCGCATGCACGCGAACGCCATCTTTTGCTGTTTGCAGTTGAATGAGATGTGACCCTCCTTGTTGCAATTATAGCAGACGATGGGCTTTCGCGCTTTAAACGCGCGAGCTCCAGGTGCCTGCTGTTTCGGCAAATCGGCAGATTTGGGTGACTCAATCTTTTTTTTTACTACCTCCTCCTTTGATCCCGAATCCTCTGCTCGGTGATCTCGGCGTGCTGGTGGCACCCTTCGGTCGGTGATTCTCTCTAAATAGGTTTCTCCTTTTCCTAACCTGTTATCGTACCCTGCCTTGCTTTGGAGGTTTCTGCGAACGTAATACTCGTCTGCGAGCTGTGCCGCGTTGTCTAGGTCTATATCTGTTAGCCTATCTTACAGCCATATCCTCAGATCTTCTGGAATCGCGTTATAGTACTGCTCTAGTGCGATGCACTCCAGTACCTTCTCAGGACTTCCGTGCACCTCAGCGGTCTTAAGCCACTCGTTTAAGTTGACTTTAAGCCGGTACGCGAAGTCAGTATGCGACTCTCCGCATTTCTTTGCCTGCCTGAATCGCTGCCTGAAGGCTTCAGCAGAAAGCCGGTACTTTCTAAGCAGTGCACGCTTTACCTTCTCGTAGTCATCACACTCTTCCCGTGAGAGGCGAGCCACCACTTCGGCCGCCTCGCACGGAAGGAGAGGAAGTAACTTCTCCGACCAAGCGCTCTTGTCGATGTGCACCTTTCCTCATGCGCGTTCGAAATTTACCGAAAAGAGTGCAATATCTCCTCCCACGCGGTATGGTGAGACGAGAGCCTGCAATCGCTGCCTCTCTTGCTCTTCTACCGAAGTTACAGGGCTAAGAGGTGATTTTCAGCTCCTTCATTTTTCGAGCATGTTCTCTCGCTTTTTTCTCTGCCTCACGAACCTCCCGGCTCTCTTGAGCTAACCGAAGCTCTCCTTTGTCTTTCTTCTCGAACGACACCCGTCTTTCTTGAGACAACCGAAGCTCTTCTTTTTCTTTTTGCTTGCACAACTCCTGTCTTTCTTGAGCCAACCGAAGCTCTTCTGTATCTTTCTGCTCGCACAATTCTCCTATTTTCTGCTCTTTGCGTCCAACAATCGTTTCCAAAGCCTCGCCGGCCTCCTCAGTAGTCCCCTCCTCCTGCCGCATAACCTCGAGAATTTCTTTTTTGATCTTTTTTGATCCCCAGCTCCTGGCAAATTTCGAGCAGCTCCTGCACATTTAACTTCTCCATAGTGAGTTCCACCATGCGTTAGCAAGCCCACTAAAACAAAAGCTTTAGCTTGAATTGGACAAAACAGTTTCCCTAAATCAATTTCTCAGACAACAGGAATCCGCGCCTATAATCTGCCTGTGCTGGTACGGTCTGGCAAAATGAACGGAAAACATTGGGCACTCACCCTGCCAAGGTATAGCTGACACCCGTCAGTCCCGTACCTGCCGAGGTCCGTTGGAGTCGGTAACATCACGTGGACATCCTACAGCTGCCATCCAGTTGTTGGGATTCAGGTAGCGTGACTGGGCCGGAAAAGAGACGAGGACGATCGGAGGAAGAAAACTTGGAAAACTTTATACAAAGACTATTTACATAATGTACAAGTAAGGGCAACTTAGAGTGCCTCTCATTAAGTGGAACTTCTTAGCAGTCAGGAGTCTCTCCCAGCAAAGGGTATCTCTCAAGAGGGGGGCTCTCCTCTGGTACCAAACCAGCAGCTCGTTAAATACTCTTCGTATTCCCCCAGATCTCTAGCTGGGGATTACAGTTCGAAGTATGATGTCCGATCACAAGATGACACTGATGGTACCACCCACGGCAGGGCGGTCCTAATCTCTCGCAGCTCGGTCGAGGGAAAGAAAACTGAACCCGGTCACGTTGTCCTCCGCACATCCTCCAGGTAGGCGCGCACGTGGGTCCGGACTGCGCCCATGTAGAACAGGAAGGCGCCTGTGTGACACAGGAATGCGGGCTGTCGCCCAGCAGGCGTTGAAAGACCTTGTACTAATGACCAGTACGAGGAACATCTGTGGAAGGCGCCGCTCTCGGGCAAATGTTCAACCCCAGCGTGACTGAAGAGGACAACACTGATGTTGTGCTGCGTCGTCTGATGACCGGAACGTGGAACCTCTGTCGAAGGCGCAGCTCTCGGGCAATTGTTCAACCCCAGCGTGACTGAACAGTACAACACTGATCTTGTACTTCGTCGTTTGATGACCGGAACGTGGAACCTCTGTCGAAGGCGCAGCTCTCGGGCAGTTATTGAACCCCAGCGCGGCAGAAGAGGACAACACTAATCTTGTACTTCGTCGTCTGATGGCCTGTTCGAACACGTGGGGATGCCATTATCGTCGCTGCTTCCGACATTCCTGCAGCCACGTTTCTTCCAGAGGGCTTATTCACCTTCGCTGTGGTTTTCAGGGAATCCTCCCCATGTTCGAATTCGCCGAACTCAACAGCAGGAAGGGAGCGCGAGCACAAAATCCCTGACCCCTGAAGCCACCTTACCCAGTACCTCAAGGCGGCCGTCCTGGACCTGACCTCCAAGCAATCGCAGCCGGCGCCAAGAAACTGGTCGAGCAAAATTCACTGAAGCGGCTCAGGCGCGCTCTCGGAAGGCCGAGACTGTAGCATGATCATCATCGTGCGGGAGGCCAAGCCTTCGGAGCGGAGCAGCTGTTCGGTGGGGGCGTCGCGCGGCCGTCAACTGATGCACCTGCGGGAGCCGAAGAACTTCGAACCTCGATCCCTGCATTGCGGAGAAGATCAAGTATGTTTTGTGCCTGCTTCTGCATTCGGGAGGCTTCTTAAGGAAGGGAGCATGTGGGATACACTGTTATCCCCCCGCGTCCCCCGCGCCAGAGGGGGACGAGACTTCCACGAGCGCGCTACCACCTGGAATGTGGAGAGAAGACACCCCTGCGACTAAGCTCATTTCTGCCCCAGCACTGCTGTGACATTACGGCAGCGCGCTGACAACTGCGGAGAGGGTTGCATGCCTAAGCTTGACGCAACGATTTTCTTCTAGGGAGGCAAGGTCCGAGGGTTAAAATGAGGAACCCGTGGCGGAGAAACGCTCCCTCTTACTACCGGACCTGACTTGACAGCCCCAGGAACCCCCTTCTGTGCCCGCCGGCACCCGAACACAACGCCGGTCGACGCCAACGATTTGGTGAGCTACTGAACATCTGTTTTAAGGGCGCTGTACGATCATTTTTTTTTCGCATGCGCACGCGTCCTTGCGACTATGCTTACCGGCGCGCGAGGGCTCGTTGCGGATGAGGTGCTGTACAATCAAGTTTGCAGCTTGCTACCGAGCGGACGACTCCGGCGTTCTGATTGGCACGCTAGACAGTGCCGCCCCTGCGGCAGCACAGGCATCTGAGGTAGCAAAACACGAAGATACAAACATTGATATTGTGGCTCACCCGAGACATGTTAGGTGTGAGATTTTTCGCAGAAGGTAAAACCTCGATTGGCTTTGATAGCCGTGGACTTCGGCGCGGCCAATTCTGACGTCCGCGAACGAAGTCGCAACAAACTTTTCAACACCGCAGGCGAGGTTCTAAAGCAACGTTGCGGGAAAGGATTAATGTTTGCGCTATTTCCACTTCAGAAAGTGAGAAAAGGCATCACACCGCGATCGTGACAACTCGTTCGACTGCTAGTCGGCCAGACTCCGCTGAAGACTATTCATATATGCACAATTCTAAATACGATCTCTGATTTTAGCCTCCTAATATTTGAAGAATGCCCCTATTGAAAGTTACGCAATACCCTAACAATAATAAAAATTGGTTTCGGAGAAAAGGAAACGGCAGAGTATCTGTCTCGTATATCGTTGGACGCCTGAAGCACGCAGTAAGGGAAGGGAGAAAGGAGGGAGTGAAAGAAGAAAGAGGTGCCGTAGTGGAGGGCACCGGAATAATTGCGACCACCTGGGGGTCTTTAACGTGCACTGACATCGCACAGCACAGGGGCGCGTTAGCGTTTTTCCAGCATAAAAACGCAGCCGCCGAGGTCGGGGTCGAACCCGACAACTCCGGATCAGTAGTCGATCGCCCTAATCGCTGTGCCACCGCGGCGGGTGTACCATAAAATGCAATAGCGATTTCAGAACGGCGACGCGATTCGTATAGCGAATTCTCGGAACCAAGAATACGGGACTAGAACAAGCTATAGGTTAGCAGTACAATCATATTCGATTGTTTGTAATTATAAGAGGGAAATTCATAAAGCTGAAATCAGGCACAGGTTAAATATTCAGTTATTCAAACTAGCGCACTGCAGTATTTTTACATATATCTTAATAGCCTTTATTTTGTAGCTTTTTCTTTAATCTATGCACAGTTTAGTTGTCATCCATAAACGTTGGTTGTTACTGTCAAGTAAACGGGCCTTCTTGCTGTCTCCGCACTTAACTTTTATTGCAAGAAAAAATTTATCTATTCATACATATCAAAAGTTTGTGTCTGAATTGTGCATGTATTAAAAATTTCATATTTTAGCACTCTGCTATCGAGTACGAACCCAAATACACGAGAAAATTATGACATTCCCAGTAATTTGGAATATGTAAAATGAGCTGTAACTGTTGAGTTTTGCATTTCACAGAAGAGTGAGCGTGCAAAAGTACTGCTTTCTCTCTGCAATGTTATTCAATCCATTAGACAAGCCAAATTTGAAATCGCACAGTGTGGTGACAATTAAAGCGGCCAAGCCATCTATCACTGGGCTGAAATGCAAAGCTTTGTTTTTCACAGTGACAGCGGGCAACCAGTTTTATTTTAGCAGGCATTCCTTAGTTCATAACGGAAGATATTGCACAAGCTGGAATGAAGCAGTGCCAAAAAGCCTGGAAAGTTGTGCTCAGAGCGAGTCAGTGGTGACACATGCAGAAACAAGCTGGCATGTTGTCTGTACCACTCCTAAAAATTCTGAAAGTGCCCATGTTAATGAAAACAATGTGGTTGCTTAGTACTTAGTAAATGGCCATACATGCCTTTTACCTTCAGTGTAAACATAACATGATGTGGGAGTTGGTAAACTGGCTTACATCAGGACGGCTTCCTGTTGAGGTTGGGAAAGTGTACTTCAGATATTTAGGAAAACAGGATGCACTGACTATGCATTGTAGTTATCTCAAGCAAAGTTTGCAGAAACATATTTACAAGGCGAATGGTGTGTTATTGGAAAATACAATGAAATAAAGTAAAGCATATAAGTGTGTGCAGGGCATACATGCATATAACCTCTCATATAGTTTTACAGTAAAGTTGAACTTTTTTCTGAGAAGAAAAAAATGAGGTATCGCAGCAGTGATCCTGGTACCCAAAACAGCAGATATAAGTGAGCATTTTCTGCACCACTTTTCATGTAAAAACTTTTGAAACATGCTAGCTGTTGTTATTAGCAACGTCTTCTGCAAAGTAAAGCTTATTTCTTTGCCAGTTTGGTTTCAAACCACAAAAGTTCCCTTTAGGCATACCTTAAATAAAATGATTTATATGTTAACCTAACGGCTTGAAGATCTAAATCTATGTCTACATTTCGGCTTCATACAGGGATTGTATGAGAATTTAAACAGTCCTATAAGAGCTGCATGTGTATGGTAAACAAATTTCATGTTTTGTGGCACCCTTTTTCAAAATAATGCACTAAAATGATAACACTCCTTAGGGCCTTGCATGAAAACTCGTGTTACTGATGTAAGGAAAACATCAACTCTATTATAACTAAATTAATATTGAGTATCGGTTTGTGCCTTTCCATGCGTTTCACTGCTGTAAGTGTAAGAAAATCACATTCACACACAAAATTCACAGCAGCTGTAATCTGACTCCATTCATGACGACAAAACTGTATGTGAAATTTACCTTTATTATAGAGAAGGAGGCACCCTTTTATAAACACTGTTATTGCTGGCCAATTCAGATGAGGTTAAGGATGAAAGGACACATGCATATAACGGTCACATACGTAAACACACGCCCCTGGCATTTTAACCACATCGCATAATGGAAGTCTCTGTGTTGCTTCGCTTGAAACAGGGTAGGGTAAAAGCATAAAAGAAATACTGACACATATCAGCTCGTAATGGAGACTGGTATGGCTGACAGTAAAACCTACTAATGCAGTCCGATTAACATTGCCAAATAGGCCATTCCCGAGCACAGATACAATTGTTCTGGAGTGTTGCAATGTTGATAGTGATAGTGGTATGGCAGACCATATAGCAATCAATGAAGGCTAGTTAAAGGAAACAGTGAAAGGAAGCAAGGCAGCAATGTGGGCTTGTTGGTTGTACATTTGATGGGAATAAGGCGCCACTGTGACAAAATTCGGCGCATATTCGAAAAAAACGCTGCTGCGCATAAGCAATCGCACCCGCGCGCGATAAAAAAAAGAAGAAAAAAAAAACAGCGGGGAAGATACCCCGGGGAGAGCGCGCAGCATTGCGTGTGCAGCTGCCCTTTCGACTTAGCTCACCGGCGCGGCGCCGAAGTAAACATAGCCACGCGCGGCGTCATTTCTCTAGAATGTCTGAGTGGTTTCTACTCATCGTCAAGGAAGAGGGCGCGATCTTGATCGCGCTAAAGTGATACCCTCTCCCAATCGCTCTTGTTACAGCGTCTCACATCGGAAGTAGGACCCAGAAAGTTCTCGAAGGTTGTCTCTGCGCTCGACCAATGGGGTCGCGCGCCCGGCGCGAGGAGGAGGAGTTTGTGCAGTTGAAGCTGCGTGTAAGTGCACGCCTGTCTTGGCGCGAAGAACAAAAAGACGCGGACTGCGCCTATAAATGAGGGGCTTCATCCGCTGTCTGTTAGCCCGAGCCGCCGCTTAAGCTTCCAAGAAGCGCGCCCGCTCAACTCCCTGGAGAACAGCACCGCCCAGCCACGGACCAGCGAGGCAACGTTTGCCAGTCTGCGGATCGGCCCCGTCTTGCTCCTCAGGTCGTCGGACTGTCGCAGTGCCCGGTGAACAAATTGTGTTTTGTTTCTTTGTCTTTCGCTGTGTTCGTGCACTTTAGGTGCAGAGACGCTACAACCTACGAAGACCCAACACGGAGTACAAGCCAGGAGACCAAGTCTGGGTTTGGAGGCCCATTCGGCGGAGAGGATTGAGTGAAAAGCTTTTGCGCGCTATTTCGGTCCGTACAAGGTTTTTCGTCGCCTAGGAGAACTGGATTATGAAGTCATCTATGACGCAATGACTGCACCCCAGCGACGCCGCGTACAACCAGAAGTCCATGCAGTCCGTCTGAAGCCGTATTATGCGCGCTAAAGGACGCTGCATTTTCATACTCTATTTTCACAAGATTCATTTTATCTCTTACTAGTCGAATTATTTGTTTTAATGCATCGGGTCGATGCTTCTTTGACAGGGGAGTAATACCGCGAATATTTTCTGAGTTTGTTCCGTCTGCAGATCTGCCGCCACGCCACTTTATCGCTTTCTTTTAGACGCAAGACGCGACTAGATTTATCTCGATTGATCGCAGCCAGGAAGAGCTGATTTTGCGTTGTTCCGGAATGTTCTAGTAAATTGCGCTCTTCATCTCGAAAGATCGCTATCAGCTTTAAATTGAGCACGGCCGACAGCGGCGGGATTTGTGTTCGACGACCGCCGAGCACGCTTGTCGCTTCGCCGCCGCCAAGTGATTCAGTCCATTGTGGGCGCAAGTCAGCCCAATAAACAGTTTTATTTTAGAAGACCTTGTGTCCGTCTTCATCGCTCCTTCGACTGCCGTCACCATTACTTGACAATATACATCAGATTGGAGTAATTGAAAAATTACGCCGCTGTCACTTAGAAGACTTAGCATCAGCTAAAACGCTATAAATCTGTAACATATTACAGCCAAAATTGCCTTATTCAGTATACCAGTGTTCCCTCGGTGTATCCGCGATGCATGAATAAAAAAAATGATTGACCGCGCTTTGTTTCAAGAAAGAGTGGTGATGCCGCGAGGTTTTCGGTTAGAATTTGGGCGTGGCAAATTAATGATAATTCATTCCTTGTCTTCTTGCTGAATTTATTGGATTCTAGAGTCCACTGATCTTTTTATGTGAGCTGTGTGACTGTCCTTTTTTGTTCCAGCCATTGTATAAATTTTAAAACGCATCTGCACAAAATATGAACAGTTTTTCTTATTTTCTCTTGTTAAACAGTATCAATAACAATGACTGCGATGTATTCGAGGCAGTTTGGGGTCTCAATAATAGGCGCTGCGATAAATGACGAAAATAGCGATGCTTTTGCGACCAACTCCGCTTAATGTGTTTTTGGCAGTATGGGAAACGTAGTGAACGGGTGAATAGTCTTTCTTTACTGAAATGATATGCCAGCGTTGAGAACAGAAAACGTCAGAGGAAAGAACTGCCTTTTTTTAAACGAAAGATACCACAGCATTATCTACAGAGCTCTAGCGGCGAACCTGCTTCGCACGTGGGAGGCTGAAGAAAGAGCAGGAAGAAGAAGAAAACATCAGAGTAGAGCTGTCGCTGCCTCTCAGCTCTCTCTGCCCGTTCGCAGATTTCCCGCCTTCATGGCCGGCGTTCAGGCTCCGACCGCTGCTGGAGAGCCCGCGGTTGCGCCAGACGACGGCGAGCTGACGCTGTACTGGGACCCCCGGTACAACTGCTACTTCTACGCGGGCGCCATGACTCCGCCGACGGGGCAGCTGTACGACTTCAGCTGCACAGCCATCACACGCCCCACTGACATCCATACGTGGTCCGTTGTGCGGCTGGAGCAAAGAGAGAGCGCACTTTCGTCTTCGATTCCGTCGCGGCCAATCTTAATCGAGCACGACGACCAGGTACGGAAACGTGCAAGTTCTTATTAGAAAATTATTATCGAAAGTTAAGTTATTGCTGTTGTTAGTTGAAGCCAAGCTCCTCCACCCTTTTGCTCAAGGTTGAAATTGTTAACAAAATACGCCGTGCTGAAAACTATGTGCATATGCACGCAAATTATTATTCACTGTATGTGCCTGTCCACATATAGTTCTGCCGTTTTCTGCTAACTTAGTTTTTTATCCTCAATTTTGGTGAGTGAATACTGATGTTAGCGGAGACGATATGTTTGGTAAAATTTCATTCTACAATATTTCCGCAGAAACAGTAACTATTCTAGCAACTTTGATCCTTATTATAGCAGTATGTTGACTATTATTTTCAAGCACCGACCCACTGTAAGAATACCATACTTAGTTGCATTGATCACTCGACAGCATGAGCCCTATACTGCCCAAGTGACGCCGGGAGGTGTAAATTATGTGTTTTTCATGAAAAAGATAAATGCCTTGAAGTAACTGGCGTCTATATCGGTGTAGAGGAAAGCGTAGATGCTTAATTTTTTGCTCTTGCAAGAAAACAAAGAAAACTGGTTTTATCAGAAACCGGTTGATTATTCTAAAAGAAATATTCGTAATCACGTTATAGCGTTCCGTTTGAGTTAAGATCATAGTCATGTACTGACCATCGACTGGAGTAGGAAGTGGAGTTGTGTATAAGCGTTCTCGGGGCCTAGTTTTTTGCTAGAAACTTGGCAAAATACACAAGCAAAGAGAGTTTTATTATCTATATTTATCGATCCGATTGCCTCATTTTCCTACACCACCTGAGCTCTACTGGCGCCTTCCCGGTCCGGAATTCGTTTTTGCAGTGTTACTTATCATAGACATATTTGCGCAGTTTATTATTGTTTCCTTAGAGCAGGTGTAAAAAACGAGTTGGAGGATTCAGAATTTCGCAGATATGCGAAAGCGCACCCAATGGTGGGTTCTGCGGAGGAGGCTTCTTCCGGGCCCGGAGTTAGCTCAAATATTGACACCCGCTGGTATGCTCTAGGGAAGCTGAGGGGGTTGGCGGCTACGCACACACGCACACACACACACACTTGGGCTTCTTCATCGAAGGCGTCAGAACTTGAACTGGGATCTTATTCGAGAATCGTGCAGAAAGGACATGCAGCACTGAGAGTAAGGAAGCCTTTGGGCTAAGCAGCCACTTTTGCCGCGTGAGGCTTACAACTACTGACACCTCTCACTTAACCTTCGAAATAAGTGGCTCCTAAGTTTAGCTGAGATGTTGTTTTTTTGGAAAATTTGTCACGTGGAGATTAAACTGGCAATTACTGTCTCCATTCCAGGCCAATAGTGTTTGATGCATCGTTTCAAACGCATGTCTCCAAAGATATAGTTAGATTCAGCTCGATCTGCTCGCCTCACCCAGGAATTCTTGGTTCTGCATTAAAGGTATTCTCACTTAGCTGACGTACCTTTATACCCTCGACTTGAAACTGCCTTTAGGGTAATGTTCCACATCCGCTGACGCCCGACAACACTCTTTCTTGGAAACAGAAGTTAATACCTCTCACTCGTCTAACGGTGCAGCACCGATCAGAACTTCACTTCACTGTAATAGCAGTAAAATCCAGGCGTAATCATTCTGGAGCCTCGGCAAGAAACACCTGCGTATAAATAATCAGTGCGTGAAGCCTTTAGCCTCCGGAAGCATCGAAAACCACACCACGTTAACACGCGATCACCGCCCACCCAAGGAGACGCTTGAATCACTTCCTCTGCCCACCTTCAATTACGAGAAGAGCTATCCACTGCCATATTCGGCCCAATAGAAGTGCGGCACACCTCAAAATCAGCTACCAGTACCTCGCAAAAAAAAAAGAAAAATTAGAAGCCCGCGAAAATCAGAATGACAGACGAGGCGATTTTAAAAGCGCACAGGGAAAGTTAGCTGACCACCAGAAGCGCTACGCACCAGGCATTTCCGCACCTGTAAACCTGCTGGTTTGTTCGGGGGTGGGGGGGGGGGGAAGACTGCTGCTCACAGTTGAGAGAGGATTAACTGTGTCACTGTCGTAGCGGGGAACGTGCCTCTTTTCTTGCGCGCCGCATCTTAGTTGTGTTGGCTTAGACATTGGAAGGAGCTTAAGAATTAAAACCCCGGCTTCTCGCTCCGCTGCAACATAGGAGCTCTAAACCAGTCCTGACATACTAAAGTTGGTGTAGTCTTCACACCTCCGCGTGCTACAGAGGTGATTTAAACTCCACTCAGCGGTGGAATGGAAGTTTTCCTCAGTTTGCGTATCACTGCTCTGCAGGAAACCAAAGTAATGTTCAAAAATGTAGCAAGGAAACAGCAGTTCACAACTGGTAGCGGATTTTGGAAGTTGTAAAGGAATCTGTTTACATAGAGCAGGTAGTGATCGCTGATCAGGATCATGGGAGGGAAATCACTAGAATGACAAGAATGTAGTGGTTCGCATATAACATGTTCTCTCATATCATGAATGGCAGTTTATTAATATCCCTCAAGAGGAAAGTACAGAATAGATGTATCTTACCTGTACTCACCTATAGGAAAAAATTGATGAGGCAAATGAAAAGGGTCCAGCTCCAGGTACTGACAACGCAGCCAGCCATGGAAGGAAAATGATAGGCGTAACGTTGAGAAACGGGAAGCAGACAGAGTGGGTGAGAGAACAAACGCCGTTTCATGGCATTCAGTCGAAATCAAGAAAAATGGGCTTGGGTGGGACATGTAAGGCGAAGGCAAGATATCCGCGGGCCCTTAAGCGTAACAGTGTGAATTCCAAGAGAAGGAAAGCGTAGAAAACTAAACATTTTGACAGATTTACCTGTCTGGTTGGGTTTGAAGACTTATAATAAACTGCACATCTCCAACCAAAAATGTTAAATTTAACCCAACGTTTCGAAGGCGACTCGGCTCCTTCATCAGGGGTGACTGAGGGCAGTAGCTTGCGTCTTTTAAGTATGGTGGGGAGGGGGGGGGGGGGTGTTGAAAAGAACGACAGCTGTGTCGCGCAAGACGCGGGCTAGGGGGAGGTGTTTTAGGCTGTTAGTCAAGCTGGCGCAGTGCCGGGAGGTGCTGAATGGCGACTTTTTTTCGTTGCGTTGAAGAGCGAAGTCCCTGGGCATATACTGGGGGCAGGTTTCCTTTTGTGCGGTTGATATTGTTCGGGGTGGTTTGAATATGCCAGGATTCCAGAAGGAGCCTCTTGTGGTAATTCGTTTCGGTTCCGAGGATGCGGGTCTTTTCAAAGTTGATTCTATGGTCGGAGTCCTCGGAATGTTAAGCTACTGGATTGCGCTCTCTTGCGAATTTGAGGACGTCGTTCTTTGGTTGCCGAATTATTTCTTTGAAATTTTTGTTTTCGCCGATGTAGCTTGCGTCGCAGTCGGCGCATGGAATTTTGTAGACTATGCCTTGGGCTGTTTCTCTCGGCGGCCGGTCTTTGGGAACAGGTAGGCAAAGCGCAACAGTGTTTGTGGGCTTGTGCGCAACCTGGAGACCCGATTTTGTTTCAGAATTCGGGCGATGGTTCCGCTGACACCTCCGACATAAGGTAAAGTGACGTATATTGGTGGTGGCGTTGGTCTTTGTGAGTTGGTTTCTTGACGAATGTTGTGTTTTTGACGTCGAATTGTTTTTTGAATAAAGTCTTTTGGGTAGCCGTTCATGATGAGTTCTTTGGATATCGTGCGTTGTTCTTTTTTTCTGTCAAGTTCTGTGCTGTAGTGTGTCGCAATTCTACTGAACAGCGTCTTCAGCACTGATGCTTTATGGACTGTCGCGTGGTTCGAAGAAAAGTGGAGATACCGGCCTGAGTGGGTTGGTTAGCGGTATACAGAGAATTGAAGGGTATTGTCGTTTCGGGACACGAGGACGTCCAAAAACGGCAGGAATTTTTCTTGTTCCACCTCTAGCGTGAACTGAATGTCGGATTCTACGGAGTTTAAATGACGAAGGAAATTTTGAGTCTCAGATTTTTTGCTGACGGCGAAGCAGTCGTCGAGATACCTGAGGAAAATCTTTGGTTTCGGGTGGAATGAGTTGAGGGCTCGCTGTTCGACGTGTTCCATTGTTAAATTGGCCATGACGACAGAGATCGATGCTCCCAATGGTGTTCCTTTCACTTCTCGGTAAAATTTCCCGTTTGACGAGAAGTATGTGTTTGATAGGCACAACTCCAGGAGGCGGCACACATCATTTACACTCAGCGGCGTTCGTGCGCTGAGTGTGTCGTCGCGTTGTAGGGTGTCACGAGTAGCGGCCACCGCAAGCTTCACGGGGATGTTTGTGAAAAGAGACACCACGTCGAAGGAGACAAGGCATTCGTCGGCCTCAAGGGTGGCTTGGGACACCAGTTCGATGAAGTGACTGGAATGACGGATATGGGTCCCTATTGGTGGTAGTGGTTTTATTAAAAATAATAGTAAAAAGGAAGGAAGAGATTTTTGCTAGCTCCGGCATCTGCCATCGATACTGAAGCACCTGAGCTGGGGCAGCGGAAATAAAGGATAGCAGGCAGAATGGAGAAATGAAATGAAAGAGGTGAGGGTACAGGAACAGAGGATAGGGGGAGAAGTAATATGTACAAACTATTTACACAAGAAGAAATGTTTTCCTGCGATTGGGGATATTAGTTTGTGAAGGTATTCTGACAACGAGCGAAGAGGGGAACACCGAAAGTCGACAATCGGGCGCAAAGGGATCCCCGGTTTGTGGACTTTGGGCAGGCCGTAGAATGCTGGAGCCGATCCGTTGGTGCTCAATAACTGAAGGTAGAGGTTTCGGAAGGTGGGGTGTTTTTCGAGTACTTCTTTCAATGTTTTGTTTAGCCTTGCTTGGGTAGTTGTTGTGGGGTTCTTCAATTTTGCATATTCTTGACTGCTGAGTAAGGTGGATATTTTCTCTTCGTAGTCCCGTCTGTCCAGAACGACTGTTGTGTTGCCCTTGTCCGCTGGGAGGATCTGTATGTTGGTGTCTGACTTGAGGTTTTGCAGGGCTTGCCTTTCGTCCGGATTTAGGTTTGATTATTTTCGGTGTGCTTGCACTGAATTGAGTACACCTATTGTTTTGAGCCTGACCTCTTCTCGTACACCAGGTTCCAGTTGCCGGATACCGACTTCAAGCGCAGATACGGTTGCTGGAAGAGGGGTCTGTTAATCTGGAGGTTGAATTTGTGTCCCTTGGCTAGGATTGACGTTTCGGCGGTTGTGAGCTTCATGGAGGAGAAGTTGGCGACCAGGTCGGAATGGTCCGCTGGGGGTTGTTCGGGCCGTCTTTGAAGTTTCGACAACTTCTCTGTCTGCTTGGTGCGGTGTTTGTCGGCTTCCGATGATGCGGTTTCTTTCGCAAATGCCTCGATAGACGTCACTAGGTTGGGCATCTTGTGCCCGAGTTGTTGGCGGGCGAAGAAGGCATTTCTTCCTTATCACGTTACGGCACTCATGTATCCGTGCCGTCGCTAGGTGCTGTTCTACCTTGTTGATGATGTTTAGTCCTTCCGGTGTGGGGACCAGACGTCGTAGTCGTAGGCTCTGGGGTACAACCTTGTTTTCCTTGCATATCTTGGCGAATTCCAGGTGTGTCTTGAACACTGAGATGCTTTGCATGGTCTTGATGTACTTCTGCGCAAGCTGCATAGCTTCTAGCCCGAAGTCAGCACGGACAGATTGAAAACTAAACATGTTGACAGATTTACCTGTCTGATCGGGTTTGAAAACTTATAATAAACTGCACATCTCCAACCAAAAATGTCAAATTTAACCCAACGTGTCGAAGCCGACTCGGCTCCTTCATCAGGGGTGACTGAGGGCAGTAGCTAGCGTCATTTAAGTATGGAGGGAGGGGGGCTGAATAGAACGACAGCTCTGTCGCGCAAGACGCGGGGGAAGGGGAGGGGTTTTAGGCTGTTAGTCACGCTGGCGCAATGCAGGGAGGTGCTGAATGGCGACTTTTTTTTGTTGCGTTGTAGAGCGAAGTCCCTGGGCATATACTGGGGGCAGGTTTCCTTTTGTGCGGTTGATATTTTTCGGAGTGGGAAACCACCCTGTACAATATCAATCGCACAAATGGAAACCTTCCACCAGTATATGCACAGGGACTTCGCTCTTCAACCACCCCGAACAATATCAACCGCACAAAAGTAAACCTGCCCCCAGTATATGCGAAGGGACTTCGCTCTTCAACGCAACGAAAAAAGTCGCCATTCAGCATCTCCCTGCAGTGCGCCAGCGTGACTAAAAGCTAAAACCCCTCCCCCTCCCCCGCGTCTTGCGGGAAACAGCTGTCGTTCTTTTCACCCCCATCCCCTCCATAATTAAAAGACGCTAGCTACTATCCTCAGTCACCCCTGATGAAGGAGCCGGGTCGGCTTCGAAACGTTGGGTTAAATTTAACATTTTTGGTTGGAGATGTGCAGTTTTTCATAAGGAAAGCGTAGCATGGCGCGGCAGAAAGGTGGGTGGGGGATGAGATTAATAAGACCGCAGGCTTAGATTGGGCGCATTTGGCAAAGGACAGGGTTAATGGAAAAACATGGAAGAGGCCTCTACCCCGCAGTGGGTGTAGTCAGGCTGATGATGATGATGATGCTTTGTGTTATGTCTTGTAATGATTGGCGGGGCGCACGCGCTGACTGTTTCTCCGAAAGCAAAACTGGCGCAAATAACAGTGACTGAATAACGTACTCCGGTTTGAGTTTATAGTGCCTTTATAAGGATTTTCCCAAATACAAAGATTGGAGGGGTGGTTTTGCGCGCTTCTCGCACTTGTACTGTTATAATTAAGAGTCATGATGCCTGTGTAGCATCAAGCTTAGCCGCACCTGTGAAACAGTGATTAAAGGAATACTCTCTAACTTGTGACTCACATTCCTATTTCTTTACATACGGACTTCGAGCATTGCTTATAAGTACACCAGAAGCAATATTGAAATTATTTTGCGTCACCCACTAGATAAATGGCACATGCTACCAATGCCGCTGCTAGCATTGGTTCTCCCGCCGAAAAAATGAGAGCTTGGCCTTCTCGCACCTCCACTGTTCATTTGTTCTTGCTCGTTTAAATTTCTGACTTTTTTATCCGTTAAAAGCGGCGTAGTCTAAACTCCAAAGTGACACTGCGCGCTGTGACGAACACTGATATTTTTTCGACTATGGGAAGTGCTTTAGCACAGGATGATATTTCAGTATCAAGGTATTTGTTATATGTTCAAGTTTCGCTATATCTTAATCCGTACTCCGGACTCGTTTTTCCAAGAAATATTTCGGCCTGCGCAGCCCGTGCTATGGTGGCTGATGCATCACTATGTGTGAATTTTATTTTTCGTCGCTGTGTTCATTGTTTTGTTCATTTTATAAGTTTCATCTTCTTCACCCTAATATGTCCTTCACAAAAATCTAAGTAAATAAACAATGTAAGCATCCGACATTTCGGGACAGAAGTTTATCGTGAAGTTTCATATTCTCCCTCTTGCGGAATAAAATGCAGTGATATAGCAAAAAGTCAATTTCGCTCTTTGCATGGAATTTGTACACGTGATCAAGCCAGCAACCTAATTCACAGCAGGGTGCAAAAGAAGCGAAATGAGGCACCAAAAGTTTCTACTTCCTCTAAACTTGCATTTGTATTCGACTATTCAAGCTAAGGATTTTTACACCTTAAAAATATGTAATCGAATAATCCATCGGACTTGTATTTTCTTATCCCATCTATTTTATCAGATTTATCGCATCAGTGGCTTAGTGCGCATTATATGAAAATTAAAATGATACCGGAAGCGGGCAGAGTGGGTGAGGGAACAAACGTGGGTTAGTGACATCCTAGCCGAAATCAAAGGGAAAGCGGCTTTGTCTTAAGCGCAACGGATTCGTTTCCCTCAGAAAGCAAGCGTAGTATGAGGCTGTGGACGGATAGGTGGGCTGTTGAGATAGAGAAGTTTGGGACATACGGTGGGCGCAGCTAGCAAAGGGCAGGTTAGTTGGAGAGACACTGAAAGGCCTTTTCCCTGCAAAGGGCGTAGTCAGGCTGATGATGATGATGATGATTATGAAAAATATATGCATTCATGAACTTAACAAAATTTTCGTGCAATCAAATCGTTTATGCTTTTCGTCACCTCTGTTCACTACTGCTTAACGGGACAGAATGCGCCGAAGGTATCGTACTATCTTCTTCGGTGTACGGCACACTAAGATGGCATACATGCGTCAAGTCCACATATTGATTGGGAGTTGTTTCATTGGCTGAATTTAACTTGTATTTTGGCTATTTAAACTTTCCTAAAATAATTTATGCGTAACAATTATATTTATGCGTGCAATAAGTATCCAAACGATTTGCAGGTACATTTCGCGCAGACGTTTTTTAGTGATCACGATTTATTTTCACAACCATGCTTATTAAAATTAATTGCTCAAAATGCCCTGGTGGCCTGCCACTTCAATTTCACTGAAAACACCTTAGCTCCGTGACATGTCCATGATCATGACCAGACAATTGAGCGTGTGAATACGCACGCAGGGCCCCCTCAAACGGACGAGCAAGAGACGCCGCATCTCCTGGAGCCTCGCGAGACCTCCAGGCTCGAGTACCGGTGCTGGTGCAGACTAGGCAAGCCAGCGCAAAAGGCCCCCTTCCCCCCAGCTGCATACTTTCATCTGCTGCGCTGTAGTCCTCGTGATCGTGCTGGCCATCTTGCTCTGAATAAATGCGTCTATGGATGAAGAACCCGGTCTTTTTGCCGGTGGTCCAACGGTCTATCGAAATTTGACCACCGACCAAAAACAGCTCCTCAGGCCGTTCTTTCAACAAAGAGTGCGATCGTCCTAGAAATTTATTCCTCGGTTCACGACACGAATTCAAGGCCGGTTGGTTTCCGAGGCAGCAATCTAATCTATCACCACCACTGAAGTGGACGTCTAGGCTGTCTTTTGAACATGACAGCCAAACATTCCTCCAAGATCCGCCAAGTGATCCTCGTTGTGGTAGCCGTATTTTTGACAAAAAACGGACACAAAAGCCTTCTTAGTGCATAGCACGTGTCGATTAAGCTTTGGCGCCTCTATTGCTTCAATGTTTTGCGTAATCGTCAGGTATACGAGGAAAATTTTAATGCACCTCGTTGTAGAAGCATAGTAATTAGAGTTCTATTGCGGCCATGCCGCTATTATGACGGACTAGGGCAACCTGCCGGTGTTATAATTTTTGTCAAATTATTATATTTTATTTTATTTCCTTAAAGGTCCCATGACTGTGGTAATACATAAATGTACGAACTAAGAAAAATAGCATTCTTTCAATTGTACATATTTTTTTTACATTTTCAATGAACTTGGATGAACAGGTGATAGTGGCAATTTCGCCTGGAAGGCCGCTCTAGTCTGCAGCTGTGCGGGGAAAAGAAATTGGCAAAGGCGACAGTGCGCGAGAGTGGACAGGCTACATGAAAATGATGACTGGTGCAGAGTGATATGCGTTCTGGGGGGAAGATATAAGGAACGGTGCGCATAGGGCTATTGAAAATTTTATGAAATAAAGATAAGCTGGAAGTGCGACGACAGAGTGATAAGGAGGGTAAACCGAATGCCGTTTTCAAGGCGGAAACGCTGATGTCATAAGCACACGGTGCGTGAATAAACCTGGACGCGCGATATTGAACAGACTCAATAAAATTTATGAGATAAACTTGATGGGGATTCTAAACTTGTGATCGAAATTCCAACTTTGAAACAACGAACTATTTATATTCTAGTAAATTGACATGTTGAGGCGCGTGATGAACATGACATTTTAGGAATTACAGCGTTCTCTTAGGTTATGATATTGTGATAGTGACATGCAAACACTCACGGAAAGATCACTAGAATTGTTACGCCTAAATACTTGTGGGATGGAACTTGCTCTATGGACACATCAGAGATTACATAGGAACGAATAAGAGGATTATGACGGCGGTGGACAGATAAAAGCTTGCAGTTATGAGGTTTCAGTTCCATTAGCCATTGATTAAAACACTTCCGGACAGCATTTAGATCACTTTCATGAGATGCTTGCCTAGCGGGTTTTGTAACTGCACGATAAATTACACAGTCGTAAGCAAACATGCGTATATTAGAGGTGATTTGGGAAGTTTATCGAAAACCTTAGCGAAATCCAAAAATATGATGTCTGTCTGTTGATTGGAATCAAGGTTTATGTGCAGATCATGTAAGAAAAATGCCAGTTGAGTCTAGCAGGAGTAGCCGCTGCGAAAGTCATGCTGTGCCGGGTGAAATATGAGTCAAGGAAGGCCATGATGTGGGTATAGATGACGTGCTCCATGATTTTGCAGGGTACGCTAGTTAGGGAAATAGAGCTGTAATTTAGGGCGAACTTTAGTCACCTGATTTGTAGACTGTAACGACTTTCCCACGTTTCGAATCCTTTGCAGTTCGTCAGTGAGGAGTTACTGCATGAATAACAAAGACAAGAAAAACGCTCATTTATCTTGTGTTTTTGGTATTTTGTTGGTCGCGTTGTTGATGTCGTCAGAGGAAGAAAGCTTCATTTTTTCTATTAATGATGAGATTCCTGCAGGAGAGAACATAAGCGGAGGCATAAGTTGCATAATAGATGTCTGTTCTGAAGGAAGTGACATGCTAACCTCTTTCCTAAACACAGATGAAAAGTTCTCATCAAATAGATTGGCGCATTCTGTATCTGAGCTGGGTTCACCTGATGCATCGGCAAGGGAAATGTTACGCCAGTGCTGTGGACTGATGACTTGCCAGAATTTACAGATGCTAGTTCTCCGCATTTTAGGCAAATCAGGCTAAAAAAAGCATGCTAGGTTTAAAGAATTCTTTAGGTACGCTTTTTCTGCCAAATAGTACCTACTCCAAGCGTTCTCACTCGGATGCCATTTCGCTGAGCGGAAGAGGCATTTCTTTTTGTTTTCCAGCCGCTTTACACAACTGTAGAACCATGGGTTTTGTGGACTGTTTCGTATCACTACTTTTGGAATAAATTTATCTACCAATTCTTCAATTATTTTTTTAATAATAGCCAGTTTTATGAATCGTTCTAAGATAAAAGTTCAGTTCAACAAGGACTAGGGTAGCGTGAAGTTTGTTATTTATAGCTGCATATTTTTCCTGATCACATAATTGGATGGTTTGTCTATTGGTTGTGCAGGGCAACGGGCTAACACCGGAATGATGCGTGGTGGAATGAACACATTCTGGATGATCAGTTAATATTAGATCAGGAGTATTACCGCTGTCTTCTGTTACATGCATTGGCTTAGATATTCCTTGTATCAGATTGAAGTTAAGGCAGACATCAAGAATTTCATTAGCTTCATTGCTACCTGTAGCGGTATGTTTCTGCCAATCAATGCTAGGAACGTTGAAGTCACCGAATACGAAAATGCCGGCGTTAAGATGCTTAGGTTTGATTTCATTTATTGCATTACTAAGTTTGTGCGGAAAATCCGAACTGTTGTTGTTGTTCTGCTCCACAGAGTGAAGATACGAGTGATTACCGTGCCCCCAACATGGAAAGCCCGAACAAGAAGCTTTTATTCTTGCCTGCAGGCAGAATGTATACACATTGAGGGGCACCGCCCCTTTGTTCCTAGCGCCATAGTGCGACAACTCAAACAAGCACAAGGCGACTACCACTACATCTTCCCTCCTGGGACTGTTGCAGTGAGGCTGGTGGTCTCACTGCACGACCGTATCGCGTTCGAACCTGTCCTCAGGTTGAGGCGAACTCTCTTCCACAGGCGACCCCTGGATCTCAGGCGAAGAAAGTACGCGCAAAGGTCCCCCCGGCAACGAGCAGGAAGAACTTTGTTGCGACCTTTCAGGTGTTGAAGGCGAGGCTGCTGCCTGTTCTCTAATGTTCTGGCCAGTTGAAAAACGCACCAGATGGCGACAATTTTTCTGCAGAATGCTGCCAGGAGTTTCAACCACGTACGTCCGAGGTCGCCGAGCAGGGCTACGGAACCGACTGCTTACACCAATGTCCTTGACTCATACGTCGTCCCCTGGTTTCAGAGGAATCAGAGGGCTTGCACTGTGGCGGCGATTGCAGTTCTTTCCCTGTTGCACCTTGGTTGCAGAATCCTGTGCCCTGAACGTCTCGTGACATGGCAAAGGTGGCAGAAGTAGTTCTGGCAGTCCCGTAAGGCGTGTTTGGAGTTTTCGTCTCATCAGTAACTTTGCTGGAGATACGGACGAATCACCAGGTGAGTCTCGGTAAGTGAGAAGGGCCAGGTATGGATCCGAGCTTTTCTCATGCAGGTCCGCATCATACGCCCGGCCTCTCCGTTACTCTAGGGGTATCGAGGGCTGCTTGTCTCATGACGGAATCCCTAAGTTCGGGCTAACTCGGCGAAATCATTCTATACAAATTGAGGTTTGTTGTCTGTCCGCACGACTTCGGGAATCCCGAAGCGAGCAAAGCAATTCTTCAGAGCAACAATAACCGCCGTTGCAATTGTAGTCCCCAGTGTGACCACTTCAGGGAATCTAGCGTAGTAATCTACAATCAGAATACAGTCACTTCCTTTAAACTGGAACAGGTCGATACCGAGGTGTTCCCATGGCCTCTCCGGTGTGGAAGTTGTCATCATGGCTCTGAACGTACGACTCGACTCTCGGCACACTTGGGACACTGGGCCACAAGGTGTTCAATACAAAGGTTGCAATTTGGCCGCCAAACGCACTCTTGGGCGCGTTCTAGACAGCGGCGTACAATATGATGGCTTTCGTGCAGCAGTGCGAGAATGCCCTTGCGATGAGCAGGCGGAATGACGATACGGTGATCCAACAGAAGCAGACCATCATACGCACTCAATCTGTCTCTCTCCTTCCAGTGTGGTGTTATGTAGGTTGGTACTCTGTTCTTGGAAGGCCAGCCTTTTTACAGTAAGTCATGAATGAGGAACACTCCCCATCTTGAGCTTGCTGTTGGCGAACATCATCAAGCCGACTTGCCACCCGAGTAGGTAGACCCTTCAGGACCTCACCGATGAATATTTCCAGGCTGTTAACAGCTTTTGAGGCTGTAGAGTCACAGGATGCTCGTGATGAAGTGTCGGCCGTAGCCATGAGTTTCCCCGGTACATACCTGACAGTGTACTGATAGCGCATCAGCTTTATCCGATTTCGCTGTACTCGAGGTGGAAAGTGCTCAAGATCCTTGCTCGGAAGGAGGGATACGAGAGGAAGATGATCCGTCTCGACCTCAAAGCGCTTAGACCGCGAAGATACTGGTCAAACCTTGCAACGGCCCACGTGACTTCCAGAGACTCCTTGTCCGTCTGACTGTAGCGTCCCACTGTAGGAGTGAGGGATCTAGCACCGTAGGCCACAACAAGTCAAAGTCTCGAAGCTTGATCATGGAACAAGACGGCTTCCAGAGCATGAGAGCTTGCGTCAGCTGATGCTACTGTCTGCTAATGGGTGGTACTTTGCCATACACGTTTCCGAGCTGAGCAACGACTTTATGCGATTGAAAGCTTCCTCTTGGCTGTGGCCGCAAATTCAGGTGTTGTTCTTGTTCAAGAGAAAAAATGGGTGTCGTGATATCAGACAGGTTTGGAGTCAAACGGGCCACATGGTTGACCATTCCAAGCAACCGGCGAACTCCACTGACATCGACTGGCGCCGGGAGATTCTTGATAGCCCTGGCCTTATCTGGATCCGGTGAAATTTCTTGCGCATTCACGACGCCTCCAAGGAACTTGACAGAAGACACTCGGAACTGACACTTATTTTCATTGAGAAATACCCCAGCTTAATTTAGGCGAGCCAAGACGTAAGCTAGGCGTCGGTCGTGCTCACGTTGGTCCCTACCGAAGACTAGTATATCGTGAATCGTATTGACGAATCTGGAAGTGCCTTCTAACAGTCTTCACAAGAAGCGCTGGAAGTTTCCAGGCGCTGTCGCGAGGACGAAGGGACGACGCCAGTAACAGTAGCGGCCAAAGAGAGTGATAAGCGTTGTCATTTCTTCACTCTCATGACATCATTTAATTTGGTGGAAGCTGGACCTTATGCCGAGCTTAGAAAAGATTTGCGCTCCACGAAGTTGGCCTAAGATGTCTTCCGCTGTTGGCAAGACGTAGCGCTCCAGCTGGATGACCTTGTTAACCTTCGTCAGGTCGGCAAAGAGCCTGTACCCCCCAGACGGCTTCGGCACAATGACAAGGACCGAACACCATGCGGTTGGCGTGTCCACTTTCCGGACTACCCCTTGGGCTTCCATGTTGTCCAGTTCCTTCTTCACGCTCTCAAGCAGAGGGAGAGGTCTTCGCCTTGGGACGCTCAGTGATAAGGGACGAACATCAGGAGAAAGGCGGATGTAGTATTCTTCTTGCACATCCCCCAGTCCCCCAGAAAGATATTGAGCTGGGTTGACGGAACGCTCTCGACTGAGTCCAAAAACTGAACGACGCCCAAGCATTCTATTGCCAGTAGTCCAAGAAGGTGGGTAGTCTGATTCTTGACGACATAAAATGTCTGGACAGTCACTCTGTTGCGCCACTCCAGGATAGCAGGGAAAGTTCCCAGCACGCGCAACCGATGATTTCCGGGTCCAGATACCTCCGCTTATGCTTCATCCAACACGCGGGGCAATCCCGGGAAAGAAGGCGAAACTACCGTTACCTCTGCTCCCGAGTATATTTCGAATTTTGCAAGGTGGCCATTCACGCGGAGGTCGGTGTCCCTTGCCCGATGCGTACTGAGCGCGTGAAGTTCGATAGAACCCAAAAGCTCTTTTCGGTGCTTTGCCTTGAAAACTTTTGCAAAATGACCCTTCTTGCTGCAGAAATGGCACGTAGTCTTTCGTGCAGGGCATTCGTTTCGCGGGTGGATACTACGGCCGCAATAACTGCAAGCTGACCCATTTAGCAGCGCTGGCTTCCACTGCGTGACGATGCGCATGCCGTCGTTACCTTTTTGCATCGAGACGCGTCGACGTTCAGACTATTGAAATATTTGCTGTCGCGTGAGCTTGCTCGGGAGAGACGCTCTTTTTCATCGTCTTCATGCAGACGTGCTTGACACAGTGCTTCTTCCGCTGTGTTTCGTGCAGCGGCACAACTAGTCAGATAGCTTTTCATCCCGCAATCCCACGACAATCTTGTCCCGAACAAGCCGGTCTTCCACTTCAGGACTTTTGTACCCGCAACGTTTTACGAGATTGCGAGGCGCCGCGAAGAAGTCGTCGACTTGCTCACCCTGCTGCTGTGTTCGGCGAAGGAACTGACGACTTTCGTAAATCCCGTTGACGGGGTGCACAAAATGCGAGGCTAGCATACCCTTGACAACCGAAAACGAGAGGGTTTCCGGAGTTGAAGCTCCCAAAGACGGCAAGACGCTGTGTGCTTGACGCCTCGTACAATACAGAAGCGTGCGCACCTGCACCCCGTCGGCGGCTGTATTCAGGCCGGCGGCGAAGGCGTAGTCTTTGTACGTCGCTACCCATGTTGGCTACTCTCCTGGGCATGTGAAGGTGAACGGTTGAGAGGGTTGAAGTCCGGGCGAACCGACACGCACGACATTGACCTTGGAGTGCTTGGCATCCGTTCGGACTGCCTCGTTCACAATCGCCGCGTTAGCCGGATCCCACTTCTGACACCATGTTCTGCTCCTCCGAGTGAAGAGACGAGTGATTACCGTGCCCCCAACATGGGAAGCCCGAACAAGAAGCCTTTATTCATACCTGCAGGCAGAATAAATACACACTGAGGGGCACCGCCCCCTTGCTCCCAGCGCCATCACGTGACAACTCAAATAAGCACAAGGCGGCGACCACATTAGTTATTAGGGGGTTTATAGCAAGCGCCGACAACTGTCTGTGGGGAACGGTGGAATCGAATCCACAATATTTCGATTTCTCATGAAAGGTTGATGGCGTGTGCATGAAAGTTTTTGCCTCGTTGAAAATAAGTGCGCCTCCTCCCCTCCTGTTTTTGTGGTCATTGCGATAAACACAAATTTGGTAGTTCAGCGAGGACTTCGCTGTCAGAAATGTCAGTGTTGAGCCACGTTTTAGCGAGGATTAGTAATTTACTGGAAGACGAAGACACGAAATTAGAAACAATGCTCACTTTGAAACAAAACTGCAAACATTAGTGAAGATCGCTTGCAAGGAAAAAGCTGGTTGCGGTGAATGTTTTAAAGCGCTTTAACGAAATTTGTTGCCGAGGTGATTGCTACTGCGATTCTTTGACGGTTTTCATTGACTGGTCGAAGATGTAACGCTTTGAACCGATGTGTAGAGTTTGAAAACGCAAGGCGAATTTATATGTTATTGACAGCGCATAGGCAACTGTCTGTTTGCAAACATAACGAACAAGACTAGAAAAGTCTTCGCCAATGTTGTAGTTGTTGCTTCAAGTTTTTTTCCATTAGAGAAGATGCTCTCTCTATTTTTTATCGACGTGAATTTTACGTTGATTGACCGGTTGACCAGTTGCGATCTGTCGAGTGGCGCCCAAGGCGATGAGCGCGCTCGATTTGGTTTCGGAAGTATGGTGAAATATAGGTACGTAGAGCAATGTAATGACTGTTTCCTCTAAATCTGCAAAACTTTGAGAAGGATTAGTGTCAGGAATATTGTAAAATATTATGTTATTACTTTCGAGAGCGGTTTTCAGCACCGTCTACACGCGCTTCTAATCTCACAATCTGTTGGTTTATTTCGGTAGTTAAAGTTTTAAAGCTGTTCATTTCAGGATTTATTGCAGAAATCGTAGCGAAGTGAGATTCCAGAGCAATCATGCGCTTGTTTAAATCGACCAGAATTGTTCTGAGCCGTGTCTTAAGGTCCTGCAAGTCGGAGATTAGGATAGTTTCGCCAGCTGTTAATTTATGCAGTTCGGAAATTATGGTTTCAGAGTTGTTCGGCCCAGGATTCGTCTCCACATCACGCGACAGGAGTAGAAGCATACAGATCGTGCGTAAGCATTCGACAACACTGGCGCAGCACTGCGAGCTCGGCAGCTGCATCAGTAATTGCTGGTTTTCTAAGCATAAAAAGAAACCTTATTACCAACCTGCGTTGCGAAGAGGAATGAATTAGTAGACTGTGCTTTCACACAGCTATCGAGCCCACAGAGTGGCGACGAAAGATGCGGCCCTTTTATAACCAGGAGAAGTCGTTGATGGTGACGTCGATGATGGTAGCCATTCAATTTCTAGGAGGAGATACTCCGGCGGTGCCCAGGCAAAATCCAGTACCGGTGACGATGTTATTTCGAGATTGGTGCAATGTTCTTTGTCCTTGATGAACACGTGTGATGAAGATCCAGGGGAAGCCGCCAGCAAAACGGTAAAGACCAGTTGGTATGTGACAGAAAGTTCCTCTTTTGCGAAGAGGAACGGATTAGTTGACTCTGCTTTCACACAGCTACCGAGCCCACCATTTATGTGTGGGATAGCCCGCTTCATGTCATGTTCGGACAGAAAAACACTAGGTCAAAATTTCGAAGCTACTTGTGTTCATCCAGGAGTTCTTTACTGCGATTATAAAGCCGGCGACTTGGCTGCAGGATTTCATGCCTGGCTTCCATGATAATAATAAACATTTTTCAGTTAGTCACTGCTGAAAACTTCCATTGGAAACTTGACTCTCGCCGAAAAGCCCACTTACTACCTTGTTTAGTTGTCTACTAACTTCAGTACAAAGTCTCCTTCATTTGTTTGAAGAGTGGTTAATTTTCGGTCGAAGGGACAACACCGTTGCCTAGTTTACATCTTCGATAAGAACTAATGTGCCCCTGGCAGTTTAAGTTATTGCCATTTCAAATTTGTAGAAATATCTCTATAAACACGATCGTTTTGCAGCATTATATCGTAGAACCAGTTATAGGAATGTTAATACATTTGTTTTTCTATACATAATTGGTTCCAACTTTATTGCTCGCGCCTCTATTGTTATGTCAGCTTTTAAGCACCTTTGTGACTACTCGCATAAGCTGCGTGTGCCGGTGGTACATTGATTTTTTTTGCAAAAGCATTGCTAGTCATACTGTACATATTGTACAAATTTTACATTGTACAAATTGAACAGCAAATTGGGGCATCGCGATAAAAATAGTGCTTCGTTGTCAAGCGGCAATTAGATACAATCAGCAAGTCAAGCACTGCCACTTCAGGCAATCCGATATATGTTCTTGGCCTTTTAAACCCGTCACTGGCCGACCTTAAAGTGGCGTCTGTTTTTGCAGATTCGCGAAACAAAACATTGACGCTACCCTTGTCATACAGCGTTTCAGATGGTGGCATACGATTTCTCGTTGCCAATAGCTCACATGTAATTAGTAAAGTTGAAGGCTAGCTATGGAGAGGGACTCGAATCGGCGAGATAAGAACCTTCAACTGTGTGCTTTCCCAGATATTGCTATCAGAATTGTTATGAAACCGTTCGCCGTACAGCGTTCCGTCTGGTGTCATCCGCGCGTGTCTGTGTGGGTGAGGTCATACATCTTTGTTGGATTTCATTGTGGCCGGTTGTGTGTGTGATTGTACAATCAATAGTGAACTATCAACGTCTACACATTCGACATAGGCGCCACCGATGTTAAACGTACTCGTCGCCGCAAAAACACAAACTTCGATGAAGCGCGGCAACGTTTCTAATGCTTTTGCATTGCCTCACGTAAGCAGTCTTCAGTGTGAGTGCAGCGCTTTTTTTACCCTCGAAAGGCAGCTTCTAGTGAATCATTCCAGCGTGACGATCACCATTTTTGCAGTCGCATGACATGTCGCGGGACCAGCAGTGAGGTTGGTCAGCGGCGTGACGTCAGTCTGCCGCTCACCCGGACTGCAACGCCCACATGGCCCTATGGCTGAAGGTCAAAGCAAAATCAACCCCCCCCCCCCCCCTCACAGAGCGCTTCAAAGCGTTCATCTGAACCCCCTCGACTTGAGGTTTTCATGAGCATGCCTTCAAAACACAAACTCCAAGAAAGCACTAATTCGCAAATAGCCAACGTTTACACGTCCTCTAAACACGCTCAGTAAATAGAAGCATAGGATTTCGAAACTGCCGCATATAATAAGGGATTCGCAAGAAGCGTGAAGAAATTATTTCAGAGGCCGCACAGGGCACGGATTCCATGATATCGTGATGAACATTGAAAAAGCCGAAAGGCAAGCAAAGCTTACAAGGACATCAGTGCATCAATCCGTAGAGCACCCCTACCCTGGGTGCCTCGGCGCTCAAACAAGCGCAACTACTCAAACATGCTGATCACGTACGCAGAAATCTTGCAACACTATCGTCTAGGCAGAAGGAAGTAAGCCACCGGAATAAAAACTAGACAAAGAAGAATAAATAACACTGATAACGAAAACAAGCACAAAATCTCAAAAAGGCCTAACAATCTTCCCAGAGGAGTCTGCGCCACTGTGAACACACGTTTCTATAGAGGTGCACCTATACCGTAACACAACACAAAAACTGAAAGTGTAAAAGAACCGACAATTTAGCAAAGCAAGCAAATGCTTACCAGCGCAGCCCTAAAGTTTCAGCAGGAGCTGGTCAAAAGGCTAGAGTGGATGGAAGATCCAATCAACATCCGATATAGGAGGACGGACCGCCAGGTTGCTTCAATTACAACAATTTCATCATTAGAAGCATTTTTATCTCTCCCTAACTTCTGAGGACATGCGCGGTATGTGCACCTTCAATGTACGTGCTATATATTTACACATTTATTGCGTATATCTCGAAGTTTCTGCTCTGTTAATGTAGCTACCCTGTATTTATTCCCTCCAAGTATTTTGCTTTACCTTTTTGTAGGAGAGGGGGTGGGCCGTAGTACGAGGACTGTATATACAACTGCTTTGATAGCCGATCTTCTATAGGATGTTCAACGAGATGGAACGTGATATGGGTGCATCCGGCCTCACCCTCCGGTTTGGAATCGTTGATTTTATGCCTCGATATATTCAGGCAAGCAATCAATGACCTGAGGACCTGAGTACCTCTGGACATCAGAGATTCCGAAAGGAAAAGTACTTATTCCATTCCAAAATATTTTATTAACAGCCTTTACATCGTATGATGATGCTTGAGAAGAGGAAGTCTTTGTAGATCATGCAGTCTTCACGCCGTTCTCTGGTAAGGGCGGAACCTAATTGGGACACCTGCAACATAACACCAAATATTATTCTCAAGTTCGCTACTTGGTGGCCACCTGTTTGTATAATAGTTCACACCTTTTTTTCACGTCGGAAGCTGTAAATTATTTTAAATGCTCACGCAAAAAGAGGTTAATAAGTATATTCTATTAGTTTGCTACAAAACGGGAACAATGTTCTACTGCGTTTTCATTAATTCGGCCAATAGGACACATTATGATTTAGCATCACGCAGATAGGTTAACAAATGTAGGGTAAAGAAAATATCAACCTTTTTTCTTGGAACCAGAACTTGCTCTGACCAGCCAATCTGCACCACGAAGAAGCTCAAGCGTCAATTAGAGAAACAACCCCTACGACAAATCAAATGTCTGCTGCTAAAGATGATGCACCGTGCGCGCATTTTCCTTGCTTTTGTTGTCTTCTCAGGTAGTCGTTGCGAAATAAGAATCCCAAATTAGTTCCTCCGAAACAAATGACAGACACGTAGAGTGGAATGTAATGTCCGGGATGGATGGTTCAGCCTAGTTTCTACTTCTGCTCTACTCTACCTTTTTTGTTTGTTGGCGAGTTATGCTGCTCTAAAAAGCTTCTAAAGTGCAAAAACCTGGGAAACCTTTCGCGCTGGTACAGAGCGGCAAGGCCTTTCATGTGTGGCCCTGCACTTGGAAAAGGATTCAATAAATGCTCCTGCAATGTTGCAGTGGACGCAGAAAGATTCGGGACTACAAAAAGGCTAAATAAAAAGTTTAATAACAGGCAGGATCCCCTTATAGCATGCAAAAATGTTCAGCGCGGTTACGATGCCCATGCGTTGTTTCGATTTCTATTCCTACTGTGAGATGTTCGCTTGGTGGAGACGTAACACCCGCTAATATCAGAAAGAATTGGAGCTGTCTTAGGCGTTCAGTAATCCCTATGCCAAGGTAAGGCGGAGGAGACTGAGGGCGTCTCATTGGTGCCTGCATTTTACAAAATAATAATTAATAATAATAATTGGTTTTGGGGGAAAGGAAATGGCGTAGTACCTGTCTCATATATCGTTGGACACCTGAACCGCGCCGTAAGGGAAGGGATAAGGGAGGGAGTGAAAGAAGAAAGGGAGAAGGAGGTGCCGTAGTGGAGGGCTCCGGAATAATTTCGACCACCTGGGGATCTTTAACGTGCACTGATATCGCACAGCACACGGGCGCCTTGGCGTTTTTCCTCCATAAAAACGCAGCCGCCGCGGTCGGGTTTGAACCCGGGAACTCCGGATCAGTACAGCGCAAAATACAGTGATCGGGTGCCGACTTCTCATTAAATCTTTTGTCGCTCTGCGCTCAACGGCGCCAGCTAAGCGTAGTAAAACAACTTGTGACATGGAGAAAGATCTCAAAAATCAATCAACCAATTAATGAATAAATAAATAAATCTCTGAATCAGGCAATCTTTATTGCGACCGAAATAGGGAAGATGAGATATAGTGGACATATTTAACGGGTGGCAGCTCTCTGCCAAGCTCATCGAAGCTGTTTCTGCTGCAACTTAACTCTAACTAAACTGAAATGGCGAAAGGCTAAATGCCTGCGCGGTAACATACTGTGCTCAAAAGAAGGTTAACTCAAGGCAAGAACAAATGAGAGTCGTCTTATGGCTACACGAGCGTTCTTAAGAACTGATAATAGAAATAATGCGGAAATGCGCTGGAATGCAATACACAATAACAAAAACTCGTGCCAGTTCTTAAGGCTCTAAAAAATCTGTACATGATTGCCTTGTACCTCGAAAGGAAATTGCAAATTCATTTCAGTATTTCTTATCTCGTTCATCTCAGCAGCACGAAGTATATGCAATAAATAATGTATAATAAGTTTGATTGTGTGGAAACAAATTGGCATTTTAGCACAAATTTGATTGTGTGGTAAGAAATTGTCATTTTAGCACATGGACCGGACTGCATATTTGAATTTTTAAATAACAGCGATGATTCATCGATATTCCTTTTAGTCATTGAGGCCGGATAAAGAGATAAAGTTTCAGATGCAGAAAGAAGCGCCGGGCATTTAAATTTGAAGAAGACCTGCGAAGGATTTCAAGGAGTCTTTTTAGGGAAAAAGGGGAGGTTTTGCATAGGACGAACATGTCGGTTATGAAGACAGGAGAAAGCTGGGCGCCAGTCCGCTTGCGCTCAGCGCACAGCTCTTAGTCAGCGGCCGTTCCCAGCCAAAAACCACTGAAATAGCCCATATAGTACATTAAGATGGCGACATCTCTGTAACCGAGGCTACTCGCCTCACCACCATTTCGTAGCTGGCGCATCAATGTATTACGCGTTCATAAAACTAACAACCCAAAAATCTTTTAATTAGTCTTAAGACACCCTCAACGCAATTTTTGTGCGATTAAGGCGAGAAGAATTTGGACTGCCACAGCAGTTTGGCCGCTTCGAGCCTTAAGAAGCACGACTGTTTGGTCGCCATTAAGATATCGCATCATAAAGCATGAGCTGTTCAGATATGTGTTGTCACGTAAACTTTTCAACCTATTTATTTCTGGTAGTACTTACATTTTCAAAGGTGTTAACTGGATACCCAAGTTGACACAAGTAAACAAAATATGTTTGTGGGACTGTCAATTTAGTGCTGCACTATCAGGCTGGAACGGCGATGTGAGCGTCATGTGTACTCAAGACTTGGTTTTCCTCCTTTTATAAAGCTTTCGAGAGAACGCACGCCAAGTTTGCCATTCTAAGTGCGGATAGGGCACCCATAAGATTGCTTAGCTCATTTGAAGGGATGACAATTCTGTGCTGCTCTCTGGTGTATTTGCTTTTGAAACAAAGCACAAGAATAAAATGTTCTCTCATTTTTTGGAAACACGATGCCCGGATGATTTAATTAAGTTTAAGAAGTTTCGTAACAAATTAAATTCAGATTTAAAGAAGGCTAAATCTCTTTTTTATATTAATAAGTTCTCGTCTATTTTGCACAATCCTAAATTACTTTGGCAAGGTATTAACGCTATCATAGGGAACAAGAAAAATGGTCTTCCATCTGAGCTAAAAATCAATGGGGTTATTTATGCCGGTATGTCACATGCAAATAAACTCAACGAACAATTTTAGCTGCCGGAGCATACCAGCCTTCAGTTAGCTGCCATTCAACTCGGACTGTAGACACATTTGCCCTCCTGCAGCAGTGATTCTATATTTCTGTCCCCCACTTCAGCGGATGAAGTTGTTTCTATTATTAATGCCTTCAGAAACACGTGATCACCTGTAGACGACGAAGTAGCTGTTTTTCCTATCAAATGTGCCGTTAATATTATCGAAAGGGGCTCGTGCCGTGGGCATCTTACGAAGATTATGTCATCACCGGTACGGCATGCGCAGAGATGCGCTATTAATGATCTAAATAATGTATGTCAGGCCAATTTTAGAATTTGGATCAGTGTTGTTTTCAGGCTCGGCTACATATAAACTTCGCCCTCTCGTCCTTTTAGAGAGGGAAGCACTACGTATGTGCCTCCGCCTTCCAAAACTTGTGGCTATCAATGTGCTGTGCCTTGAAGCCCGCATTCCGTCTCTCTTATCACGACTTCAATTTTTAACTGTGCAAACTTACCTCAGGATCTATGAATCCCATTTCCACCGTTCCCAAAGCATTTTCTGTTCTCAGCCGACCTCCTTTTTTGCTGTCCCCTGGTCTTGTTTCAATTCCCCTCAGGAAGTGTTTGTGCAAAGATTACTTCAGCCTTTAGATGTAAACATTTATGATATCCTTCCTGCGCTTCGCAATGGGCCCGCTATCCACATTGTTTTCGACGACGTATTCCAAAAAAATGCAAAACGAGTATTCTAAATGGTCTTCTAGAAGATCATCTGTGGACCCTACCTACAGATATAGCAATAGCCACTGATGCATCTCAATGCAATGAAAAAGCCGGTGTGGGAATATTTTGCTCGCATTAAGACGGGTCCTTTTCACTGCGCCTTCCAGATTTCGCCCCTATTTTTTAAGCAGAGTTCCTAGCAGTTGTACTTGCTCTACGCGAGCTAGACCCCTCTATTACAGCAGTTGCAGTAATTACTGATTCTTTATCTTTGTGTTCGTCCCTCGCTGCATTTGTTGACGGTCCCATTTTAACAACTTTCTTATCCCTACTTCCTCCGCATTTGAGCCTTGTTCATTTAGTATGGGTTCCCGGTCACAGCAGTGTGACAGTAAATGAGATTGCTGATAATCTCGCAAAATCTTCCCTCAGCGGCCCCGTGTTGCCAATCTTCCCGGCTACAGCCTATATTGCAGCATCTAGAATTCGGCAACGTGCGTTTTTAAGCACGCAAGATATCACCTTTAACATCGGCGGATTATGAGCACCTTAAATATTATTGGAACAGAAAAATTTGTTGCTCTCGGCAGCTTGAAGTATCACTGACGAGGCTGCGCTGCCGCATCCCCCCTCTAAATTTCTATCTACACAAGTCGGGTTTGGCGCTCTCTCCCCTTTGTGCATTTTGCCGTGAGCCTGAATCTATTGAACATTTTTGGCTGCATTGTCGCCGATTCAACTCTCTGAGAAAAAGGTTGCTGGAGGAGCCCTTGCAGCATCTTGGCCTTAGTTTGAGCAGCCCGCTCTTGCTATCAATTGGCGCCACCACATTTGGGTTCAGCCACAGATCTGTACCGCCTCTATCATCTCGCCTTTGGCAGATAGGTTTGGCAGGTAGCACTTCCCGAGTCTTTCCGATCACAGGTGTTAAGGCTTGCCCACTATAGCCCGTTGGCGGGGCATCACGCATTAAGAAGACTGCAGATCGGGTTCTCGAAGACATATACAGGCCGGGAGTGCAGGAGAAGATTAAGATTATGTGAGGTGCAGAACACATTACGGAGAATTTTTGAACGCGGTGCGTCGACAGTGGCGCGTCGAACAGCGGAGCGCTGCGCGTGCCAGCCCAGCGTTGAGCGTGTGCACGTGCGAAGGGTGTGTTCGAGGCGACGGCGAGAATTAGCGTGGCGATCACGAGGATCGGAGAGCTGACATGTGATTAAACCGAGTTGTGAAAGGAGACAGCGCAGCGAAGGTCGTGTCATTAAAGCGTGGAAGTGGTAGCCCTCGGACATTGGGTCCGTGCTGCCGTGGACCTCCCTTGACCACCGACGTAAGCCTCCTGCATTCTTTGCAAGTGTGGAGTCATGTTGCCTAAAGGCACCCATGGATAGCCTGCTTTAAGCATCTGACGTTTCGGGCCTGTCGTCGGCGGGTCTCAGCTGCGCTTGTTCTTTCTGCTACTGCCAAGGTCTTTGGGCTGCTGACGCGAGTCCACCAGTGCGTCCCTGAGTTCCTCTCCGCTCCTACCACCACCTGGCTTTCTTCCGCCGCTTTCTTCGATGCAATGCCAGCGACGCATTGCACTACATCCACTCGCGTTTGCCCTATCCGAAAAGCATCCCCGCACCACCTGGGAGGTTCAGTACCTGGTGAACTCTTTCCTTTATTTCAGCACTGTTGTACGTTTGTTGAGAGTGTGCTCCTTGTTTTCGTTTCGTATCGGCTTTTTTCTTTTGCATTATAAATACGGCTTCGCTTTTTTTAGCTTGACCTTTTTCTTCTCTTGTCATGTTGGAACCTATACGCGATGCGTTCCTCTTCGGAAAGTCGGAGACGCGCTACCAATTCGCGACACTGCCTGGCATCTTCAAAATTATATTAATGCCAGTAAAAAATATAAGTTCCGCTAGTGCAATATTTGTGCAAGGAGTATATTCTCTCAAAATTTCTAAATATGCAGTTTTTCTTTGTTCAATTTTTGTAGGGACAAGTGGTTACTAATAATCGCAATAATTGTAAGTAAGGAAGAAGACAAACAAGCAAAGCCATAAGCAAGAAAAAGAAAAACATTGCAAGGTAGTACTGTGAAAAAACTATTTGAAATGTTACCTAACCTATAGATCACAGTCATTATTTGACAGATACTGAACACCCTTTGCTGTAGCGCGTTTAAACCACTGCGTGCCCAAACGGCATGAGCAAATGCGCGAGCCCGTTTATGTGTAGGAATACTTCCAGCTCTATCTGAATGATTGTACATTTTGGATGTGTCCCATACCAGTGGATGACTCGTTTTCAAAGAAGCAGAAGTATGAAGCATGCCGAAATACTCACTTTCTTGAGATTGCAAACAGCAACGGCTACTGGGACGCACGCAACAGGGCAACACAGTACATTCGCTTGTCCTGTGCCGTTTTTCTCTTAAATTCATCTTTGAAGCCGCTACTGCTACCTGTCTCAAGTAGTATGCACCATCCAGCACATACTGAAGTTATTTTCAAATACCTTACTCTCGATGTAATTGCTTGTGTTCCACCTTGGTAAATCCTTGTTTTGTTTTGATATGATAATTTAGGCATATATTTTTCTGCATCCTTTTTTCGCAGAAACTCTACATACATATGCAGTAATTACAGCAAGACTCAGCCCTAGGTGTGTTGTGAAGGAATAAACACAAGGTTTTTCTCTTCTGTTGCTTTAAGAGATAGCAGCTACTGTCAGAATAATAATGCCAGGAACTTATCATGCAAGAACTGTCACGGAATGCAAATAGGTTTTTCAAGAAGAGCGTTGGACTCTGGATAGGGCCCTTGTGACACCGAAATCAGACGTGAACACGTTAACCACTCGTCGGTAAACATGTTTCACCAGACCCTCTTAAGCGTTTATCACAACAGTTGCTTAGTGTCTCATTTAATGGCGACTTATGGTAATGTAGCCGAACATCATCATCATAAGTAAATTAGAAGTTTCCGATATTGCACTGTTCCATAACAGTAGCTGTCGGGCGTGTTCACACTTGTTTTTCGATCACACACTTTGCATACACACGTTGCAACTCTGCTATGCGTACTACACGCACTCATTACGCGCATACTAATAACACACTCAGAGTAGCACCTTCAATCAAGGTTTTCAAACTAAGTGCACAACAGTCCACCTGCAATGCAGCGTGGAACACAGTATTCTGATGACCTCGTGTGCTCAGTCATTAGTTTCTACAACGCTGCGCTGCGATCTACGCTTGCACTTCTATCGCTGTCTAAGTCTGATGTCTTTGTCAGGCTGTTCGCTGTCTAAGTCTGATGTGTTTGTCAGGCTGTTCGGCAAGTATCTAGCCGATGGCCTGACGCCACAATGACTAGACCTTAAGCGGTGGCTCAGGAGAGGGCACGGCACCTAGTCAGCGGACAGCATGGCTCATCAACGGCTGCTGTTTGTCCCTGTCCCTGTCCACAGACTTCTAGTAACGGCATGACAATATATTTTTAGTTATCCTGCCTTGCCCTGGCAGGCTTCATTGCATTGTTAACTTTTTCTGCTAAAGAAAATCATAGACAATCAAGGGACGTCTGACTGCCGATTAACTACTATCGGCAAGAACGTTGTTCATTTAAACAAAAAGATTGGTCGACTGACGGATTCCCTAGCAATGATACAGAGCTTGAACAATCGAATAACCTCAGGCAACGTTTTGACAACAGGCCCAAAAACTGGAAGAGTATGAAAACCATAGCCTTCGCAATAACCTGCTGTTTCTTGGCGCTTCTGAAATAATGGGCCTCTAAGCGACGGACTTAAAGGCAGCTCTCATTGTAACCTTTTGCAATAAACGCAGGAGGCTGATGTAAAAACCGGCGAAAAATTCATTGCTTAGGCAAAAACAACAAAAAACGACTGAGGCCGTTCATTATAAAATTTTATGACAGGAGAGAAAAAAATTCAAGGAGCACTTTGCTGACCTAGATTTGACCTAAATCATTTAGCGTGGTGTTGCTGCCTATGTCACTGATGTGTGGTTAAGGTGTTATTGAAGTACGCAATTCTTTGTGAATCCTAAATGCTGGATACACTGGAGGGGATTTGGAAGACATCTACCTGATTCGACACCTTTCTGCAAACATTCTCCGGCGTCCTAGCCAAGAACAACATATGAGCTGGCAGGAAGTAGCGTAGGCGTTAGCACGCTAAGCTGCAGAACGAAAGGATAGTGGTTCAAATCCCATCGAGCGCGAAGACTTTTCCTTATTGAATTGAATAGTATCACGGAAAGACGGATACCGCTAGTAAGATGAATTAAAGGCCATCGCCTTTATAGTAAGTGCTGGAAAACTGCAGCCAACTGAAAGTGAAATCGTTTAGTGTAGGTAATGACTATGCGAAAGAAACGGTACAGGCGCGAAGAAAATTTTGGGAAAGTGCTTGCTTTGAAAGGGTGCAAGGCGAGACAGTGTCTTAGATCGACGGCAAACGCAAAATAATTGACAGGGTACACGTATGGTACCGCAACGAAAATGCGCGCTCGCTTCCAAACCCCGAGATGAGTACAAGCAATGGAGTGACAATACAGCCAACATGCATGATGGCTTTGTCACCTTGGATAACTCCGGCAAATTCTCACTTGAACCTACCCTCTCATAGTCATGATTCTTATCAATAAATGCTTGTAGCATTTTTAGCAAAGTGTCGGAGCCCGAAATTGTGTTGCTGACGCGAAGTCCACATGTACCAGTTGTGGGCGAACAATGGCTGCACAACGGGGTGCCTAGTCACTCTGTAGTACTCACAAACGACCAGATAATTAGATACGATATGGACACTCGTGGTGGTGGTATTGCAATTATTGTTAAGACTTATATACTCGATAATGATGGTGTGCACACTGCCATACTTACGGGAATGCTCCTTACCTTGTTTCTGCAGCGTACAGACCACCTGATACAGTATCAAAGTTTTTGGATGGCCTGAACATAATCTTATGGTCTCATGTGAACTGCAACACTAGACTGATAATGGCCGAACATATAATTCGTGAACTCCTAACAGGGACAGTTTATTACCTGGGAACATAGAGATTTCTAATTCTGAAGCATTGCAGCAAATAATGTTGTGATGACCCCCATAATGCGCAGGTCCACACGGGACGGAGAGGCAAAGAGACACCGTATGGCTCAGTTTAAACAAACAAATATATTCAATAATTATACATGATTAAGATTCAGAGGCTGGGGCGTCCGAGCTTACGTGCCGACGACTTCATGGGGGCGATGGAGTGGCTCCGGAGTTGGGCTCGAGCGGTTGCTGGCAGAAGCTGCACGCCGTCGGGCTTCGGCGCTGAAGGCCCTCTTGGCGAACGATGTCGTCCTGAGCGTCCTGCTTCCGTACTGCTTGTCGATTTTTATATCCTCTTCTCCACACTCCCTAGGGTGAGGACGCCCACGCCGGAGGGGAAGGAGGGGGGCTAGGGCTTTCACTTGGGCGCACAAACATACCACCGCACTTATGGTCTCGCCCCCCTCACGTGTTGAGTCCGAGGGAAAGAAGGTTGTCTTCGAGGTAGCGCATAGCGTCGGCTGTGGTAAGGCGCGCTCTGGCCCGCTGACAGTTCCCGCGGGTAACCGGCCTCCATTCTCCATCAATCAACTGACACTCGCTCCTCAAGGTAAGGCGCGCTCTGGCCCGCTGACAGTTCCCGCGGGTCATCGGCCGGGAAAGTGGTCCCTTGTCCTGGGATGTGCTCGGGAGGCCTCCCCTGGAACCGCCACGGCAATTGGGGAGGACCCGCGGCGGCGGCGGCGGGTCCGGTTGGGTCCGGTTGGGCTTAAACCCCTTCGTTCTGGTCGTCACTCTCAAAGAGCATGGCTGGGTAATTGATGATGCCGCTGTCATCTGGGTCTCCGTCTACGCCGCGCCGTCGAACGCGGAACCTCGTAGCACACACAAGGAACGTCACACTCGCTCACCCTCCAGAAGAATGTTCTCCGAACATTTGAGTCCATGCAGCTCCCCTTGTCTTTCTGAATCGCCTCGCACAGTGCGTCCGACAAAACACTTTTCGCTGCACTCAACACCACTGCACAACACCATATGCCTCCGCTGTCATAACTGGCGTCTCCAGGGGCAGCACTGATCTTCTTTTACAGATAAACATGAAACTCAGCACCCAAGCCTCTCCTTTCTAGTCCAAACTGGACGAAATAAATTTACCACAGTTACAAAGGAGCTCCCACTTCTAGCACGATCACGGCACAGACAAAAATATAGATAACGAAAGGAAGCAGGGCAGGTTCTGCATGCGCTCCGCATGCTCTCCTGTGAAGGTGTTACTTAATGACAGAAAGGTTTAACTACCAACTCCGATAACCTAACACATAAGCACATAGCAATGTTATGAGCTGCGGCATTACACAATTCTAACCAGTTCACAACTCCGCTCTGTTTACGCCATTAGTCCGACTTAGCTTTCCGATTTCGCAGCGGATATCGGCCTTCATGAGTCATACTAAGTAAGTCTGTGACCCTTTGTCTGCTTTGGGACTCGCGAGGGCTTGTGGCAGGAGCCTCTCCTGGCGTTATCTGCGCGGCAACCTCGCGCGCTTCTTCTTCTTGCAATGCATGAAGTAAATCCGGTGGCATTCCGGCCGTCACCTCTGGCGCCTGCCGAACAGATGCAGGAGAGGGCGTTTCTTGCGAACTATCTGCGCGCTCCGCTTCACTTCTGTCCCCATCAAAATCCGCGCTTTCCCATTCCTCATTTCGTGAATACTGAACCGGTGCCGACTTGAGGCGATTTGCGTGTATCCTTATCAAGCGCCGGTTCACGTCTCGGACTCTGAAGTTTACCGGAGAAAGCTTCTCGACAACCTCGCACGGTCCTCTCCACTTCGTCTGGAACTTACGAGCTAGCCCAATCTGCCTTTGGCAGTTCTCAATGTACACGCTGTCCCCCACATTAAACGGCGCGTCTCTAGCACTGCGATCGTGCACCTCCTTCCTGCGCTTCGCCGCTTTCTTTAAGGCCTCCTTTGCGATGTCCCTCGCCACTTGCAAGCGCGATTCTAGCTCAACCTTATAGTCGTCCAGTGAAGCGTATGGGACACGACGGGGGCCCTCTGGCACTTCACTAGGCTGGTCCGGGTCTCGGCCGTAGAGAAGAAAGAATGGCGATTCGCCCGTGCTCTCGTGAGCTGCGGAATTGTAGGCAAACATTGCATACGGGAGCCACAAGTCCCAGTCCCGCTGGTCGCGCGAAACAAAATGCGACAGGAACCCGGCCACGGTGTGGTTCAGTCGCTCCACCGCGCCGTTGCAAGCCGGATGGTACGGTGTTGTCTGCTTCTTAGCGATCTTAAGCAGCTCGCAAACTCTCCTCATTAGCTGCGACACGAAGTTCGTTCCCCGATCTGTCAAGAGTTGCCTCGGGGGTCCATGTCGGAGCACGATCTGTTCGACAAATGCTCTTGCAACCCTGTCTGCCTTCTGATCTGGGAGTGCTACCGCTTCCGCGTATTTTGAAAGGTGATCGACAAATACTAAAATGTACTTGTTTCCGGAAGTGGTCGTGGGCAATGGGCCCATTATGTCCATACCTGTCCGCTCGAAGGGAGCCGAAACCTCAGGGAACGGCTGAATTGGAGCTGGTCTTCGTCCCTTGGGTGTTTTTCTTTCGAGACAGGAATGACACTTCGCACAGTAGTCTCTAACATCCTGTCGCATGCCACTCCAAAAGTACAAACGCTCCACACGCCTGCGTGTCTTCGCTACGCCAAAATGACCGGCGCATGGCGCATCGTGAAACGCGCGAAGAACCCTTTCTGTCCACGACCGAGGTATGACGACTCTCTCCCAAGCGGTTTTCTCTGGTCTCCCTTTCCTGGTTGGCCTCGTGCGCCGACACAGGGTGCCGTCTTTGCCAATGAAATAACCTAGCTGTTCGGGGTGAGACGGTGCGCCCTCTAAGCTTTCGATGATTCGCTTCAGGTCAGGATCTTTGCACTGCTCTGTGCGTAATTCGGCGGGGTCGACTACGGGGACAAACTCATCTATAGCTGCCACGGCAGCTGTGCGGCTGAGTGCATCAGCATTCAGATGTGTCTTTCTTGACTTGTGCTCAACTTCAAAGCAGTATTCCTGCAGGTGTAGATTCCATCTAGCGAGTCGCGAGCTAGGGTCCCTGACACTCATCACCCATTTCAGAGGATGGCAGTCTGTGACTAGCTTGAATTTGCGGCCGTAAAGGTAGCATCTGAAGTGCTTTACTGCCCAGACAACGGCGAGGCACTCCCTTTCCGTAGCTCCGTACTTTTGCTCCGTGGGGCTCAGCTGTCGGCTAGCAAAAGCAACGGGATGTTCTTTGCCCTCGATAACCTGAGATAGCACGGCACCAACTGCGAACTTTGACGCATCTGTGGCCATAACGAAGGGCAAATTAAAATCCGGGTGGCGCAACAGCGGTGCACTCATTAGCTTCCTTTTCAGGGCCCCAAAAGCATCCTCCGCGTTTTCGTCCCAGCGAAAGGCGACATTTTTGGCTGTAAAGGCGGTGAGCGGCTTAGCGAGCTTGGCGAACTCCTCTATGTGCCTTCGGTAGTAACCGATCAGGCCGAGAAACTGCCGGACCTGGCGGACGCTAGTCGGGGATGGAAAATCCGAGACACACCTTAGTTTCTCAGGGTCCGGTCGCACGCCGTCAGCTGAAACAACGTGCCCGAGGTATTTCACCTCGTTTTTGAGGAATTGGCACTTAGAGGGCTTCAGCTTGAGACCCGCTCCTCTTTGTCGCACCAAAACGTGCTCAATATCGCGCAAATGGTTCTCAAAACTGTCACTGTATATGATTATGTCATCCATATACACGAAGCACAGCCTCCCCAGAAGACCTGCCAGGATAACATCAGCGGTTCTCTGCCAGACAGCAGGGCTGTTGGCCAGACCCATCGGCATTCTTTTCCATTCATAGTGCCCTGAGGGCGTGTTGAATGCCGTTTTCTTGGCATCTGCCGGATCCATTGCAATCTGCCAGAATCCCGCCGCCATGTCCACTACCGTGAAGTACCTGGCTGAGCCCAGCTGAGAAAGCGTCTCCTGTATATTAGGGATGGGGTATGGATCGATGCGAGTTACGGCATTTAGTTTGCGGTAGTCCACTACCAATCGATACGAGCCATCTGGCTTTTCCACCAATAGTGCTGGTGCTCCCCAGGGTGACTTTGAGTGTTCGACAATGCCGCGATCAATCAGGTCCTGCACCTGCCGCTCCATCTCCTAACGTTGGGAGTAAGGAATCCTGTACGCACGCTGGTAAACGGGCGATGAAGTGCCGGTTTCTATCCTGTGCTTTATAACGCCACAGCAGCCCAAATCCAGGTTGGAAGAGGCGAATACCTCCGGATAGTCGTTCAGCAAACCAGCCAGAGCCTCCCTATCCCTGAATTTTACGTGAGAAAGATCGAACGACACCTTTGGAGCAGCCGAAGGACTAGCATGCTCTACAGTTGCGAGTACCGTATCGGTGGGCTCACGTTTCTCTATCGCAGAGGTGAAGAAAGCCAATGTTTTGTTCTTGGGAAGGCTCAGTGGCTGCTGGCTATAGTTAACCACCCGTAGGGGCACTCTGTGGGCGTCATTAACTGTCACGAGGCACGCGGCTGCCTTCAGGCCATTGCTGAGAGAGTCGACCGGCTCAAGCACTCCCACGGCGCCGCTCTCTACATCTGAAGGCACAAACGCGTACAAAATGTGCTCCGACCAAGGAAGGACGACCGCCTCATCGACCAGCCTGACGGCAACCCGCGAATATACCTTCTCCAATGATCCCACTGTTTGGCGGGTGTCAATATCGGTAATGCGAATCTCAGCCCCTCTCCTGTTCATAAACGGAACTTTTGAGCCGCCCGCATTAACCTCTTCCTCAGAGAATGAGACTACTACCTTCCCTTTTCCCAAGCAATCCTGCCCTAATATACCTGACACTCCGTTTGGCAGAGACACCGTGTCCGGGCATACGTAGCAGGGGTGCTCCAATGCAATTCCGCCGAGAGAGAAGTGTAACCGGTAGAGTCCACTTATGCCAAGAGCATCCCCAGTTATGCCTACAAATTTGGTTGCCATACCACCAGACGCTTCCAACACCTCGCGGTCCCCCTTCCTTCGAAGCGTGTTAAAACTGCTCTCCTTAAGCAATGTCACCTTTGACCCCGTATCTATCAACAATTCCATGCAACAACCATTTAACTTGCAACGCACAACAGGGCATGCCTCGTCTGCCACACAAACTACCACCACCTCATCATCCACTGCTCCCTCCCCACGCTCCTCAGGCTGGGGAGGACTATCTAGTTTTTTGTCTCGGTATCTGGAGCCCCGCTGTAGGCTTGCTTAGGGCGTGTCTCGCCTGCTTCTCTTTGTGGCTCCCCACGGCGCACGTTTTGGGAGAACCTGGCGATGTGTCCGCGACCCTGGCAAGCGAAGCATACGATTTCTTCAAAATCTCGCATACCGCGCCTGTAGCTTTGTGGCGGTCTCCGGTTTCCAGCGAATGGGCGCTGTTGAGCGCGCGCTTCAACCTGGCGTTCCACCTGCTGAGATAGCAGCTGTTCTAAGCGATCTAACCGCTCTGTCAAGAGAGCAACCTCAGGGTTGAGCACCGATCTCTCTATGACGCGTACTCTCGCTGCGGCTGTCGTTAACGCCTCATTTCGTTCCTCATCCAATGCGGCCTCCACGGCTTGGTCGAAATTGCTCGGCTTGCGCGAGAGCACGAACCGGCGCACGGGGTCTTGCAGACCAGCCACGAACAAAGCGGTCATTTCCTCTTTAAGTATATCCTCCGCGTATTTCTTCTTTAGCTGGTCTCCTTCCTCCTCCCTGCTTAACGTATCGCGCGCTAAGCGCTGAAGCCGCGACGCAAACGTTCGCATGTCCTCCCCTACCATCTGTCCGGCGTCACGGAACCTCTGTACCCGCACGTGACGTGGTTCAGTGTCGAAATGCTCAAACGCGAGCTTCTTAAATTCCGCAAATGATTTTGTGGATTTTACTTTTTCGTCTCGCCAAGCAAAATCATGAGCAGCTCCTGCCATCTTACACCTCGCCATTCCCAGCATTTGAGCATCGCATCATCCCCCCATTTTCCCAATCTCTTCTAGCATGGAAAAGAAATCACAAATTGGAACCCCTGTCTTATCTCCCGTAAACGTCGGAATGACGCTTCCTAATGCCAGCATGCTTGCTCCGAGCGACGGCTGTGGAGTGGGAGCTCCCTCAGATACAGACATTTTTTTTTCTCAAGCCCTCCAGTGCCTCAAGCCTCTCAAATGGGGGTAAAAGTCCCACAATCAGTCCTGTGATTCCCTTTTGATTATAATTTTGAAGTCATGAATGTCACAGCATTCAGAGGACATTTGCTTTTGAGACCCCACTTCTGACACCAGTGTGATGACCCCCATAATGCGCAGGTCCACACGGGACGGAGAGGCAAAGAGACACCGTATGGCTCAGTTTAAACAAACAGATATATTCAATAATTAAACATGATTCAGATTCAGAGGCTGGGGCGTCCGAGCTTACGTGCCGACGACTTCATGGGGGCGATGGAGTGGCTCCGGAGTTGGGCTCGAGCGGTTGCTGGCAGAAGCTGCACGCCGTCGGGCTTCGGCGCTGAAGGCCCTCTTGGCGAACGATGTCGTCCTGAGCGTCCTGCTTCCGTACTGCTTGTCGATTTTTATATCCTCTTCTCCACACTCCCTAGGGTGAGGACGCCCACGCCGGAGGGGAAGGAGGGGGGCTAGGGCTTTCACTTGGGCGCACAAACATACCACCGCACTTATGGTCTCGCCCCCCTCACGTGTTGAGTCCGAGGGAAAGAAGGTTGTCTTCGAGGTAGCGCATAGCGTCGGCTGTGGTAAGGCGCGCTCTGGCCCGCTGACAGTTCCCGCGGGTCACCGGCCTCCATTCTCCAACAATCAACTGACACTCGCTCCTCAAGGTAAGGCGCGCTCTGGCCCGCTGACAGTTCCCGCGGGTCATCGGCCGGGAAAGTGGTCCCTTGTCCTGGGATGTGCTCGGGAGGCCTCCCGTGGAACCACCACGGCAATTGGGGAGGATAAAGCCCGTTTCCCCGCGGCGGCGGCGGCGGGTCCGGTTGGGTCCGGTTGGGCTTAAACCCCTTCGTTCTGGTCGTCACTCTCAAAGAGCATGGCTGGGAAATTGATGATGCCGCTGTCATCTGGGTCTCCGTCTACGCCGCGCCGTCGAACGCGGAACCTCGTAGCACACACAAGGAACGTCACAATGTTTTCACACAACCTGAAAAAATTGTGGAAGACGACACAAAGTTAACGCCTTACTCTCGTTCAATTTTGGGCTTTGTGTTTCTTCCGGGTATATTTGGTGACCAAACGATGTCTATAAAAGACGGGATATCCGATCAAAAAATGATTTCTGTGCACATCCTTGTCCAACCATGCACTCGTGTCGAACCTTTTATATCTCTGTGTAGCCACCGTTCTGGCTCAGTGGTTATGGTGCTCGGCTGTTTACCCGAAAGACGTGGGTTCGTTCCCGGCCGCGGCGGGAAAATTTCGGTGGAGGTGAAATTCTAGAGGCCCGTGTACTGTGCGATGTCTGCGGTTTAAAGGTCCCCAGGTGGTGGAAATTTCCGGAGCCCTTCACAACGGTGTCCCTCATAGCCCAAGTCGCTTTGGGACATTAAACCCCATAAACCATAATACAAACCCTGATACCTGTGGAAGTAAACGATTATAGACGGGCTGACGAGAAATAAATTCAAAATTTTAGGTTTGTCGTTTGGTGAATTCGAGCTGCCTGGGATTGTGAACCGGCTCATGAACAATAGCGCTCATGAAGAATATATGTAACATGGCGTTGACAGATTCGTTCCCACTTGAGAAAAGATAATAAAACCCCATAATCCTTATAACAAAGAGCCAATTATACTGTTACGAAGAAGACGAAGTTGGTAGTGGCCCGAGACGGAGCGCTCGCGCTGGGCCAGCGGCCATTAAACCATCTCATTCCCATCAGTCTTCTCGTATCATTTTTCAGCTGGCCGCCGCGTAACATTTGGTGTGAGGTGCGGAGTTTATCCCCATCCTGGTCCGGGAGCTTCGGCGCATGTGTCAGCCAAGGTCGTTGGCCGTGATTTCTTGGCCTGCGTCGCCCGGCCGTGCCCCAGCCTTTCAGACCCGAACCGACCTCGCCGTTCTTCCCCCGCCTCGTCCACCGCCCAGACCACTCGACACGACGAACTGAACCTGACGCAAGGACCCGACGCCACCGACCCGAGACGCTGTCCACACCTGACTTCACCGTTCCCCTGCCCATGCCATTCAGCGTGTCCTGGGGCCGCGGCCGTCGGCTCTTGATGACCTACGGCCAGGAAGCTTCGTGGGCCAGGAATCATTCAGCCATCTCCTTCATCGTAGCGGCCGGCATCTCACCACTTTCTGCTTCCTGTCCCGCCGTTGTCTGAAGCCCATCACCACTTCGCGCGTCCTTTTGTCACCGATCAGGACGATCGCTAGGTGGCCCCAGGTAGTACGACGAAGAAGACGAAATTGGCAGTGGCCCGAGACGCAGCGCTCGTGCTAGGCCAGTGGCCATTAAACCATCTCATTGCCATCAGTCATCTCGTGTCATTTTTCAGCTGGCCGTCACGTAACAATACACACCAAGTGCAAAATAAAGCGGTTACGCATGAGGAAAAGATAGCCCAGCTGACGTGTCGAAAGAGCGAAGGACAATAAAAAGGGCTCTGATGGTATATAAACAGCAGTTGTTTAACCAAAAATAAAAACGTTCATGAAAACAGCTCCTGGAAAGCTTTGGCTTCAACTCAGTGACAATGAAAAAGAAACAAACATAATTTAATTGCCCGGTAAAATATTGACACAAAGAACAAAAGTAGCAGCCTTCTCCCAGTCTATTTTTTTTTCATAAACCATGCATCGATGATAGTAACGGGCTTCACCTTTCACGTTTGACGGGAGACTTGGTCGTGATTCAGGCTGGCGTGTTTATTCAACTGTCACTTTGAATTCTAAAAGGGCTAGCGGGCTAGCTGGCATATCAGCCCAGTTTCTCAAGCGGCACGCCGAGTGGGTGTCATTTGCATTGAATATACTATTTAGGACGTCCTTACACACTGATACGTTGCCACAAGGTTGGCCCTGTGCAGCCGTAGCACCTGTTTTAAAGGCGGTACCCTATTACACACAAATAACTGGCGCCCAATTTGCTTGGCAAGTATCAGCTATAAACTCTTAGAACATGAAGTAATTAAACATATACTAACTTTTATTCAAGGCAACGAGTTCTTTCATCACCACCAGCACTGGTTCCGAAAAGTGATATCGCCCATACCACATCTCATAGAAAGGACACAAGATTTAAGTTCAGCGATAGATGCCCAAGAACATATCAATGTCATTTACGTAGATCCCGCAAAGCATTTGAAATTTTCACGCAGTAAATTTCTTAAAACATACAAACCAGGAATTAGCGAAAGTATTCTGAAAAAGATAGAAGCCTAGTTGAAGAGCAGGCACGTTTTTGCGAGTGAATGACCGTTTCTCTTCGTCTACATCAGAAGTGATTTCTGGCGTTCCTCAATGATTTCATTTATCTGCATCATTGTCCCTGGGTTATATTAAGTATATTAACGAGGTTAAATATGACTTTCTGGTGATAATCTACAAAACGAAACTTTCATCCTTTGACGAAACAATTACTGATATTATTATATCTTTCAAAGATGCTTCAAAAGGCCTGAATTTTATTTTAGAACTTCCATGCGATAACAACATACAGTTTTGCGACCTAAATATTTCTAATTTAGAGGCCCAAAGGTCCTGGAGGTTCAGTTTCTGAACGAAAGAGGCGCTTTTCCTTGTAGAAATGCCCACTAGAGGTTAATCAAGAGAGGGATTGCAATGAATTGTCTTAACGCAACTTCGCAAAACAACACTAGTCCACATCAAATATAAGAAACGCGTTAAACCAAAACAGAGTGACTACTCATGTCACATAATATATCAGCAGTTGTAGGAAATTTGTTGAAAAGAAAAAGAGAAGTAAGAAACAAGTGCAACAAGATCAGAGGAAGCCCACTCAAGAGATACCGTATCTTCACATGGTCTCCCGCCACCTAAAAAGATGGCAAGAAGGTACAATGTAGATGCGCTTTTCTCCGCTCCCAGCAAGCTTTCAAAAATTAGTCCAATAACGTTAAAAAGAAATGGCCGGTATACGCTATACAACACCAATTCTGTTTTTGACACAGTGTACCACTAATGTAGTCTAAAGCATTACTTTTACCCTTACGGTTCCATCCGTTTCTGCGCGGACTACCGTCGTCTGAATAAGATTACACGCAAGCACGTTTACCCTCTCCCCCGTATCGACGATGCCTTTGGCTGCCTGCAGGGCTCTGAGTTCTTTTCTTCATTGAAATTGCGCTACGGTTACTGGCGGAGACCGATCGCCCAAAAACTGCATTCGCACACCCGAAGGGCTCTATGAATTTAATGTCATGCCCTTCGGCCTCCGCAATGCACCCGCCACATTCGAGCGCATGATGGACAACATACTCCAAGTGCTCGAACGCCACACATGCCTTTGTTATCTAGACGACGTTGTAATCTTTTCTCCGGACTTTCCGTGTCACCCCCAGCGCCTCGAGACTGTTCTTCGCTGCCTAGCCGACGCTGGCCTCCAACTTAATTTGAAAAAGTACCGCTTCGGAGCTCGGCAGCTCACCATTCTCGATCATGTCGTATCGAAGGATGGCGTTGCCACAATCGTCGACCCCTGAACAAGATCCTTTCCACCCACGACCTTTCGGCCTGGTCGCCAGCCTGTGATGAAGCGTTTACGACACTTCGTCACCTCCTCATCACCCCACGAATTCTGCGTCACGGAACTCCACACGGATGCCAGCGGCGTCGGCCTCGGTGCAGTACTCGCTCAACGCAAGCAAGGCTTTGACGAATACGTTGACGCTTGCGCTAGCCGGACACTCACAAAAGCTGAAGCCAACTATTCTGTAACCGAGAAGGAGTGTTTAGCCATCCTTTGGGCGATCGTCAAATTTCGCCCCTACCTGTACGGGCGCCCTTTTGACGTTGTCACCAATCACCACACTCTCTGCTGGCTGTCCTCTGAAAGATCCCTCTCGTCGGCTGGCGCAATGGGCTCTGCGACTCCAAGAGTACGACATTCGCGTTATCTATCGTTCCGGCCGCAAACATGCCGATGCTGATGCCCTCTCACGTTCCCCTGTACCATCGGAGGCAGCACCTTGTATATCCGCCTTGCCTTCTTTGATGTTTGAGTTCGCTGATATGCCTTCCGAGCAACGCAAAGACCCGTGGATCACTTGTCTTTTTGATCTCCTATCTGGCCAATCGTCTCGACCTCATTCCCGTGCTCTGCACCGTCAGTCCCACCATTTCGCCGTCCGCGACGAGCTCCTTTACCGCCGCAACTATCTCCCTGATGGTCGCAAGTGGCTTCTCGTCATTCCGACACATCTGCGCTCCTTCATTTTCTCTTCCTACCACGATGATCCCCACTGTGCCCATGCCAAATTTTTGAAGACTGTCACCCTTCTACGATAGCCGTACTACTGACGTGGGATGGCCCGTTTACGTCCGACAGTTCGTTCAGTCCTGCACCGCTTGCCAGCGACGAAAACATCCAACTCGCCGACCCGCCACTCCTATGCAGCCGCTGCCTTGCCCAGTACAGCCCTTCGAGCTTGTTGGCATCGACCTCTACGGCCCCCTTCTCAGCACATCAACCGGGAACCGCTGGATCATCGTTGCCATCGGCCACCTTACACGTTACGCTGAAACATCGCCTTTACCATCCGCTACAGCCCACGAAATTGCATACTTCATTCTCCATCGCATCATTCTTCGCCATAGTGCGCCCAAAGAGCTGCTCAGTGAAAGAGGTCCGGCCTTCCTCTCAGAAGTTGTAGAACCTCTCCTTGAGGAATGCAACGTTGTTCACCACTCCAGCTCCGCCTACCATCCCCAGACAAATGGCATGGTTGAGCGTTTTAGTCGCATGCTCGTCGACATGCTCGCCATGTATGTTGTTTCTGACCATTGTAACTGGGACCGTGTTCTCCCTTTTGTCCCATACGCTTATAACTCCACTGCTCAAGCCACCACCGGATTCTCTCCGTACTTTCTCCTGTACGGCCGTGAGCCTTCTTGCACAATGGACACCATTCTACCTTACCGCCCTGATGCTTCCGAATTTACAACTCTTTCTAAAGCCGCAACTTATGCCGAAGAATGCCGACAGCTTTCCCGGTCCTTCACTTCTCACGCCCAGCAGCAGCAGAAAAGCACCCGTGATCCCCCTGCACTTCCTCTCGCTTACATTCCTGACACTTTGGTCTGGCTCTGGGTACCCTCCTCAGGTCCCGGCCTCTCCTCCAAACTTGTTAGCAAGTACCAGGGACCCTACCGTATTCTTCAACAGACATCCTCCGTATATTACCTCATCGAACCCCTTACGCCATCCTCTGATCATCGCCGCCGAGGCCGCGAAATTGTCCACACGACCCGCCTCAAACCTTACTACGACCCCCCCGTCGTCACATCGCCCCAGGCCGCCACGATGGCGCCCTTTCGCCCGGGGGAATCGTAAGACTGGACACGGGCTTTAGAATCTTCAGAAGCTGGCGCTCAACGAAGAAGACGACGAGAAGCGCCGAACACTGCGAAGCTCGAGCGCCGAACATTCCGAAGCTCGAGCGCCGAACGCTCGGTCGCTCGTGCGGGCTCTGGACTGAACGCGGTCTCTGATCTGTGCCTGGACGGTTCCGCTGGTTGTTCGTGACGCTGTGCTTATTACTGTGTTGTGCTCTTATTACTGTGCTGTGCTGTGGTGCGCTGTGTGTGCTGTATTTATAGTGTGCTGTGTTCTTATTACACTTAATATTGTACACAGTGGGAAAGCACGACGCTGTTTTAATGAAAGAGATCCGGAGCGCTTGAATGCGGTGAAGTAAGGGAAGAGTAGGCATCTTGCAGAGCACAGTCAGGACTGCAAATGCACACCCATATTTCGAAATGCCACATGTCTTCGACGTGGGAAAGACCGAAACGAAAGGGAAATCTTGGAGGCATGTCATATAAGTTTAGCAGGCAGTCAATCTATGAGCGCATCAAAGTAAAATTTTTGATACTTTTAGGTGGTTAAGAGTCGCCAGTACACGTAATGTACAGTGGCACAAACATATTTCTGATGTATGTTCAACAGCTTCCCAAAAGCTCTGCTTTGTGAGAGAAAAATTGAAACATGCAACAAAAGATGTCACATTAATTCCTTACAAAAACATTCTTCTGCCAATCCTCTTGAAATCTTCGAGTAAAATTTTATTAATAATATACTGGAAAAAATTCAAAGAATTGCCGCTCGTTTTACTTCTTCAAAATGCAGAAGAACGGAAGAAGAATGGAGTCAGTGACGAAAATACTGAATTCATGTGGGCTCGAGTTAATTAAAAATCCAATACAAAAGCACAGATAAAAGCTCTTCTTGCAGATAATTCAGGGGCATTTAAATATAAAAAATAGTGTAATAGTACCTATGGGCAGGAGTTGGTGCAAAAAGGTAGACGAAGTGCAGCTGGGATTTTCGAGTGATGCCTGTGCCTGTGTCCGTTGTGTCAACGTTCGACCAACGCCAACCATCCTGCGCTTCCAATAAGCACCTTTACACTTGGTGGGGGGTTCTCGGTTCCCGTCCCGATCCTAATCCTGGAACTTCGAAGCGCAACGCTTCTCGTCCCCACAACCATGCCGGAAGGTCCGAGCGAACCATCGCAGCCCATTCCTACCACCGTCCTCTGTTCCGGGGTACAGAGCCAGCGTGACCCTACTCTACTTAGTGGCACTGACGACCAAGACGTCGACGACTGGCTGGCCTCCAGCGAGCTCGTCAGCACTTACAACCTGTGGGACAATTCTGTTAAGCTAAGCAACCTACTCTTCTATCTCACGGGCTTCGGCAACCTGTGGTTTTGCAACCATGAGACCGATCTTCCCACCTGGTCCTCCCTTAAGGCGAGCTTCGCTGACGTTGTCGGCCGACCCACCGTCCGGAAACTTCGCACCGAGCAACGTCTTCGTGCTCGAGCACAGCTTCCTGCCAAGACATTCACTAGCTATATCCAAGATATCGTTGACTTGTGCAAGCGTGTAAACCCGTCCATGACCGAAGCTGATAAAGTCAACCACATCCTTGAAGGGACCGCCGATGACGCTTTCCAGATGCTCCTGGCGAAGAATCCCAGCTCCGTCGCTACCGTCATCCAGTTGTGCCAAAGTTACGACGAACTCTGAAAGCAACGTGCAACTACGCGGCAGTCCGGCGCGCCTGCAGAGGGTCTCGCTGGCTTGGCCCTTGGTAGCTCGTCTTCTGAGCAGTCCCTGTTCATGCAGCACGTCAAAGCCTTCGTCCGCGAAGAAGTTGCCCGCCAGCTTTCTCTGCTGCACCACTTTATCGACCCCGTCTGCCCTACTCCGGACTTGGCGCCATCCCTCATGCCCACTATCCTCTGTGCTATTGAGGAGCAGGTGGCTGCAGTTTTATTCCACCTCCCCCTGTGGCAGCTCCGCTCACCTTTGCTGAAGCAGTCGCCAGTACACGGCGCTCGCCCACGTCTGCCGTCTACCGTAGCACCTTTGCCTTTTATGATCGGCCGCCGTCCATGCCACCGCCGCCAGCTCCGTATCGTCGACCCCGCTGACACCCTACTATCCCTTGGCGTACCGGCGACAATCGGCCAATATGATACTCTTTCGGTCTTCCGAGCCAGGTCGCACGCCTTTTGCCGTACGCGGTCCCTTCGTTCTCGGGATGCCGTGAGCGCGTGCCGCTATGATTCCGAGGCGCCCTTACCTGCTCTCTCTTCTGGCTCCTATACGCATCGCCCCCAGTACCCTACTCGCTGCTCGCCTTCACCTCGCCGCCGTTCCATTTCTCCGACGCTCTGCCGCCCGGAGCCTCTCCCAGAGGCAAACTCAATGCCGCAGTTCCGGAGGCAAGAACTGCGTGTTTTGAGAACTCGACAAGTCCTCCGTTTCCTCCTGCTAACATCATTCAGGTGTCTGTTGAAGGCGTCTCCGTTCTCGCGCTGGTCGACACCGATGCTGCCGTGTCAGTGATTAGTGACGACCTTCGCCGCAAACTTCGTAAGGTGACAACGCCGCTGTCTGACTTCACTACGTACGGCCACCGCTCGAGTTTGTTGGGCTGAGCGCCTGCTCTCACAATGCCATCTTCGGCTGCGACTCCTCTTGACCCACTGCGCAGTGATTGATTGTGCCCGGGCTGAACTTGAGCTTTCTCTCTTGTGTAACGTTTTATTGTGTTACCGGCCTGTGCGCTCCGCTAAGCTTCTTGTAGCTGCCGACACCGACATGCCTCCCTTCTCTTCTGCCGTCGTTCCGCTCCGACCTCACACTTCCCTCCGCTGCCCAGTTTTGTTCACACCCACCGCACCAGCCACCAGCCATCACCGCCTTCTGCTCCCTTTCGCCGTTCTCACGATTTCCGACGGCCACTGCGCCATGTGTGTCACCAATCCATTTTCGTGCCCGTCATCTTTTCTTCGCGGCGAGTGCCTTGGCTCTATTGAAGAGATGAACCCTGCTTTTGCTTCCGAGTTCTTCGATGCCCGTATCTGTCCCCCAGTTACTGCCTTAGGCTGTTGTGTGACTGCGCCCGTTCCGGTTCTCTTCGACGTCTTTAATCGCACCATCGCTCCAGGCATTCCGTTCGCTAACCGTGACCAGCTCTTGGAACTTCTCCACCGCCTGGGCAAATCTTTCGACATTTCCCAGCCCACCTTGGGACGCGCGTTGGCCGTCCCTCGCGCAGTTGGCATTGGTACATACTCCCGATTGCGCCAACGACCGTACCGCGTCTGGCCGAGTAAGCACCGCGTCATCCGTGGCAATGTTGACGACATGCTTCAGCGCGGCATTATGCAGCCCTCTCGCAGCCCTTGGGCATTTCTGTAGTCTTAGTGACGAAAAAACATGGCTCAGTGAGGTTCTGTGAGGACTTCCGCCATCTCAACAAGATCACTCGCAAGGATGTTTATCCTCTGCCCGAATCGACGACGCACTGGATTTCTTGCAGGGAGCGGAGTATCTTTCATCTCTCGATTTACGCTCCGGCTACTGGCAAGTGCCGATGGCTGCCGCTGACCTGGCCAGAAACCACTTTCGTCAACCCAGGCGGCTTGTATGAATTCAATGCGATGCCTTTCGGCCTCTGCAATGCTGTAGCAACATTCGAGAGAATGATGGATATTATTCTCAGCGGTCTGAAAGGGGAAAGTTCCCTATGTTACCTGGATGACATTGTCATTTTTTCCAAACACTTTCCGTCTCATCTGCTGCGCCGTCAGCGCGTACTCACGTGCCTTACTGACCCGGGGCTACAACTGAACTTTAAAAAAAATGTCACTTTGGTGCTTCGCAGCTTACAATATTAGGCCGTGTCATCTATATGGACGGCGTTCATTCTGACCCTGCCAAACTTCGCCCCATAGCTGACTTCCCAAAACCGACCACCTTAAGAGAACTTCGCTGTTTTGTGGGCTTATGCTAATATATTCGCCCATTCATCCGCAATTTCGCCTGTATCATCGCCCCTTTAGCGCAGCGTCTAGCCGGCAGCCCGAACCTCTCGTCTTGGTCACTAGCCTGCGATACCACGTTCAGCACTTCACGTCGCCTGCTGGTCTCCCATCCAATTCTTCGCCATTTTGATCGCGCCGGTCCGGCAGAAATTCACACTGGCGCTAGCGGTGTGGGCATGGGCGCCGTTCTTGAGCAGCGAAAGTCTGGGTATCTGTAAAATGTTGTCGCTTACGCCAGCCGCGCTCTCACCAGGACGGAATCGAACTATTTTGTCACAGAAAAAGAATGTCTTGCCATCCTATGGGCGGTTGCTAAGTTCCGACCTTACATTCTCGGACGGCCCTACTATGTCGTCACAGACCACCACGCCCTCTGCTGGCTATCCTCCCTAAAAGATCCTTCTGGCCAACTTGCCCACTGGGCTTTACGTCTCAAGAAATTCGATATTCACGTCATTTATCGCTCTAGCCGGCAGCACTCGGATGCCGACGCCCTTTCTCGTTCACCGCTTCCGTGCGATTGATCCTCTCCCCTCGTCTGTGCCTGCGATTTCTGGACGTTCGACGTCCCTGATATGCTCTCCGCACAACTGAAGGATCTTTGGACCACCTCGCTGCTCACCTTCCTGAACAATTCCTCGCCGCATTCTTCGTCCCGGACACTTTGCCGCCAAGCCTGCCATTTCGCTGTTCCTGATGGCCTCTTATACCGCCGTAACTACCTCTTCTACCGGCGGAAGTGGCTGTTGGTGATTCCCCGACACCTCCGTGCTGCCATCTGCGCCTCTTTCCACGCCGATCTACAATGCGGCCATGCCGGTGTACTGAAAACATATGCTCGCCTTCGTCTGCGATATTACTGGCGAGGTATGTACCGCTACATACGTCAGTACTTTCAGTCATGCACCGCCTGCCAAAGTCGCAAGAAACCGCCCCGGCCCTCGCCGCTCCTTTGCAGCCGTTACCTTGCCCTGGCCGACCCTTTGACCGCGTCGGCGTTGATCTTTATGACCCGCTTCTAGCTACATCGGCTTACAATCGCTTGGTCATCGTAGCTGTTGACCACCTTACACGTTACGTCGAAGCGTCAGCTCTCAAATCTGCTACCGCAAACGATGTCGCTCGCTTCATTCTACACAGTCTTGTTCTTCGTCACGGCTCCCCGAAAGAACTCATAAGTGACCGTGGCCGTGTTTTTCTCTCGGACATCGTCGAGGCCCTCCTAAAGCAATGCCAAATTGTTAACCGTCGCACCAGCGCCTATCACCTCTAGACCAATGGCATAACTAAGCGGTTCAACCGCACACTGAGTGACATGCTCGCCATGTGCGTTGACACTGCCCACTCCGACTGGGACCAAGTGCTCCCTTTCGTCACGCACTCGTGTAATACGGCTGCGCAGACAACGACCGGGTTTTCTCCTTTTTTCCTCTTATATGGCCGGGAGCCTACATCCACCATGGACACCATCCTTCCTTATCGCCCTGAGCCTTCCGAGACCACATCACTTTCCGAAGCTTACCTGTATGCCGAAGAATGCCGGCAACTTGCCCGCTCTTTCACTACACAGCTCCAAAGGCATCAGAAGCACCGTCGAGATTCCTCGGACCCTCCCGCGTAATGCCCATCTGGCGCCATCGTTTGACTCTGGGTGCCTTTCTCCACTCCCGGCCTTGCCACGAAACTGCTTTCTCGCTATCACGGGCCTTACCGCGTTGTGCAACAAACTTCTCCTGTGCACTACATCGTTTAGCGCTTCGGGCCACCGTCGCCTGGGGCGCGAAACTATGCACGTCCAGCGCCTCAAGTATGATTATGATCCGCCCATGCTTTCCTCGCCTTACGTCGCCAGGATTGCTCCTCTTCCGGCGGGTAAGTAACTGTAATGGGAACGATGGGCAGGTGTTCACGCAGAGCAGCGAAAAGGTCGACAAGTGCAGCTGGGATTTCGAGTGACGCCTGTGCCTGTGTACGTCTTGTTCCCGTTCGACCATCGCAAACCGACCAGAGCTTCCAATAAACACCTTTACAATAGATACGTTAAGTACCCGAGAGAGGGCGCGATAAGAAATCACACTAGATCGATCAAGCCTTACGACGCGCATGTCGATGTTTCTTCTTTACTTTTTTTCCTAATGTGATTGCAATTTCCAATGATTTGCCTGTTGAAGTTGCCGCACAACCAGGTGAGCATAAATACTAACGTTCTAGTCACATTTTGTGAACAAGGTTTCCAACTTGACATTATAAGATGTAAGTGTTGTCTGTTAGGAGTTGTGTTTTATACCCTCCCTGTAACGACGCTCAAGCGAGCGTTAACAGTGTAAGTAAAAAAATTGTCAAAATAAAATCATTCTGGCACTCACAGCGTGGTTTTGGTTGAGGACATGGAGCCCTAACACAATATATCGTTTTACGCTTACAACGGTAGCCTGGTGGGCAGTACATCCTCTGAAAGAAAAAGATAAAAATATTTAGCGACTTTTGCACAGAAAAATTTCGAAGCGAACGACATAAGTTCTGTTTGTTTTCGAAGTTTTATTATATTGGGCACCGCCACTTTGTTAAACGAAATATAAGAAAACTCTCACTGACATTTCCTCATTGAGCTCCGAGAGTTAACGTTCTGTCAGTAGCGACGGAGCAGTGGCCAGTTGTCTTGCGTGGTGGAAATGGCTTACCAGCTGCCATCAGTTAAACTATATAACGACTGGATGCGGGAGAGAGGCCTTTTTTCTGAGTGAGGGTGCAGTGGATGTAAAACTATCGCTTGCATTTGGCTACACGCATGTGTCAAAAAAAGATAAAAATTTCACCCTTGCACTATGGATTTGACTACATATCTTCTCTCCTTTTTTTAGCTCCGCGTTGGCCTCACCCGCGTTGTCCTATAATCTGTCTAGGAGATGCCCTGCACTGAGCATGGCATTAGTAAGGAAAACCAGTTTCTCCTTTCATCATCATCATCATCATCATCATCATCATCATCATCATCAGCCTTACTACACCCACTGCAGGGCAAATGCCTCTGCCATGTCTCTCCAATTAACCCTATTTTTTGCCAACTGCATCCACCTTTTGCCTGCAAACTTCTTAATCTCATCCGCCCACTTAACCTTCTGCCGCCCCGTGCTACGCTTACTTTCTCTTGGAATCCACTCCGTTACCCTTAAGGACCAGCGGTTATCTTGCCTTCGCATTACATGCCCTGCCCAAGCCCACTTCTTTCTCTTGATTACGACTAGGATGTCATTAACCCGTGTTTGTTCCCTCACCCACTCTGCCCGCTTCCGGTCTCTTAACGTTATACCTATCATTTGTTTTCGCCGCCGCGGTGGCTGAGTGGTTTCGGCGCTCGGCTGCCGGCCCAAAAGACGCGGGTTCGATCCCGGCCGCGGTGGTAGAATTTCGACGGAGGCGAACTTCTAGAGGTCCGTGTACTGTGCGATGTCAGTGCACGTTAAAGAACCCCAGGTGGTCGAAATTTCCGGAGCCCTTCACTACGGCGTCTCTCATAGCCTGAGTCGCTTTGGGACGTTAAACCCCCATAAACCAAACCAAACCATTTTTCTTTCCATGGCTAGCTACGTTGTCCTTAACTTAAGCTGAACTCTTTTCGTTAGCCTCCACGTTTCTGCCCCGTAGGTGAGTACCGGTAAGATTTAGCTGTTGTACACATCCTCTTGAGGGAAATTGGTAAACTGCCACTCATGATCTGCGAGAATTTGCCATATGCGCTCCACCCCATTCTTATCCTTCTAGTTTTCTCACTCTCATGATCCGGATCAGCTGTCACTACCTGCCCTAAGTAGACGTATTCCGTCACAGCTTCTAGGCTCTCGCTGCCAATTGTGAACTGTTGTTCCGTTGCTAGGCTGTTGGACATTACCTTGGTTTTCTGCATGTTAATTTTTAGACCCATCGATCTGCTCTGCTTGTCTAACTCACTGATCATGATTTGCAGTTCACCTCCTGAGTGACTCAGCAAAGCAATGTCATCAGCAAATTGCAGATTATTTAGGTATTCTCCATTTATTCTTATTCCGAACTGTTCCCAATTCAGGCCTCGAAATACCTCCTGTAAACATGCGGTGAACAGCATTGGCGAGATTGTGTCTTCTTGCCTGACGCCCTTCCTATTTGGAATTTTATTGCTGACTTTATAGAGGCCTATAGTAGCTGTGCAGTTGCTATATATATCTTCCAGTATTTTGACATAAGGCTCTTCTACCCCCTGATTACGCAATGCCTGTATGACTGCTGAGGTTTCCACTGAGTCGAATGCTTTCTCGTAATCAATGAAAGCTTTATATAGAGGTTGGTTATATTCTGCACATTTCTCTATCACCTGATTGATAGTGTGAATATGATCTATTGTGGAATATCCTTTACGAAAGCCTGTCTGATCATTTGGTTGATTAAAGTCTAACGTTGCCCTGACTCTATTAGCGATTACCTTAGTAAATACTTTGTAGGCAACGGATAGTAAGCTGATCGACCCGTAACTTTTCAAGTACCTATGAATTAAGATAATGCTTGCATTCTTCCATGCTTCTGGTACAGTCGAGGTCATAAGGCATTGCGTATACAGGGTGGCTAGGTTTTCTAGCACGATGTCCCCTCCATCCTTCAACAGATCTGCTGTTACCTGATCCTCCCCAGCTGCTTTCCCCCTTTTCATTGCTTCTAAGGCTTTCTTTACTTCATCTTTCGTTACTGGCGGGATGACGCATTGCTGTGCACTGCTGTCTTTCTCATTAGGGCTCTGATTACATTGGCTACTGTACAGGTCTGTATAGAACTCTTCGGCTACGTTAACTATCTTATCCATATTGCTAATGACATTGCCCTGCTTTTACCTTCTATGATCAAATCAAGTCTCATTTCACCGCATAATTAAACAGTGGGAGCATGGCGCTGATTACCTGTGCGTTTTCTTAGCGCACGGAAGAAAGAACATATATACGCCAAAGACAAGGTGCATGAGAATTACAGGTGCGACGAACTGATAGGCAAAAGTTTCTGCCATGCTGTTTTTTTTATCACATGGAATTTAACTGGACAACTATATCAGAGTGCTTAAGAGCGAATATTGGCTAAATATTTATTTACTTCTTTAGAGCCACTGTCAGCCCAAACGCGGCCACGATAGAAGTGGTTACATACAACCTATTATCAGAAAGTGAAGAAAGCAAAGCATTAGGTTTTATAAAAACTAATTACAAACGGAAAGAATACAAACATCAATACAAACGAAACAGAACGCAAAACTGTGTAAAGTGGACAGGTTTTGAACTACATATTATAAGAACACAAGAGAACAAAACACTGAAAAGCAATGCAGCAAAATACAGCGCTGATTGTATCTTGCATTGTATAAGATTTAGAATCAATCTTATGCAATGCGATCTTATACCGATCGCATGATGGATGGTAGCAGAAAGAGGGAGAACATAACAATCCTTCAAAAATTTAGTTCTTTTACTTTTCTGGGGAGCTTGTGTCGCGTTATACACGACATCGCTTTATCGTTGTATTTGCGTTTGTCAAAGAATGTTTTTGTTTATAATAAAATGAAACAGATTAACTCTCATCTTGATTCGGGCCTCGAGTGGGGAGCGCCAGCTAAATATACAATTGGGAAAGTGGTTTCTGCCATCGGCACTTTGAGAGAATGAAACGCGGCGCACTATTTTGCAGATGCTCCAGTTTTGGTGTTAGGCACTTAGCGTGAAGGTCCCAGAGTTCACAAGCATATTCTAGCATTAGACGTACTATAAATTTCTGAGCCATTAGTTTTGTCTATGATGTGGCAAGACTTTGCGATCGTCTTTATTGCTCTAATTTTTTTTGGTTTCCGTATTAAGTTATTTACGTGCGCAGGTCCACCTAAGGTTCGCATTAACTGTAGTACCTTCGTAAATATACAATTTGTCCCTGTGAAGAAAGACTGTCAACTAATTCGTGTTTATCTTGTTAAAATTGGTGCATATGGGAATTCTCATACACGCTTTTCTCAACCTCAAGGAGATTTGCCAGTCAGTACATCAGCCGTCGATTCTCGTTACCTGCTCGTGAAGTCCAACCTTGGCGGCAAGTGGTTTCACTTCAGTTCAAATATTACAGCGTTCTTTAAAAAGCTTTTCTTTTACATATGAATTTTTAACAAGGTAGTTCATATACACTAGAAACACCAAGGGCCCAAGGTCAGCCTTGTGGCACACTCGACTGGACTGTGCTTGTGTGCGACCTGTAACCCTCAAAACTGAAAAACTGGTGTCTGAATTCTATAAGAGCTTCACTCAACCACACACTAATATTGTTGCCAAAAAGTACTGTTTTAAGTACATTTTTTTGTAAAGAAAAGGATCAGAGGTCTATTCAATAAACGAATATTGTATCTACATGACTTCGGTGGTCCGATGCCTAATTCATATTCTTCACCCTTTCAATCAGTTAAGTGACAACTGACAATCCTTGCCTGAAACCGTGCTGGCAATCACTGAAGAAATTATTTCTAAACTTTTTCGAACTTGTCTTAAACAACGCGCTCTAATATCTTGCAAGCAATAGACATGAGCGAGTGCACTCGGTCAATAATTTGGACAAGCAATTTGCGTGTGCGTGTTCAAGCGAGGTGTAATTATTAGCCAGGCTTCTTGCCATAAACTTTAAAAGCCAGAGATTATCTTATCAGCTCACGGTTGTCATACATTCGATGCCTCTCGGACTGTTTTCTCTTACTCCCATGCTTCATGGCCCAAAAGATGCCGTTTGTTCGTGGCGCCATTCCAGGTTTATGTGACGGAATCAATTTTCACCTTGTAAAATATCAGTACCGCTTTATTTCCCTTCCTTTTTATCCGCGGCACTTTGTCACAAGTTCTTCTATCTACTCCGTAGGACAACATTAAAATCCTCACGAAGAAGAAATGTCACTGTCTTTCAGCTTCTCCACATAGTATAGTACAGTCATGCGCGATTTGAAAGTTATGACATTCGTTCCGGCTGAAAGGGACTAAGGAATTTCTTCGGGCGTGACAGTAGTTTAGTCTGCAACAAACAAGGCGGTGCAGGGTAGATGGATCCTTAGGCTTTGTAAGGTCATGTATCCATTGCCGCGTTCTTGCGAATGTATTCTGTGTCAGAGCAGTTTTATTTCAGTTCGTTTAGCCTGAAGACATCACTATCAAATCGCGTTAGACTGTACCTCCCTTTTTCGCTAGAGTCATCAAAACGCGCAATCACAGGCTCTGTCCTGCTTTTGTGTTTCTTGCGAATTCTGTGAATTCTTTTCGTGCTAGTAGCTTCAGCAACTTGTTTGTTCTTGAAGATATCATAAAGAACTTCTTCCTTTAGTCTTTTCTCTGCTTCATTTGGTGACACTTTTATTCCTCTCATAAATAGGTGATCCAGTTGCCTTCGGCTTTGAAGACGCTATATTTTTGCCGGTATGGTTGGGACGGTAGAACGAAGACCAAGCACTTCTTTTGTTCTGTGTGCCAGCCTGTTTGCTAATTCTGTTTAGTTACATATAGCCGATTTCAGGCTTTCTAGTTTTCTATTAAGTTCAGTCATGTTCCTTTCATTTCGTTTGGTTCTCTGTTATCGTTTTTCCTCAGACTTCTGAATGAAGTTTTCTCTCTGGGCCAGGATTGGCGGCTGTATAACCATTGCACATCAGCAAAATTGAAATGGAATGGTAACACTCTATGGCAGTAAAAGAACGGTTTGTAACCATGGCAGCACTGGCTCACCACTATGGTCATCTTTGTAACGGCAGTAATAATGCTTCTCAATAAGCTGTGTGGTGAAGTAAGTCGGGTTGATCCTTCCGGTTATGCCAGGGAGGACGATATTCATGAAGAGGCATGCAATACTAGGTATTAAGATTGCTCAAACACGCTTCTATGTAGGTGAGGTTCATTTATTTTTTCTACACTTTGTGTTAAGTAGGCCCTGATGTTAACAGGTGTTATTAATGATGGCTCAGATCGAGGTTAATTGAGAGTTACATACTCTGCAGCGAGAGGTTGAAAAATAAGAGGCCAGTATTATTGAACCATTTACCTGTTTAAGGTCGCAGCAACACAAGTGGCGTTAAGAAAATTCTAGATAATAAAATTGCAAACTATTCTTCCCCACTCAGGATAAGATCCTTCGTATTTTTGAGGTTCATCTGCGAGAGCCTTTCTGGCGTTACGACAGAGAATGAGAATGGAACCAGCGTATTTGTTGTCTTACCCCGCACCGACGCCAATATGGTGGATAAGGTTGGAAGCCCCAATCATGCCAGCCGCGAAGATTATACCATGGATATCCTGGATATATATGATATCCGGGGTAACCTCCAGCGGGTGCACCAGGGTAGTAGCCTGGGGTTCCAAGCCTGCTCGAATGACTGGAGGGCGCCTGGTGCTGTCCTGCGCATCTGCTCACTGCTGTAGCAAATTAACAAAAAATACAGTATTCGCTTGAATTTTCCAGAGTTAGTGTTAATGCACTCACAAAGGACGATGTTTGCAGGCAACATTTATTAGACAACACAAAAAGCTATTTTTAGGTTTAAAATAGAGTAAGGGTAAAACGTGGCATCTGTTTCCGCGAATAATCGTTTTATATTCGAGTAGAAAGCTGTTGTTCAGCCAAACAAGAATGCGGTGAACAGAGAATAAAATGCTCGAGTTGCTAAGCAAAATAAAGGCAACCGGTTCTTTCTCATGTAGCATTTATTCTTCTTGGAGGCACGTAGGTATTGCATTGGCCAGACGGAGCAATGATTTGGAACATATCCGTAAGAAAGTAAGAAGTTAATAATTTTAAATCGGTAGAACAATCAGGATGTCAATTTAAATGTAGCGCGTCATGTTTCATATTGCTGGATGAAAGTGACATCGTGTTGAAATAATTTAACTGGCAAATAGTTTAGATCTGTTAGGTGCCCTATATTAAGAAGAAAACTCTACTGGTCGTCCGTACATCGTGTACCATCCGTGTACTTTCATCCGACGTAGCAAGACATGTGTTTTTTTGTCTGTTAACCGCTCTGTTTGTTTGCCCTCTCACTTTTGGATGGATATACAAACTCTTTCACGTAAAAGCTTAATCAATTTTTAAATAAGATTTTTGAGTAAGAAGAGCGCTTTTTTTCGGGATAGCATTGTCAGTGATGTAGTACATCAGAATACAGCTAAGATGCCTTAAATACCAGCTTGGTTAATTAATATTATATTAGAGAATAGATAACTTACTAATACTGTCAGGTTTCCTAATTATTCAAAGAAGAGTATCCTAATGTAAGTAATATCTAATTCAATTGTAGAACATCAAAAACGCCATTACCCTTGACAGTCTGGCCCAACAAATTTTAAGCCAAAACCTTAACTACGGCCCTTCTTAGCATGTTCGGCGTGTTTCATATGGCCTTTAACCCAGGTAAACCAAGTGACGACACCGAGCCGCAGTTGTGCTGATAAGGACAAACAGCGGGAGCTTCGAAAGCAAAGAAAATGCGCATACAGTAGACACCTCAGGCGCGCTTTGTGCTACGTGGCGGTAATGACAGATGTGTGCTGCATGCATTGGCATTCACAGTGCTATGACTGAAACGCAGCACTAAAGCTATAGGCCTTTTTTGTTCATTATTTCCATTGCCTTTGGCGTTGACAACGTTCTAGACTCCGATGATGTTGAGGAAAGAAAGGAAGCATAATTGGCTCCCTGGGTCAGTGGACTCCTTAATTGCGTTTTGAAGTATGTGGCGGTGGTTAGAGAGAGATGGTGGCTGCAGGCATTAGCGCTGACAACGTTGTGGCACACATGAGGAACTGCAGCAATAGGCCGTAGCATTCATTGGGTGATCAACCTCTCCTGATCAACCAATTTAAACGGAACCATCGCGGGTTTCCGGGTGCGCGCATTGCCTATCTAGTATACAGAACGCACTCAACGTTACAGACGCCTAGCCACGTGCAGTTGCCCGATACACCATAGCTTTTGCTGTCTACCCAAGTTCAGCAGTAGCTAACCCGCAGTTAAGTTTTTGGCCACATCACGCCAAAATACACGTGCTTTCGGGAACCTTTCAGGCAAACCATCGAAATAGTGAAAATTCCTTGGGCAACAGCGCTGAGGGTAACTTCGTTGTCGAAGCTCTAAAAACCAATATAGATATTACTTACGGTAGGCAACAAGCCTTCTCAATAACTAAGGACCCTAGCATTAATACTTAAAAAGTTAGTCATTTATTGTTAGTGAACCAGCCTGCTATTTACCACGTCTTATCTTCTTTATAATGCACTACAGCGCCGACAATGCAATGCCAAGAAAAGCATTCTAAGTCAAGAAGCCTATTTAAAAATCGTATGAAGTCTTAGGTGAAACACCTTTATCTGAAGGAGAGCATCTTCAACGGAAGTACAACTTTTTTGTTTTGAAATAACAGTTGAGACATACACCAACCAATCACGTACTTTCTGCGTCTTTTGAGATCAGCACGATCCGTCCTTCAGGGGTGACTCAGAGGTGAGCAGCCAGCAGCAGAGAGTGGCCTTCGCTTTCCCTATATTTTCCCTTTTTGTTCCTTTTGTCGTGCTGTTTGCTTGCGGCAAGATGTGCCATGCCCCCACGCAAGCGCAATTATGTTGTCGGCGCGATCGCAATGCTTTGCGAAGTAGTTGCTCCCTGACTTTTATTACCGTGGTCGGGCAGCACAAGAATGACCCACGGTCAACAAACTCAGTAAACATACCCCCCGCCCCCGAGCACCTCAAGCGCGCCAACCACAAGACTGTCGTCTAAGAAGTGAGCGTTTTCGCCGTAGAACGTGATCCGTTCAAGAGGCGTCATGTCGAGTCAAGACACATCTGTCTCACAAAGGTGACGGTAAGCAGGTCTCCGTGAGCGCTCGTCCCTGCATATGTTAATGGCCTTACCCATGTGATAATAAAGAGCAAAGCGAAGGCAGCTCCCTGCGGCTGCTTTCCTCGCCTCTCAGGCACACCTGTAGAAGGTACTTAGTTGGTTCCGAAAGTGCAAGCTGAAAATATATTTTTGGTGGGCGTGACTTTTTCTCAACTTTGTTTCAAACATATTCTTTTAAGTTATTTCTGCATGAAATCAGCAATGAGTCAGTTATCGTCTAGTATATCTCCTGCTTACGCCATCATTTTTCGCGTTGTTGCTTAAATATTCATACACCCGCTTGTCAAACTATTGTATTATAAAGTCATTTCATTTCTGCACCTTTCAAATTGACGTTTCTAAACGTGCATGGCAGACAAATCGCTAATCAAAGAGTTTGTGACTCTTTCTCAATTTGAAAATATATTCACACGCATTATTTCCCTGACATTCAGAAGTTACTCCACCTCTTATTCAGTGTACCGGTGTCGTGCTGGGGTCACATTATGCGTTTGCAAGGTGTTACACGGCGGAGTGCGTAGACTAAACCCATTTCAGCGGCGGTGCAGCTGCGTCGGTGCCGCAGCCGCAAAGCTGCTGAAATGGATTCAGTCTACGCATTCGGTTCTGGCAGTCTTGATGCCACAGGTAGCATAAGAGGGCTCTCGCAGTTTCCGCCCTCGCCGTTAGATGACGTTCCACCTCACACTCGCGGTGTTACAGGACGTGCTACGTCCGCTGCTATGGACGTGTGTGGCGCTGGTGAACACTCTAAAGGTTCGCTTACACCCAATAAACATAAATACCCACGAGAGCAGCAGATTGGACAGCCGTCGCCGTAGCTCAGTTGGTAGAGCACCGGGCGCGATATTTAGAGGTCGTGAGCGCGGATCCCACCGGCGGCCTGGTTGTTTTCTCTGCTGCTTTATGATTAATTTTCTTTCCTTGATAGATAATTTTTAGCATTATCATCCCACTGATCAGCACTACATAAAAAAAATTAAACATTTGCTATGCACCTTGGTTTCGGTTATAGTTAGCTCCTTCATAAGTTTGTGAAACGAGCCCCTCATTTCCTTTGCCTTGTCGGCTAATAGCTTAACGAGGGTCTCCTTTCTGGCAGTCTTGATTCCATAGGTGGCATAAGAGGGCTCTCGCACAGTTTCCGCCTTCGTCTTTAGAGCGCGTTCCACGTCACACTCGCGGTGTTACAGGACGTGCTACGTCCACCGCTATGGACGAGGGTAGTGCTGGTGAACAGTCTCAAGGTTCGCTTAACCCATTAAACATAAATACCCACGAGAGCAGCAGGTTGGACAGCCGTCGCCGTAGCTCAGTTGGTGGAGCACCGGACGCGATATTCGGAGGTCGTGGGTTCCGATCCCACCGGCTTCATGGTTGGTTTTTCTGCTGCTTTATAAGTAATTTTCTTTAACTATAGAATAATTTAGGTATTATCCCACTGATCAGCACTGCATATAAAACAAAGATTAAGCATTCCCCTATGCACCTTGGTTTCGATGATGGTTGGCTCCCTTCATAAGTTTGTGAAACGAGCCCCTCATTTCCTCTACCTTCTCTTTATATATATATATATATATATATATATATATATATATATATATATATATATATATATATATATATATATATATATATTGTCACAGGCCAGACGAAGAACAGTCGTAGACGTAGAGGGGGACCGCAGAACGGCCGAGGTTTTTAGTCGCCCAGAACAGAGCCAGCTCGAGCACGCCTCACGCGAACGCGACCACTTCGTCCTCGTCACGGCTTAGCGCGCAGGTAGCTCGAGCCAGGTCCGTGGCATTAGTCCCCCGAAAAAGAAGAGCATCGTCCCAATGCGAGGGTATGTACAAAGCAGAAAACGAACAGGAAAAGCACGTAGGCAATGTTTAAAAAAGAAACGAACAAAAAGAAACAAATTAAAACGCAGAACCCGAACACAGTTTAAAGTGGAGCGTCATCGCTCTCACGCGAGAAGTATGGCTTAAGTCGCATTACATGCACAATGTCAGTCCGTGGTTGCCGACGACCGGTAGCCACAATTCCACGTGGAACAGCCTCATAATCCACGTTTCCAACACGACGGAGCACCTCATAAGGTCCGAAATATCGGTGCAGCAGTTTTTCGGACAATCCCTTTTGGCGGACAGGTGTCCACACACACACACGGTCACCGATGTTGTAGGTAACCTCCCTGTGGCGCCGGTTGTAACGTCTGGAGTCCGTGTCTTGTTGAGCTGTGATGTGCAAACGAGCAAGCTGGCGAGCTTGCTCGGCTTGTTCGACAAAGGAGCCCGCATCTGGTGTCAAGTCATCATCCATGCACGGGAGCATGGCGTCCAGCATCATCCGCAATTCTCTGCCGTAGACTAGACGGAATGGTGTAAAGCGGGTTGTTTCTTGAGTCGCAGTGTTTTACGCGAATGTGATGTAGCGGAGTATTTGGTCCCAGGTTCTGTGCTCCACATCCACGTACATGGAAATCATGTCGGCCAGTGTTTTATTCAGGCGTTCTGTGAGCCCATTTGTTTGGGGATGGTATGCTGTCGTTGTTCGATGGCTGGTGTGACTCAGCTCAAAGATGTCGTGGACAAGCTGAGCTGTAAATGCCTTCCCTCGGTCTGTGATGACGACGGACGGAGCGCAGTGTCGAAGCACTATTGCACGCATAAAGAAGTGCGCAACTTCGAACGCTGTGCCTTGAGGGAGAGCCTGCGTTTCGGCGTAACGCGTCAGGTAATCGGTTGCCACAGCTATCCATCTGTTTCCTCCCGACGACAAGGGAAATGGTCCGAGGAGGTCCATGCCGACTTGTTCAAAGGGTATGTTAGGAGGCATGATAGGTTGCAACATGCCAGGCGGTTTCAGAGGCGGCGTCTTCCTACGCTGGCACTCACGGCAGGTCCGAATATATCGCTTCACACATGAGGCAAGGTTGGGCCAATAGTAGTTCTGCCGCACTCTGGCAAGTGTGCGCGTGATTCCAAGGTGCCCAGAGGTCGGCTCGTTGTGGCAGGCGAAGAGGATCTCGTGGCGGAGGGCGGCTGGTATAACCAGAAGGTAACTCTTACCACTGGAGGCGGAGTTTTTCTTATACAACACTCCGCCTCGAAGACATAGGGATGGCAGCCTACGAGCCAGGTGGGAGGGTATCGAGGGATGGTGACCTTCTAGATGCTCCATGAGCAGCTTCAACTCGTCGCCCGCACGTTGTTGTGCGATGATGTCGGACGACGTGACTGCACCAAGGAATGCTTCGTCTTCTGCGTTACCTTCGTAAGGTTGCACGGGTGAACGCGACAAGCTGTCAGCGTCGGTGTGCTTGCGACCAGACTTGTAGATGATCGTGAAGTCAAATTCCTGTAAGCGTAATGCCCAACGTGCTAGGCGGCCACATGGGTCCTTCAAGTTTGTCAACCAGCACAATGAGTGGTGGTCAGTAATAACCTTGAACTGCCTGCCATACAGATAGGGGCGGAACTTTGTGATGGCCCATACTACGGCCAAACATTCCTTCTCAGTTGTAGAGTTGTTACACTCTGCACGGGAAAGTGCACGGCTAGCATAAGCGATTATTTTTCGACACCGTTCGGACGCTGGACGAGAACCGCTCCAAGACCGACGTTGCTGGCGTCCGTGTGAATTTCAGTGGCGGCATCATCGTCAAAATGGGCTAGTACTGGTGGTGATTGTAGCCGACGTCGTAGATCGTCAAAAGCAGTTTGCTGCTCGGCACCCCACAAAAATGGCTCCTCATCTCGTGTCAAGCGCGTCAGAGGACTGGCCAGCTTAGCAAAGTTTTTTATGAAACGTCGGTAGTACGAACAAAGGCCTAGAAATCGTCGGACGGCTTTTTTATCAGTGGGAACCGGGAAGTCCGCGACGGCAGAAATTTTGTCAGAGTCTGGCCGGATGCCCTCGGAGCTGACGACATGCCCGAGAAACTTCAATTCAGTAAATCCAAAATGGCATTTTTGCGGCTTTAGAGTAAGATGAGCTGATCGGACTGCTTCTAACACCACTCTGAGCCGCTGCAAATGTTCCGAAAACGTTGATGAAAAAATGATTACATCATCCAGGTATACTAGACATGTTTGCCATTTAAGGCCGGTGAGCACGGTATCCATCATTCGCTGGAACGTTGCTGGAGCACAGCAGAGTCCGAAGGGGACCACACGAAATTCATACACGCCGTCCGGGGTGACAAAGGCGGTTTCCTCCCGGTCCCTCTCATCAACTTCTATTTGCCAATATCCGCTGCGCAGATCTACCGAAGAAAAGTATTTTGCTTGGCGCAGTCTGTCGAGGGAATCATCTATACGAGGTAGCGGATAGACATCTTTTTTTGTTACGCTGTTAGGTTTTCTGTAATCCACACAGAAGCGCAGCGAGCCATCCTTCTTTTTTACGAGAATGACAGGAGACGACCAGGGACTATTCGATGGCTGGATTATGCCGTCATTGAGCATCTCCTTCACTTGCGTTTGGATGGCCTCCCGCTCTCGGGGAGATACGCGATAAGGCTGTTGATGTATTGGGCGCGCGCCATCGTGCGTGACTATCCGATGCTTAGTGATGGGCGTCTGACGTACCTTAGACGATGAGGTAAAGCAGTCCTTAAACTGCAGCAACAATTCTTGCAATTGCTGCCTTTCTGCGGGCGGGAGGCCCTCGTTTATGTGAACGGCGCGTACTGCCTCTTCGTCAACTTCACCAGGCGCGTGTCTTCTAGGCATGCGAAACACTCAGCCACCCCTTGGACGGGGTCGACGTGGGCGATGGCTGTGCCACCAAATAAATGGCGGTGTTCATTACTGAAATTGGTCACGAGGACTTCAGTGCGACCGTCAGATAGAAAGGCGAGCCCTCTTGCTACGCAAACACCCATGATGAGCAAAAGAGAAACATTTGGCTCAACAACACGTTGTCCGCAATGTGGTGCGTCGCAAGTGACCCTAGCCAGAATACTCGCCCGTGGAGGCACCGTTACGGCATCGTCGGGTATACGCAGTGCGGCTCTGCAATTCTCGGGGCCGGGTTTGGTGGCAGCGAGTTCAGTTGAAAATGTAACCAATCGATTTCGAAGGTCTATAGTCGCACCATTTTCTCGAAGAAAGTCGAGACCGAGAATGACGTCTCGTGAGCATTCAGGCAAAATGAGGAACGTTGCCACGAACGTGCATCCGCGCACCGTAATTCTTGCCGTACACTGTCCGAGCGGCGTAACCACGTGGCCACCAGCCGTACGTATCTGTGACCCTGCCCACGGCATCATAACTTTCTTCAGCACCTTAGCCATCCTACCGCTCATTATCGAGTAGTCCGCACCCGTATCCACTAGTGCGCTAACCTCCTTAGAGTCAATCAGCACGGGTATGTCAAGGGAGACCTTGGTCTTACCAGACCCAGTCGTCGGCGCCGTCTTCGTCGTCGTCGTCGTCGTCATCGGTATCGTGGTCGTCGATTCGGGAAGGGTCAGTCGGCGCGTCGGTGGAAGCTTTTCGGCAATACGGCGTTCGGCCGCCTCGCCTCCAAAGGTCGCCTGTTCTAGTTTTCCCGGTGCGGGCTCGAGGACCCACGCTGTGCACCAGGTCCATAACCGGACTGATGAGGCAACGGATGGCGAGGTGAGGGCGATCGGGACGTTCGGCGCGGAGGAGGTGGTGAACCACGCCGGCGGGTGACGTATTCGTCAAACTCCTGAGGCTGTTCGGCATGCCGCGGACGGGGACTACCTGCAGACAAGCCTCGCAATCCCAGAGGCCGATATGGACACCGCCGGAAGATGTGACCGGCCTCGCCACAATGGTAACACAAGGGACGTCGGTCTGGTGCACGCCAAATATCGGTCTTCCTCGGCGCCTGTCCTCGAGCTTGCCAGTAGGGAACCGGCTGCTCGGCGTGTACTGCGACTACCGAAGGGGCATACGGTGGCGCGCAGGGAACCGGCGCAGGACGGCGCAGGACGGCGCAGCACGTCCGCATACGTCGCTGGCGGCCAAGGAGCTGGCTGTGGTGGCGGCTCTACTGGAGCGACGGGCGATCTGAGCGCCTGCTGAACTTCCTCCCGAATGGCGCTAGTCAGAGAGTCCACAGGAAAAATCCCCTGAAGTTTCTGCAGCTCCTCACGGACCACAGAACGCACGATGTCCCGAAGGGAGCTTGTATTGGCCCCCGAAGCAGCATCCAGGGGGTGTAGAGCCGAGATAGGGTTTAGCTGCCGGTCGTAGAAATTGTACCGTTGCTGGAGCGCCCTCTCCATGAGCACAGCCTCGGAGAGGAACTCGGCGACTGTTCTGGGCGGGCTTCGCACAAGACCGCAGAACAATTGCTCTTTCACGCCTGTCATCAGGTGTCTGAGCTTTTTCTCTTCCGTCATGGTCGGGTCCGCTCGGTTGCAGAGGCGCGTCACTTCCTCCACGTACATCGCTACGTTCTCGTTTGGTAGCTGAATGCGAGCGGTCAATTCACGCTCGGCCTGTTCACGGCGATCGCTGCTGGTGTAAGTCTCCAACAGCTGGCGACGAAAGTCCTGCCACGTCGTTAGACTCGTCTCGCGGTTTTCGTACCAGATCCGAGCGGCGTCTTCTAAGCTGAAGTAAACGTTTCGGATCTTAGCACTGTCGTCCCAGCCGTTGAAACGCGCAACGCGCTCGAACTGATCAAGCCAGTCTTGGGCGTCCTCCGAGTATCCGCCGTGAAAGGGCTTCGGGATCCGGAGATTTTGCAGGCTCACAAAAGAAGCAGGTATGAACGGGGCGCTGTCTGACCTTGCTGCCGTGGTCGTAGCCATGGGTGCGCTCTCTTGAGGCTGGAGTCCGAATTCTGGAGACAAGCCGCGGAGCCTGCGGCTAACACGATGGACGGGGGTTCGCACAAGAGGCACCGGGCTTGTGCTTCGGCTCTCCGAGGAAGGATGGAGCATCAGCCGAGAATACCCAAGCGACCTCCACCAGATGTCACAGGCCAGACGGAGAACAGTCGTAGACGTAGAGGGGGACCGCAGAACGGCCGAGGTTTTTAATCGCCCAGAACAGAGCCAGCTCGAGCGCGCCTCACGCTAACGCGACCACTTCGCCCTCGTCACGGCTTAGCGCGCAGGTAGCTCGAGCCAGGTCCGTGGCAATATATATATATATATATATATATATATATATATATATATATATATATATATATATATATTCGCAGGTATCATTCCGACAACCATATATCAACTAAGGATACATACATGTTGTGCCAGGAACACGACACTGCACAGCGCTGTGGGTTGAAACTTCATGATATTTTTTTCACTATTCATTTTTGCTCATGCAAATAACGATCGCCATCATGGAATGATTTGCATACAAAAAATGACCACTTTTTAATGGTATATGGAAATAGTTCAATGACTGCAAGCGCAGCAGTTAAATTCGTTACACAGCGTTTAACGTCTTTAGACCTATCCGTGTAAAAGTTTCACTCGATTACCTTCAATATAGACATTCTCTTTGTGAATGCGCGAGCAAAAAGATTACATTGCCGATGGGCATTTCTCCTAAGATACAAGTTGAATAAAACATGCGTTAATACAACACGTAACAATCCCAAAATCGCATAAAATACTAAAACGGAACGTAATTAACAGGTATCATTCCGACCACCAATATATATAGTAACGATATATACCTGTTGCCAGGAGCAGGACACCGCACAGCGCTGCGGCTTGAAACTTCATGGTATTTTTTGCTATTGTCTACGGTCGTCCAAGTCAAGTGTAAGAGATTACTTGATTTCCTTATATTTATAAGCCGGAGGCGCAAAGCTGCTTACAGAGTTCTGCTCAGTGTGGAGCTTGTAACATAGCTCAACAAACAAAGACCAAGGCATGAATTTTCTGAGCAGCAAAAAAAAAAGCTGCCCGAACGGGATCGTTTTTCGGTCTATTGTCATCGCGGCAGGCACAATGGGAGGTCACCTTCGCGGTTCTGCAAGCGGTCTGCTGTAGTGGGCTTCCTCTGGACGTCTCAAAAATATCCAGGCTGGTGGGTTTCATTGTGCTTCTTTTATTACAGTACAGCTGTTTTTCACTAGATCTATGAGCTTGTTTTTTTTATTCATATTTTTTTTAATATCTGACACGTTTTTATTACTGAATATATAATAAAATTAAGTGTGCATATATGAATCTTCTTGAAGTTCTCAAAAATATAGATAGTTTCAGTATATCTGTTAGTTGCATTAATACAGGATGTTTCTCCTAAGAGTTTACACAGTTTTTAAAAATGGGCTTTTTGAGTTAAAATAGCCGTTTTTGCGATAGCATTGTAAGCGTTGTAGTACATCTGAATAAAGATGGGTTAGCTAATATAGAATAGTTGGCTTTTAATTCCTTTTCTTAGGCTCCTTAATATTTACGGTACGTGTAGCCTACGGTAAGGGATATTGGTATCAGTTTTCAGAATTTCGAAACCTCGGCTACACTCGGCGTGCTAGCTCAACATATCTTTGTTACATCGCGCCAATATACACGCGCTCTCGAGAAGCTTGCTGGAAAAGGAACCTTTAGCAGTGCACGTATCTGCTCAAAATAGCCAAACATTCTTAGGTCACAACGCCGAGGGTAGCAAAGGTTTCTAAATTATAAATACTGATATTGATGTGACTTACTCAAGGCTACACGCATCTCAATAATTAAGGATCCGAAGGGTAGTAGTTCAAAGTTAACTATTCTATATTAGTTAACTAGCCAGCTAGTTACCATGTATTAGCAGTATTCTGATGTACTTGAACGCTGACAGCGTAATGCCAAGAAAGCATTGTTCTAACTTAAAAAGTCTATATTTAAAAATTGTGTAAAGTCTCAGGTGAAACGTGCCGTACAGAATAATAACAAGCGTATTTATTTAAAATCCTGCGGGTTGTTAAGACGCTTTCTTTACACTTTTTTGGTTTCATTAGAAATGGGGCCGTAGCCAAGAGCTAGAGCCTGCTATCTGGAGCCATGCTAATTATATTGTTGTTGAAGCAGATCATCTTTAATAAGTGTCAAATTTTGTCCAAAGTGCCCTAATGATAAAGTATAGTTCGGTGACATTTTTGTCTCCAAGATTAGACATGTTTGACTGAGGCAAACAAGAACAGCATAGCTCCACAGCTTAGTTTCTTTTCTGTTCAACGGTATAGAATTCAATAAAATTGCTCTAGAAAAGTTAATAACCTTGCTTGAAAAAACCACGAAGCTGAGAAAATCGCATTTGAAGTGAAGTGCGTGAGCCAGCCATTCGGAGGTCGTTGTGGAGACCTCATAAAAGAGTTAGATGCGGACGTTTCATATATATTGGAGAGTAGCGGGCAACACCAGGCAGTGGGGAAGGGGCCAAGCTTTCAAAAAAAGCCTAAAGGCGGCCGTCAGACATGCTGTCGTGGGAAACTACGGGCGCAGAATCCTGCCGCGTTGCGCTCCGAGATCACCACTTTCGGGCTTCGTAGGCACGACATATTTATACCTTAGTAGTTGGGGAGTCAAATTTAAACATTTAAACTGTCTGTAAAATGAAAATTTCAGCCGTTTTTGTCATTTCAAGCCCCCGTTTCCCCTTAAACTGCGTACCCTTTGTACTTGGAGTGTTTTTGTTCAAAAGAAAGTCATGCGGGGCAGCAGTAAAGTAAGCCTTGCTTGTAAATGTAACCCTCCTGCACATGACATTTTGTTGCAGAATGCAATTCAGCCTTTCCTAAAAGTAAAAATATACGAAACTTCTGTACAGAATTTTTTACTCTTGAGGGCGTCAACAACCGTGTTACGTAGATGTCAATTTCCCTTCGTCTTAGAAACACTCAAACATACAAACCAAAACTGTCTAGTTAACTACTGCCCGACTTTTACCGCCATTTTTCAACTAAAATTACGTGGGCAACAATCCTCATAGCTTCCAAAGATTAAGTATTGCAAGACACAGTTTTCGTAGCGAAGCGCGTTGAGCGCAATGTTGATTTTTTGTTGGCGGTTTGGCGCTTGGTTTCGTACAGATAGCAAGTGAAATGTTTTAGGTCATTTTTAAAAGGTAACCAGGTCAGGGGCTAATTTTTTTTTCAGCTGTGAGCCTGTGCGTTTCCTGGCAGAAAAATGCCTTCATGACTACAACTTTCCTGCTGTGGCACATTCAGTTCTGCTCACTCGGGCATACTAGGAGGCGAAACCGGTGCTCAAAACATACATAAATTCCGACAGTTAGAGTCTTGTCACAGAAAATGGTGCAAGCATTTCTTTGCTGCAGGCTGGGAGGACACGTCGTTTATAGCTGGGAAAAATTATCGTTCTTATTAGGCACCGCAAGTTACTGGACACAAATGCCGATTATATACATCTGCAATATTTGTCTAGCGCTCTAAGCCACATTGCGGTTTTGGCTATTCTTTCCTGGTTTCAATTCCCTCTGCAGCATTGATTTCTTTTAGTACCTGTATATTCGGGCAGACTTCTAATAGTAAAGGTGCACGCATAACCTCTTGATTACAGCTTCACCGGTCTACTAAGATGTCGGGATATATACACCCTTCCTGACTTCAAGCGTCAACAAATTTGCACTTGCGCACATTGGAAAATGAAATGGACAGAAGAATTATGAGCTCTGTCATTATGACAGGAAGCTTATGGTTCATGATTTAGAGGTTTAGAATATTTGCACCTATCTAGCGAGGACTGTGAAAGACGCATCCATGTCATTTTCAGCAGTTCTCAGAATGATAAGAGTAAATGCTTAGGCGCTTAATGGCAATTGTAAAAACTGCGGGTAAGCTAATCTGAATTTCTGCAAGAAGTAAAACACTTTTAAGCCCTCGTGACCGTGTAACAATAGAGATGAGTACATAGACCAGAAGCGAAGATTGTCATCTACGTTTATATTTTTCAGTTTTCTCTATGCTGGATATATTCCAACACAGCGAAAGATTCGAAATAAGCTAAGAGTGGTTGAGCCATTCCTTAGGATAGAAATTATCATATCGCGAACATTAAAAAATATTTGTCGCCAATTTTACATTCCAGACCTCAGGAAGACATGGCTTAAAGGAGAACGGTAATGAAACATGAGCACTTCACGAAATTGAAATTGTCATGTTTGTCATTAAAAATACTTCTTGGCTGGTAGTCATGAATGAATTATCCATTTGAGAAAGCAGCAGCTTGATGCTAACTACACCAGTGAAACTGCGGCTTACAAACTGCAACCCGAAGATACATATTTGCATGTTCGCAGAGAGCGGAATATATATTCAAGTACTCATGTGGTCATTGATTCTTATCTTATATACTCACTGTAGTCAAGACAAAAAATGAGATCTGCAAACAATATATGGCAATTTTAAAAAAAAGAGTAATTTTTTTGCAGGCGATGAATTTTAAGCGAAGAACCTTGATAATTTGTTTTCAAAAATGGGATAAGTGTCGAAAGTTAATCCTTGGGAAGAGTTGAAACATTTTCTGAACTAAGCTCTAAATTTTCGAAATATGAGAAGCTGATGATAGTAGTGATTTTTTATGGCACAAGGGACACTGCTGCCAAGGAGCGCCACGGCACAAGGTATTTTTCATTTGCTCAAGGTGGAGTCAAAGGTCATTTCCCTAGCATATCACTCTCATTAAGCCGAGCACCAGGCCAGGGGAAAGCTTGTACCCATTGTATTACTGGCGGTATCCGGCGGCACTGGGGATCGAACCCCGCACCTTCCGCATGCGAGGCGGAGGCTCAACCACGTGACCAACGCTTCGAATATGAGAACGTAACAAACTTGCAATCATTCGAGAGTAAATGAAATAAAATGAAGCTTCAGTGCTCCGTTCCGATGAATGGTTTGGTTGAGTATAAATTTTTGTCATGCAAGACACATGTGATAAGCAGCACAACAGAGCAATCTGTGAGTCTTTACAGTCTATATTCAAAACAATCTCTCAGATTAATTAGGAGAGGCTTGTTGCTAGGCATATGGCAGGCTAATTTTATTATGTGCCGGCTATGAGTACAACCGGATCCAATGAGTATATGTCCCAAAGGATTGAATCGACCCAAACACTGCCACCAGAAGGGACAGGGAAGATGCGGAAACAGCAAAAACGTGCTACTGGTCTTTAGTTGGACAATGCTTTCTCTATTGGTGAAATATTTTGGCGGAATTTCAAAAGCCGCAGTAGATTTGTAGTAAGTGAGTGATTGCTCGTTTGCGTCAATCAAAGCAGAGCGACCAGGCTACAAAGGGAAGCTATGCAGCTATCACAGAAACTTAGTAGTTATTGAAAGGTGACGGCCCAACCCGGGACCACAGCTTCACTGGATCAGTCGCTTTACAAACTGAGCTGAACAGGCGAGAGTGAATAAATTTATGGCTTGCTACTGCTCAAGCAGTAAAAATGCGCCAATTATAAAACACCGATACCCATGCAGATAATCATACCTACAGGTAGTCGTAACAAACAGTGCACTGTGGTACGCATTCTAAAGGCGCTAAATAAAACATCAATACATTGTACAGCATCTTATGACAAGACTTGTCCAGCACCCCTACAAGTTTTCACTCTGGGTCCAACAAGGAGAATGTGCGAGAGCACGTGCAATAAAAGCCATAGTTCAGACTTTCAAAAAGTGACAAAAAAACTTTCAGTAATAATTATGAGCGTGCATTTGACAAACAATTGCGCTAAAATTGAAGCCAAATAATATATGGTTTTCAATGCCTTTTGTTTTTTCCATCGTAAAACATCTTTATCACTTGCATCTAAGTAAGATGCGAGCAGAGAGCTCTGATAGAGTTGTGATCCTAATCGTCAGATTCACCATTGTTAGAGGTGGGTGTAGTGTTTAACCGTCTTCTTTTGGAGCCTTTGACGTCAGGTTTAACTCTATAACGGCTAAACATCCGATTACATCCGAACCACCGTCGCGCGTACTTGCTGACTCAAATGGCGAGGAGTATTCAATGTTGGTTCGCCTGTAGGTTTAATGACTCTTATGCGGCCGTACGCGATCATGCTACTACCCCGTGCAGGCAAGCATCGAACCACGCATAGTGCACCACTCCATGTGTTCGTCTAGAGCACACGGTCTTAAGGCTGCACCAAATTATCTGTAAGCGGTGCCACACGTTTTCTGCGGGTTAATGTGGAGGTTTTAAGCAGCGCAAAGAAAAATGTGATAGCGGCCATACAGCGGGTGAACACGTGGACAATAACCGCAAGGAGTAAAAGAGGCATAATTACGATACTCAGTAAAGCGTGATTGCATCGGCGCTGTTAAACATTTAATTTATGATTGCGATACTCATATCCTAATCATAATTTCACGGCTAGGAAAAGGCGAGGAGTGATTTCTTATACTAATAAACCACTGACCATGCATCTCCAACAGACTGTTTTTACCTGTCATTTCTCTTTTTTTTTCTTCTTTGTCTAACAATGTCTAACAATGTATAATGGCTCTCATGTGTAACTGTGTCTGCTAATGCTGCCAACTTCTACTGGTGACGAAGCTTGTTAAGCGGTCATTGCGAACAGCTTTTTTTTCGTCACGCACAGTTTTTGTAAGACAAAAGCTGAAATATACTTGACTTGATAGACTTTAGTTTTTCTAACTAAAACGTTCGGAAGCAAAGCGATCATGATGGCTACCGACAGCCTGCCCCGTCCGTAATCATCATTCTGGCAGCTGCGCTTAGGTTCTTCACATGTCAGAAGCGTCCATAAACTTTTGGGCACAGTAATCAGGCAGTTAAGGCGCACATGAAGCACTGAAATTGGGATGAGGATCCTCCTCAGGATTGGCAAACATTCAACTTGAGGGTGTGAGGTTGAAAAGCAGAACCTGTTGCTTGAAAACGTTAATCTTACTCTGTGCGTCGCAGGTTAACAGCTTCTACCAGCGATCTCGAATTAATGCTACCCTACGTTAACCACGGCAGCAGTCTCCCCTAGAAACCTTCTAAATTCAATGATCACCTTACTCAGTGCTACACAATCAGTGCTAAGCCATCATTATCTTGGATTCGATTTTATGCCTTAGCCATGCCAGAGAATTTTTTTCAATTTAACCTAGCATATCACTTAGTCTCCTTTTTCTCCTTCCACATTAACATCTCTTCCTGTCACGGAGCGACACGCACACCATTCCCCCCCACCCCCCCCCCCCCCCCAATAGCTCACTGCGCTGTACTCACTGTAATCTCAGGCATATGCCTTAGCCTTCTTGTTCTGAAGCCACGTGATTGTGGGCGATAATTGTCTTTCACACTTCCCCCTAATATGGGATACAAGCGTGGTCTTACAGAAGCCCCACATTTGCAAGAAACCATAAGTACAAAGAAGCTATCTCTGTAGGCGACAGAACAGTCACACACCATATACGCCCAGTAGAGTGCTACAGGAGGGTCAGAGTCATCAGTAGTTTTCAGCTAATTGCCGCTGTGCCTTTATCAGGAGTATGGTGATAGCCTTCATAGCCGCAGGACATAATGTTTCGTGTGCTATCTGCTGTCCATGCTATGACAATCGTCATCTATGCCGCCCATACATTTTATATATTGCAAACATTCGGCGCTTTTTGCAATACTTCGTGCTTGGGTTTCACAAGTAATTTTCTAAATTTTGCTGCTTTGGCTTTACTTTAGATTTCGGCGGTAACTATTTCGGAACCCATTTGTTTTGGCCAAAGCCATGACTCTCTTTCACAGCTAAAGCTGTAACAGCATTTTACGAGCCATTTCTGAGCTCCTTTCATACATAACAGACAAAGCTGGGGAGGTTGCGGGGGCAGTGCATCCTTGAAACCATATTACTGAGCCAAGTATCATTAGTTCTTCTGAAAGCCTCGGTGAGTATCTAGACGAAAATAGAGTGGTATAAAACTATGTGGTAGCATTGGAAATCACGGTCAAAGCCGTGAGACGCTCAGTGCTCGAGTACTCTGGCTGCAATTCTCATTGTGTATTGACTACTTTGTGGGTACGAATTGCGTAAGAGTGATTCACCGTACAAACCACGTATCATAATGCTAGATGTAATTCTTGCTTCTACAAGTCTCGATGAGCCGCAGAGCAAAAATGTAGCGAGAAGTAAAACGAATTCCACGAGGTACTGGTCACAACACTTAATGTTTTTTGGATCAAAATATGCATCTGTTCACTTTTGTTGTATGAAGAACTACTCTTTTAGCGCAGACGCGGCCTACTTAAACAGGCGCGCTTGCTTTAGCAGCGTTGCCTGTGTGTGAAACCGGAAGCAGAAGAAGCCAGAGTGTGCACGGGAGCACAAACACGCCAAAGCAGGCCTGTGAGGCGCCAGCCTGGCAGCCTCTTGTGAAACGTCTGAATGAGCCTACCGGACAAGACACCTCTCCCGCTCAAGCCAATCAGCTTTGGCTTACGCTGATTAATGTGCTAGGCCGGTAAGCATTGACATATTAACTTTTAGTGCGGTAGAACTAGTAAGCGCATTTATCGATTTCGGTTAGGTACGTATGCTTTTGAAGACTGCTTTGTGGCAGGTGCTCCACCCGCCCACCGAGTTGAGGGCAACCTGCCTGGTGAGTACACGTGGGCTTTCACCTGAATGAAGATCTGGTGTAGGGTACCTGGGTGAAGACATTCAATGTAAATATCTTCATAGTAATACCCCAGTCACACGGCATTCCTCGAAGGCCTTTCCAGCAAAGGCACCTTTTTTCACCAAAGGTGCGAAAGCTTAAAGGAGCAGCGACGCGGCTACACGGTGCAACTCAAAGGTGAAACAATCATTCATGCTTACATCCGCTGCAGTGCTCAAGGCGGCTAAAGTGAGTGTTTTAAAATTAAAGGTAGGGGCGGGGGGGGGGGGGGGGGGTATTCTGTTCATTTGTTGAGCTCAGACAATTTTTTATTCTGATAGCTTCCTTAAAAGTACTGTAACAGCTTCTCTCATCAGCAGCAGCGGGTTTTGTGTATTGCCTTGGCCACCAGGGGCACTCGGTGTGGCGGCAAAACTTTCGGTGCCTTGAAATCTGGGCATAAAATTTAAACATTTGCACAAAAAGCAAAGCTAGACACATCTTTCGTATTTAAAAAAAATTCAGACATTATTGGCTGTATCTATCATTTATTGCTTTTACTTTTTCAGGTTGGATGGCACTGCGATCGCAGGTTATCTAAGGCCGCGCCTTTAAGCTCGAAAGGTTTCTGACGAGCGCCTTCGCCTCCAAGGCCCTTAGCGGCGAACGCGCAACATTTGTGCCTTGCAGCTGCACTCCTTACGCCTTTTGATATAAGGACCTGCTTCTTAAAGGCATTTTCTGTGCCAGTGTACACGGGTATAAACTTCTTTAAGTAGAAGGACTTTAGTCCAAAGGCCTTTAAGTAAAATGTGTCATGCCTCTGTCACACGGGCTCTTGTAAGGATTTAGGAATAAGGTCATTTGTCCCAACGGCGCGTGACGCGCATCGACACGGCAAAGCGTCGAGACCTTTGCGAAAAAAGTCCGTAGCCGCAAATGCGGCCGTCAGTGGCCCTAAAGTTACTAAAAGGAGCAACCCAGACGGCAGCGCAAGCTAGCGAGCTCAAATAATAAAAAATTGACGCAATTTTTAATTTTGAAAACGTAAAAAAATATCTAATTTACTTATTTATTGGTTAAGTTTGCGTTACAGTGCACTTACCCGTAGAGGAGCCTATGACCTAAGACATCTACACTACTAAGAAAGGATCTGAGCGCTTTTCAGCAGCCGCATCGACACACACGTGCTTGCGCTTCTCGCTTTGCCGTTTTTTTCTTCGTTTGCTCTTCACGGCAATTACACACTTCGTTCTAACGTCTTGCGGTTCGCCGCTCATGATTACGGCAGCACGCTAACCAGGCACAACCTAATTTATTTGGAATACGCACAAGGACATAAGCAACGAAGCACGCTTCTCACACGCAACGAGGATCCGAACGGAAAAGTGCGCCTACCGTGGTCGGACCGGAAAAGATGAAAAAAAAAAGAAACTTTTGTTTCAAATTATCTTTCTCACCGTCAGAACGCTCGTTTATCATCGTGATAGCTACTTTTCCAAACATACACGAAAGCACTCTTATCCTCATAGCTGAATTGCTACCGTCTGCTCTAATTTCATAATGTTACTAGCGCCGCTTCACACACAGCGGTGACTTTTGGCATTCACGGAGGCCGCGTTCGGGTTCCTTTGGATTTTCCGTGTAGCAGCGCCACTTCTCGTTTTCAGTTTTCCTCCTTTAGTGCATTAAGACAACTTTACGGCAAAGGCCGTGAAGAAGTCCCCTGTGACAGTAGTATTAAGCACGTTAGAACCTTAAGTGCCCATCGGAACTATTTCTACTGCATGATATTCCGCGCTTATGCATGCTAAACCGTCTCCTATTTTTTATTCTTTTCATCTACCAATGAATGGTTACAGCTGCTTTAAGGAACACGTGACAACTGATGCCTTGTCGGGAATAAGGTAATTCCAATCGAACTGGAAGGATCATCAAATATGGATTCATTATATGACTGCGCCCAAACATTTCCACGCATTGTCAGTAGAAGGTCGAGAAAGCACAGGCGGTCCTATAGTTTTCGCGTCCTCGGCAGTAAAGAGAATGGTGGTTTCTGTGAACATATGGAGCATGTTATCTACATGAGATGTTTTCATCAGGCGGAAGTGATTGGCACAGCACAATATGATTTCACCTACTGATCGTCCGTTGCGCGGTCCCTTTTTCTCAGCAACACTACAATTACCTTAATTTCTGTCGTTTGTGCCGCCACGGATGCTCAGTGGTTATTTTGCACGACTGCTAAAGCAATAGACGCTGGTTTGATCATGTTTTCGATCCCGAATTTGATGGAGGCGATACGCTCGCATCCCGCGGATTGTGCAATATTAGAGCACGAAAAACAACCCCAGATGATTGAAATATTTTCGAGCCCTCCGCTATGGCGTTCCTAAAAGCCTATCTTTATTCTTCCGTCCTTCGTTTTTTTTCTTTTTTGAATATTGCTACTGCGTCACGAGCCGTAAAAATTCTTGTGGAACGTTTTCTGCCCCTATTTCTAAACACTGTCATGATACAGGTGTTGGATACTTTCCTCTTTGAACAGAATATTAAGCTGTCAGTGATGACTAGTCTGCATCTTGAAAGTACTGCCCCAATTTTTAATTTCCCATCTATGGCCCCGTCATCGTCGTGATCGTTGGTCCTTACTCGCCCACGAGAGACGCATTCCCCCTCTAAATGCAAAGAACTGCCGCTCGTTAAAACAATTTTCTCCTTTGCCTCTTTGTCTCGTATTTGAGACTACAAGATAGCGAAACAGGCATCAGTAATGTCGAGAATTTTTTCAGTAAATGAATTGGTAAGCTGTTGAGAAATCATCTCTCATGTGCTCAATTGGCGTTGTTTTAGCCAGCAGAAGGTTGGCTCGGTCACTAAAGAAGCCACTGAGTGGTAAGACCGTTTACAACTTGCGCGAGAAGAGCTATCAGATTGGGCATATTGCTAAGAGTACTACTGCCGTCGTATCACTTACTGCCATCTGTTGCTATTTTGCATTGAGCATTTCAGACAGGCAGCACAAAAGTTACTTTATTGAATATGAGTCACATGTACCTCCCCTTCACAACGCTTCTTACCGCGAAAACAGAACAAATTCTGGAATGTGTTTCTATCGCTGGGCTCATTGAAGTTTCTCAAATAATATAAAGCACTCAAAGCAAACACTTCGGTGTTAATTTTTTTCTAAAACACAGCACCGTAAATTAATACCGCTTTTGTGGTTTGCATAATTTATGCTCCGACAGATATCAAGAAACATGCGGCGAACTAATAACATTGCGTGGATTGTCGTTTTAAAACTTTTCCGTTTTAACTCATTGCAAAGAAACAGAAAGACTACTTGCGCAGTGCTCAAACAACCACTCGACTTCTTCGAAATAGTGGTCATGGTCGCTATTGTTTAGTTATCTCTTGAACTCATAGGCAGAAGACACAATGCCCATTACTCTGCTTTTTTTCTTCGCCACGACGTGAAAAAGCTCACAAGAAAGCAGTACTCCAACGACTACTTTTAACGATAAGTTTTGGTTTGGTTAAGATTAGGACAAAGTAATGGTGCCCTGTTCTGTAGTCTGCGTCACCTACAAATTTACCAGCATGAAAAGAGGGCGAAAAAAAACTGAACAAACCAAAATATTACGAAGAAACTACCGTCGAGAGTCCTTCTTTCTGTTACCCCTATTCGAGAGTTTTTTTCCTGGAATTGTTTACTACCCTATGGCGACCACAATGCGAATCTATGCACCGCGTTTTTTGTCGAGTTTGGAAGAATAATAACTGTATTCTCTAGATAGTTTTGCTTTGTACTTTGAGGAAATGTCAACCTGAAGCACCTCTATTTTGCACGCGCGCATGCTGCGACTGGTTTCATACGATGAAAACAATGGCAACCAGTTCTATGGTGGGTGACAGGTAGTCGGGACAAGCGCGGTTCCTTTTCTGCGGGCGACAAACAAAGCTTTTCAAAGTGTAGAAGGAACAATGAAATAGCTTCGAGTTTTGTAAAATCCTTCGTTGTACATATGGTCACAGTAACACCGCGCACTTCACCAATATTCTTGCTGTGAAAGTTTTGCACGTTTTGCATGTACTAAAATATAAGAAAAAAAAAGCGGGTTGCTAAGCAAGCTGCTCCTAACCCTGAGGAAGAATGTGCTGGTGATGGTCGCTCTTTTTATGGTTTTTGGTAAGTGTAACTATGACTGCAGAAAAACGTCAGGGATTTAATAACACCGTTTTATTGCGATAGAGGTACCAGTGACAATAGGGGAAAATGTTAGCACCGTCTGTGTGAAGTCGCCGAAGTACAGAAGGGCATGCGACCATCTACTTCCATCTACTACCATCTACTTCCATCCTTCAGAAGCCGTCCACCGACTATAAGCGCGCACAGCAGCGGAACGAGAAGGCGACGACGATGGGGCGAGTAATACTTCTGGGGGATGAATGCCCCCTAGCTGCCCCCCAGAGTCTTCACCTCCCAGCAAGTTCTTTGCCCCCTCCCTAGCTAAGGTGTTCCTCACCAGCACGTCGCCCCCTTTGCCCCATATGTTACACCACCGCCACTCCCCGTAAGCGCCACCCTACAAAAAAATAATTATAGGGACGCTTAAGTTCCCTCTAAAGCATTAGAACCAATGCTGCTCCTAGGTGTTTATTTATTTATTTATTTATTTATTTATTTATTTATTTATTTATTTATTTATTACATACTGTTGGCCTCACTTTGAGGCTGTAACAGAATTGGATTCAAATTTGTATAAAATAGTGAAAAATGAAATTAGAAAAGAAAGAAACAGCAGACAAGAAACTTTTTCACTTTTACAGAAAAGTACATGGAAATCACACGTGATGACAGTGTTGTCAATGATTTGCAAAATGGTTTGTCAGCTTCAATACAAATCCTTAAGGGCACATCTGGTTCACAATTTCAGGAGGCAACATATTCCACTCATTAATCACATGTGAGAAAAATGAAAATTTGAAAGCATCACTACAGTATCTGTATTCGTATAAACGTTTTTCATGTTTTGTTCTTGTGACAGTGAGTCGGGCTCAAGCAGATATCTAGTCTAATCAAGTTTTGTGTCATCATTCAAAAGGAGGAACAGAAACTTAAGTGGCATCATTTTGGCTCGTGTGTGGATTGTAGAGAAACCGGCTGTTTGCAGAAGCAGTGTGGGAGATTCATGAAGACTGTATTTGTTGAAAATGAATCGGACAGGTTTTCGATGGACACTTTCTAATCTCTCAATATAGTGTTTAGTGCAGGGCAGCCAGGTAATAATACTGTATTCTATTACAGAACGAAAAAGTGAAATGTATGACAGAAGAGTTTTTTCCGGTGAAGCAAGTCGAAGGGAACGTTTTGTCGTGTAAATAGGAGAGTGCGCCTTAGTGGTGATGTGTGTCACGAGCTCATTGCATCGTATTTATGAAGCAAGAATTGCGCCAAGATACTTCAGATCTATTTTTATCAGTGTATTCTGTTGGAATTTGTAATTTTAATTTAATGACTCTTTATTTCTAGTGACTGTCATACAGACTGTTTTTTCCAGGTTGAGGCCATCTGCAAGTTGTCACAGCATTTCGATACGTACTGCAGTGTGTTGTTTATTGTTATTTGATCAGAAGGGCTATTGATTTCTTTATAGACGACGCCTTCATCCGCGAACATACGTACTGCTGAATGGATATTCTTGCTGAAATCACCGAAAAACAGCGCGCTTACACGGGACACGAGAAAGGAGACACACAGCGCTGTGTGTGTGCGTGTCTCCTTTCTCGTGTCCCGTGTAAGCGCGCTGTTTTTCGGTGAGATCATGTACCAACTGGCCCGGCAACTGTCCTTAATTCTTGGTGAAATCATTAATAAAAAGAAGTAAAAGAATTGGTGCAAGCACTGAGGCCTGTGGCTATCCAGATAATACTGCCAAATCCGCCTCGCTGTTTTTAAAGTAGACAAACTGGTGTCGACCATTTAAATAGGCTTTTAACCAACTAGTGATTGTCCCGTTACCTAGAAAGTGAACTAGCTTATAGTGAAGTTTAGAATGAGATACCCGGTCGAAGGCTTTTGAGAAATCAAAGAAAATCTTATCTTTTTGCCCCCCTTTCTCGATTGACATAGGTCATGGACCGTTTCTCGTAATTGTGTTGTTGCAGACAAACCTTTTCGGAAGCCATGTTGATTTGGAATAATTAATTTGTAGTCTTAAACCAACGTTGTATTGTGCCTCAAAATTAAATGTTGTAGGATTTTACAGGCCGTACATGTAAGAGAAATTGGCCGGTAGTCGGAAACATTGGCTGGATCTCCTGATATATGTATCGGAATTACCTTAGCTGTTTTTTGCATTTCTGTTAGTTCTGCAGTCTCTATTTATTTATAATATAAAACCAGCATGTATTTGAAAAACCATTCAGCATAACGTTTCAGGAATGCATTCGGTATATTGTTATGTCCTGTCAAATTCTTCTCGTCAATACTGATAAGTAAACCAAATATTCATTCTTCACTTATTATTATTTCAACGAGTGTATTGTTCTTGCCATTAATCAGGGATTCCATCGCAAGGTCGGTGCCACCATCAAGTGTAAGCACGGATTTAAAATAACTGTTAAAGGAAGTAGCTGTGAGTAGTTCTCTGTTGGGATGGGGTTTACCCTTTATAGTCTTCGAGGTCACGTACCGCAAGAATTTACGAGGAGCGGTCTTGAGAAAATTAGTTAATGTGGCGTTCATGCATTCCTGCTCGGCCACTTTCACAGCTTGTTTGAGTGCCAATGAATGGCTGCGGAATTTCACCGCGTAACTTGGCAAGTGAAGTCCGCGTTTCAGCTTTCTTATTAGAGCAACTTTGCGCCAAACATGTATAATCCCTCTTGTTACCAATGGCTTTTTTTCGATGAACTGGCTTAGTTTTCTCTTGGATATACATAGAAAAACAATCTTGCCCGATAGTTACAAAAGACAGCCATACCTGACTGATAGACACTGTGGGAACTGGAGAACTACAAAAAAATTGTGTATGACATGTTCAAATGGTCAAGATTGCTGGTATCATCCGCTTTGGAGCAGTCAAAAATATATGCTTTCCTTATTTTAACAGAAGTCGTGGTTCTTAATGGGAGGACACACAATGTAGCCTTTTGATCTGAAAGATCATCTACTACATCACATGAATAATTTGTAAACTGAACTATGTCACTAATTAACGAAAGATAAAGATTACTTGTTTTCGTAACGTGCGTTTGGCTGCTGATTACTTGAACGAGACCGAAGTCAATAGAGATATATAGGAGCGGTTTTGCTCTAAGTATGTCCTTTTTACAAATGGTGAGGGGTATCCATATTGATGCAAGAGAGGTTACAATCTCCAGCAAGAACAACTTTTCTTGGCTCGCTTAAGTGATGTTTCATGTAATCTGCCATCAGACACAACGTTTCGTCGGTACGGTAACGTAGCCGGTACATCGTTCCTAAGTAAGCATTGACATATAGTGATTTTAACACAAGTCGCTTCAACGTCATCGATAGCTGGCATGGTCGCTGCGGGTATGCTATCTTTGATCAAGGTTTCCACTCCACCACCATGTCTACCTCGGTCCTTACGCATTACGGTAAATCCAGGCGGAAATCTGCACCTGAAATGCTGCGATAGAGCCAGGTTTCTTTTATGGTGATAACGTCTGACTTATGTTCGATTTTAAAGGCTTGATGTTCAGTTGTTTTATTCACAACGATTCTGGCATATATGTTGGTTATTGTTCATGAGTAGAGCGTGTCGTGTTTTCTGTTTTTTTTTGCCCCGTGTTAGTCGTTCTTTTCCTGCATATTCTATGAATTTCTTATCATCATCCCATGTATAGAGCACATTCTTAACTTTAATCTTGCTGAAGACCAACGAAACTTTGTCACTTTTATCCTTGTTTGGCTTACAGCTGTCCGAAAGCTCTATTCAGATGTTACAAAGTCGTGGAGAGAAGTCTTCGCATTCTGATATTTCGGAGTCCTTCAATTTGCTACAGTTTTGGAAGATTTTTGCTTTGACACGAAAATCACATAAATTTAGAACGACACGTCCGGCTTTGATGCCCTTTGCTGCGCCTAGGCGATGAATTTTTTCAACTCTCAAGTTCGTTACACCAAGGATGGTAGCTATAACGCTATAAGCTTTAATTAGTGTGTCTGTTCTTTCACCGCGTATACAATGTTGTCACTGTCACCACATGTTTATTTGCACACATGCTCATTTCACAATCTTCTTGTCTTACCCTTTCGCGGTAGCACGCTGCACCCTTGCTTTAGAGGGAATTTTCCTCCCATGATGATGTGATGTGTGTATTCACGGCCCTTTCGATCAGTTAGCTAATTTTGTACTTAAGGGGGCGGTCCCTCACCGGCGGTGAACAGACGACATTCTTGTTAATACTTGTACATCGACTGGACTTTGCTCGCTTCCTTTATAATTATGGTTAAAATATCACCAGAAAGCCTATTTTCTCTGCTATCAAATGATGCATAAGACCTGTCGATAGCTGCAAAGGTGTTTGAACTGTATGCGAAATCGCAACGGTAAAATCAGATTTTGAGCTCTATGTGTCTGAGGAAATGCAATCTTGCGAAAAAAAAATAGCAGTGGCTTAGCTCAGCTATGCCAGGGTATACGTAGCGAGAGCACGACGGTGCAACTACTGCGCGTCCTGTCGTCTCTTGGTTAGGCGTTCTTCTCGCTCCTCAGGCGTTTCCGCTGCTGTCTTGGCCTTGCACCGATCGTTCTTTCTTTTCCCGACAGCCGGCTATCAGGCCACAACCTCAGGCTTGGACGAGTTGTGCTTATCATGTTTACGAAGCCGCTCAGCGGCTTCCTTCTCCTTGGAAATGGCTCTCCACTGCTGCATCACACCTCTTATACTTACCGCAGCACGTCCCCTTCCTTTGCGCATGCGCAGTAAGGCGCACCAGCTCTGTCGTCACTCAGCTCCTCACACATGCGCACAACTGGCGAGGCGAGCGCACGCAGCTGCAAGGCGCGCGGCGCGCCACACCAGCTACGTGCTTTTACGTCACTCGGCTGCTCGCGCATCTGCACAACTGGCAGTCCACACGAACGGCGAAATGGCGAGACTGTGGGTAGTGTAGCTCTCGCTACAAATTGTTTTGCACCTAGTGCAAATTCTTTCGAGTCGCTTGGAGATGAAGGACCAACGAGCGTGTTTAACCATTTAGAAATGTGTATATAGCTTAGTTCATTAACCACGCGTGTTTGAAAAACCCATATAAAAGGAAAATGTATTCTGGAATAACGTGTCCTATATTCACTGCCCTGCGACCATTTTTTACATACTTGAAGATCCTGCATTCTTTATTCTTTCTGGAAATATCATTGCTCTTCCTCATTTAGTTCAAAAATTATTCCTGACCAAAGTTAACGTTTTTTTCTAAAATAGCTGACCAGAAACATAAACTTTACAGACAATCAGCAATCAGGTAATCATGCTGATGTTTCGCGAGCAAAAAATTCAATACTTGTCTATATATGGCTACGCATCGCCGTTAATCTACGTCTTTCGGGGAATGAGCATGGTCATGGAAGTTGCAGCTACTTTTTTCATAGTGCTTATGAGGGGCACAGTCTCTTCGTAAAATATTATAAGCACGGTTGAAATGTTTCACCATTTGTTTTTTTCTGGTGAATGTACATTGAAATATCAGGATTTCTTTCTTTTAATCAACTTGTGACGATTATAAAATACAAAGTCCACAAAATACAAACGATAATCGAAATAACCAAGCACCGTGCGATAAATGTAGTAGGTAGCGCTACCTACATAGTACAAGTGCTCTAAAAAATTCGCAGTTCAGAAACATGACGAGCGTGGTGCTGCAAACAGTCTAAAATCAAGAGGTATTTACGAGAGCGTGTGTCTTTCTAAGACATTTCCACTTTGACTTCTACGTGATGTTAACCCCATGGCGCCCATATGCAGGCAACCATGGTGCACAACAAGATGACTGTCGCGTCACGAACACACGAGGTAAACAATATTATTTTCTAGCGAATGCAATAATGACTCCCACCACAACGCGTGGCCAGGAGGACGTCTGTCAGCGCACTTCCACACGCCTATTTGATCAGTGTGGCGCCCTTAACCCCCCCCCCCCCCTTGTTTACTGTCTTTAGCATCTAGCTGGGCCCGGGACGTGTGTTTGCGAGAATTCCTCAGTTGGAGAAGTTAGTTTCGAACCTGGCCATCGGGGGAGAAAGGTGGATTCAGCTCCTTTGTTCTGCTTGGAGTCAGCAAGACGAGTGGCAAGGTTATTCCTCCGATATCAAACTTCAGTGTTTACCGGTTTCTTCAGATTATATGTTTCTTACGCACACACAGAAATTGCTGAAAGAATTCGCTTTGCCATAGTTCGGTTTTAATACTTTGAAAGCACCAGTAGCAACAAAACTACAAACCCGTCAGCCAGGGTGTGCCGCGGAAACAGTGTGGCACTACCTCGACCATGACAAGCGCCTCATCCGGAAACTGGAATTACCTCGCTGGATGCGGCTGGGAGGAGACGACCTAGTTACGGCTTTGATGGAAACAGAAACTAGAAGGAGGGGTCGCCCCTATTTGTCAGCTCTTCTACTTTCTGTCCTGTTTCTTTGCGCTGCTTTTTTTTTCATCAAGTATGAACCAATATTTGTAGGCACTATAGCCTTTACACTATTTGAATAAGCGCTTGGGTGGAGCGGTCGGCCTCCCGCGTTCCCCATCTTCCTTCGAACCCCATTGAACCATTGCCAGATCACCTGTTGTGCCATCCCGAGACGTGTAAAAAGCTTTTCAGGGCTGGTTAGATTAAATTTGTCTAATCATTATCAAGAAATATACTTACAAATAGCATCCCAATAGAACAATTTTACAAATGATCGTAGTGTGTCAATTATTTGGTCGACTCTTTGTTGCTCGGCAAATCTGTGTACTCTGCTGAGCTCACGATCTCGGGTGATGCTCCTCTTTCTCAACATACTCTCTAACTAAAGCTTCTATGGTTGACCTAGCACGAACTAAGGAAAAACACAACAGTGACGAGCGCTGACTTTCAACTAGACCTGACAGCGGTTATTATATTAGTATTACTAATATTTCGTCAGAAAAAAATAATTTACGTTTACTGGCAGCGCTGCTTTAGATGACAGCCAATCCTTTAGTGTCGTGCGTTTGAAGTATTTTTTTTATGTAGAGTGTTGTGTTCCAGTGCTGATAGTAAAGCTAACGTGCTGTAATAGCTGTCAGGATGTTTTCCATGAAACGGCAGGTGGGAAACAGGCATGTGAAACAACTTCCGTACCGAACGGTGAGGTTGAATCGGCATTTGCATGTGAAACAACTTCCGCACCGAATGGTGAGGTTGAATCGGCGTTTGCAGCCGCAGCGACACCTCTGCTCTAAAATAAGTAAATAAACAAAAAAAACAAGTGTTGTGCACAGGCAGCGCGTTTCGCAAGAGAATGAAGAATATCAACCAAGGCTTATTTCGCGTCACCCGGGCGCAGACAACCGCATCCGCCGTCTCAGCGTTCAGTTTGATGCGTTTTTGTTTGAAGCTTTCTCTGAAGCATTTCGCCTTGCCGTGTTCTGAAAGGTGTCGCCCAACCATGTTAGCAATTCTGACCTAAAAGCATGCGATAACTTCGACGGATACAATGAACCTATTTTCATTTGTCACACACAGGACAACCAATGTACAGCATCTCAGTGGACAAAATTCATATAAAAATATTGGTACACGACACATCTGAAAGAATTCCATCTGGTAGATGCGTCTAATCATTTGGCATTTCTTGAAAAAAAAAGGCTTACCTTCTTTGGCATCTGCAGGCTTTTCCTTTTCGCTAATTCTAAAATTCCACTATGCAATCATGGAGAGAGTGTATTAGCAACTCTCCCAAGATTTTTTTCTGTCAACCGCGAAAAACGAAAAAGATCAATTCACGATCGGCGGTCTTTTTTATTTGTGCCACGCGCGTTAGGCAAGCTTGCGTACTGCAGACGAGCTATCGGTTGTGGTTCTGGAATAACAGCCAAGGAGGAGGCAAACAATGTGGCCGAGCCACCCCGACGAAAGCAAAACAAAAATTCCACATTCCGTGCAAGTTACAGAAATTTAAACACCATACTTAAACGGGCCAATCTTATTACCACCGACGAATTGGTAGAAATGAATTCTGCGTACACTTGGTATTAGTTCACATGTAATCGCTGTATATGGATGAAGTCGTCGAGCATGAAATCTTGATGTTATTTTAGAACAGCCTTCAATTGAGCATTCTGTGCGTGAATTATAACGCCCGTGAGCAGCAGAACGTGAAAAAATGACTGGAAGGCCAGCAAATGTGAGTCAGTTTCAATTCTTCATTGGCCTTTAAATTTAAGGTCGCATGTTGAAATGCCAAGTTGCAGATATCAAAGAAAGATAATGGAGCACTTAAAACTGAGATTAAATCCTAACATATGCTTTGCGCTCACTGAGCCATAGTGCAAGCTGTAGGAATATAATGGTGAGGGAACAGAAGGATTGAAGATGACACGAATACAGTTTTTTCTAGTTTCACCAAGTTTACGCAGTGGCGTTCTGTTCGTTCACGTGTAATGAGAAAAAGAGAAACATAGGTCAATCTAATGACAAATATATTTCTAGCTCCCTGTAAAGACTAATGTGTTGAAGCATAAGCGAACGATTTATACAGAGATAAGACATGCAAAAAATTATGATAGCGTAACAATTGATTGAGCAAAGTAGAATTGCTGAACTGTCTGAGGCCACTCTATCTTCTGGGCGTAAAGGGTTTAATCCACCATTAACAGCTGTAGTTTCCTCAAGCCAAAAACCTGTGCATAAAATTTGCGCAGAGAGTTGGTCTGTGCATAAGAAACGCGCAATTAAAAAGGTTTTGTCATCAGTGGAATTACAACGAATCATCCTAGCTGTCCTCGACTTTTTGGCCGAATATATGTATCAGTCATTTATAAGGTTGGTAACCCTAAGTTGTATTAGCCACTGTGCAACCATAACTGAACGGGGAGAGCTGTCAACTTCTGCGCCCAGCGTCGTGGTTCCTGAGGTAACAGCGATACGTTCACCGAGTTGGGAAGTGAATGTCGCAATAGACGCGGCTTCTTGAATGGCTTTAGGTGAATGAACACTGAAATGACGGCATGTTGTAACAGAAAAGAAATCTGAGAGCTGTCTAAGCTATTCCGGGGGTAATTTCAAGAGCTCCTAAATTTCTGCTCTCTGCTTGCTGATATAGCTATACCGAAAGCATGCAATGTATGTGAAGAATGAAACATCAACAGATCACCTTTGGCGTTGGCTTTTGGCTTCTCGAAGGCAATTGCAGCAGTTTTTTGTTTTGCGAAAAAGTTGTTTGGTTCAAAAAGTAACTACAAATACTCAGACCGCATTCCCAGCTAATGAAAGCCAGTGCTCAGGTCTTTTCGCCTTCTGTTCATAGAGCGTTGCAGTGCACCTTCCCATTGGCTGCGTATTACACATATTTTAGCCCATCGTAAGACCCCGTCATCAAAGACCCAATGGTCGTGCCTATTGCCACAGATGTTTGAAAGCTCCGGGTGTGTCTAAGTTACCATTGACATTCGACCCAATAGAGGCTAAGTGAACAACGTAAAATGGCCACCTTATGGACTACAACCACTGCTTTCCTACTTCAGTCGTCTGTGAGATTAAGAATTTGCACCCCAAGCATCACAGATAAGTGACCCCATATAGCTATTGGGTGGCTCCACTCAGGATTCTATGTACGACCGGGTTTTTTTCCATATGTTTCCAATGTTGGACCTATTGCATTTGCTAATTGGGATGTCGAATTTTGGGAGAGTGGCCAATGAATGGGTTATCATGAGTGAAGTAGATAAATAAAAGCTAAAAGAGGCTTCTTCGTAAAATGTGGCAGTGGCTCGAGGCAAAAGGCTGTTCAGTATTCCGACAGGGAGTGATTAATTTAAGCGGATTTTATTGCACCTGGGAGACCTTCCTTCGTCACATGCTTATGCTTGGCTGCGTTGCATACACCGAGCGCACAAAAAAGTAAATGGAAAGAAACAAGCAGCAACTCAAACCGTTTGGAAGTATAAAGAATCAGAGTTTTAAAGCTATCGCGACGACTCTTTGCTGGACATGAGAGCTGCTGTCCATGTGTGTAGTACTTTGTAGGCTTGCGAGAAAGCAAGAAAATAAAAAAGAAAACTGCATTATCAAATCTTGCCTTTGCGGAATGGAGCCGCTTTCAGCCTCCCGCTGCGATTCAGGGGCTATATGTGGCGCCAGTTCTGGCAAACGTGTGCATAGCTTTTCCTGGAGGGTCAGAAAATATTATTGCGCTAAGCAGTGATCCTAATTAGGCTCTGAAGATAATATATAACAGACTTTGCTCTTTACGCGCATGGCTAAAATTACATTCTAGCATTCTATGCGCCTTGTGTCATTAGTGGATGTTTTTTATTGTCAAAATAGCCAAACCAGGTTACCATGCATAAAGCATTTCACAAGGAATGGCCTACTGTATTATAAATACATATTTCTTTTGGGATTATTGATTTCCATACAACCTTGACTTCACGTAGCCAAAAAAAAAAACAGGCCGGAAGAAAACAAACACGACGGACCAGCTGTTGTCTCTCTTCGTCTTCGGTCGTCTTTGTTTGGCGCACTAATATTACTCCCGGTTTCTGTCGTGAACACCTGCTTAAATTTGAAAACCCTTATTTGAATCTAAATTTAATTTAAAGCCAAATTGAAATGATAGTTTGCAGGGGTAATGCTTTATTTAGTGACTTTTTATGTGCTCCACATGTAAGGCGCAGGATTTCCAAAGTTGTGTTAGCTTTCGAAAACTTTTTTCCAATCTTTTCATCACGAATGCTACAAGCAGAGAAAAAAGAATCGTGTTGTATATATGGGGAATCCGCACGACGGGTTAGGAAGTACCTGCCCTGACATCAGTGTTGAACTATAAGCAGAGCCTCCACCCCTTTTTTATTGCAGCTCCACGTACTTATCCCTGCCAGTGAATACTCGCGGGGGGCAGCCGGAGGTGTCACCGCTTGACTCGGTCGGATTACATCGCGGTGACGTAGAGAAAAAAGCGTTGGGCTATTTACACCAAGATCATAGTATTCAAACCCAGCGCTTATGGCTGCATTTCGATGGCGGTGTAATTCAAGAAAACAAAACAAAAAGAAACAATCGTGCGCCGTACCCTCCAAAACTACGCTAAAACACACACGTTGAGGAAGCTGAAATGGAGCTCCTCTCCATGCTGTTTCCCATAGCCTGGACGTAATTTCACCGCGTAAACCGCAAGTGTCGTGCTGTACAAAGTGCGCCATCGTTTCTATTTCGAAACGGATGCAGGAGCGATTTAATTGTGTTGAACAGTGTTAGCGTTTCTCTGCAGAGCAGTGTATATTTTGCTTAACATAAATCATTTGCGTCGTAATAAATTTGTTTTGCCTATTTGGGAAAGCGAAATTTCTTTTCGTTTGATCAACTGATATTCTCATAGAACAATGACGGCGCTCTTTACAATAAGTTTAGCGCTTCGAACCTCGTGTATGCAATTAAGAGGACACTTTCTGTAAGGCGTGTAGCAAACAAAATATATATTGCACATTTTTTATTCCATCCAGCCTAAATTGTGCGTCACATCATGGATAGAAGCGGTGCTGCTAGTGCGTTCATTATCCACGATAAGGTGATCACCTATGAGGACGCATGTGTGGACTCCAAGCTCGCGGAACGCATGCAAAAGCAAAGTTTTTCAAGGATTACTGCAGGTCATCACAGAAGCTGTCACAGCACGCAAAAATTTCTTTCGCATCTTTCCCAAACATTTCTTTCAACAGTTTTCTTTCGATAAGATTCGGAGCGAAGAGTTATAGGGCCAGTAATATCCGATTGAGTTTCGTTATTTAACCAAACTCGAACGCAGTATGCAGGCGCTCCCCCATCAGGCAGAGCTTGCAAATGTTCCATGCGCTGTGAGTTGTAAAGAACACCGCGTTATGTTTTTCTCAGTTGTGTTCCATAGGTAAAGGCTCTTCTAACTTCTGTTCGCAGTCTTATATATAATTGAACATTTTCATTTTATCTGTTCACCAGTATGTTCATTAAAAACTCCTTCATTCTTTTAGCTACGGGCACTGCAAACGCAAAAGTTAGGAATAATTTTGAGTGTTCACCAGGATAGGAGCGGGCTCAAGTACGCGACCTACATTTGAGACGTGCGCACGGTGATAGCAGGATGAGTTCAACAGTAAACATCATTTAAAACGTTTGCAACAGTTACTGCAGTGAAATGAGTTTCTCTCAATACTGCAGTTGCCCTTTCGTAACCGCCCACAGATAGCTCGCTACGTTGTGCTCAGTGTTTTCTCAGGCATATGCCTTAGCCTTCTTGTTCTGACGCCACGTGATACGGGCAAGATTTGTTTTTTACACTTCCCCCTAATAGGGGCTAGAAGCGTGGTCTTACAGACGACCCACATTTGCAAGAAAGCATAAGTACAAACAAGCTATCACTGAGCACGTAAAAACAGAGTCACGTACAATATACGCAAAGGAGTGTGCTACAGGAGGGTCAGTGTCACCAGTAGTTGGCAGCTAATTGCCGCCGTGCCTTTATCAGGAGTATGGTGATAGCCCTCATAGCCGCAGCACGTAATTCTGCGTGTGCTATTCGCTGTCCATGCTGTGACATTCATCATATATGCCGCCCGTACAATTTACATGTGGCACACATTCGCGCTTTTCGCGATACTTCGTGCTTGGGTTTCACAAGTAATTTTCTAAATTTTGGCTTCTTTGGCTTTATTTTACATGTCGAAGCCAACACTTTTGGAACCCATTTGGTTAGGCCAAAGCCATGACTATCCTTCACACCGAAAGCTGTAACAGCATTGTACGGGCCATTTACTGTTGTACATCGTTTCAAACATAACAGAAAAAGATGCGGAGGCTGCGGGGCACTACGTCCTTGAAACCAAATTACACTGCCAAGTATAATTCTTTCTTCTGAAAGCCTCGGTGAGTATCTAGACGAAAACAGAGTGGTATAAAATGTAGTAGCATTGGAAATCACGGTCGAAGCTGGGGGAGGCTCAGTGCTCGGGCTCTCTGGATGCAATTTTTATTGTGTGTGAACTAAATTTTGGGCGCGAATTAATCCTTGCTTCTACAAGTCTCGATGAGATTTCTGGAACGAAATATGCTTGGGTGCACTTTGGTTGTATGGAGAACTACTCTTTTTGCGCAGACTTTGCCTCCTTGAAGAAGCGCGCTAGCTTAAGCAGCGTTGCCTTCTGTGTTTCAACCGGAAGCGGAAGAAGCCATAGTATGCACGCGAGCGCATAAACGCCAAAGCAGGCCTGTGAGGCGCCCAACTGGGCAGCCTATTGTGAAACGACTAAACGTGCCTACCGGACAAGACACAACTGCCGCTAAAGCCAATCAGCTTTGGCGTACGTTGAATAACGTGCTAAGTCGGTATGCATCGACAAAATAACATTTAGTGTGGTAGGAACTAGGCGCGTTTATCGATTTCGGGTAAGGTGCGTATGCATCCGAAGACTGCATTGTGGCAGGTGCTCCGCCGGCCCACCGAGTTGAGGGCAACCTGCCAGGTGAGTACACTTGGGCCTTCACCTGAATGAAGGTCTGGTGAAGGGTGCACCTGGGAGAAGGCCTTAAATTTAAAAGTCTTCCGAGTAATTCCTTTAGGCAGAAGGCGTTTAGTCTAAGGACCTTTAGTTGGAATGTATTAAGCTTGTAAGAACCTTAAGTGCCTATCGTGACTATTTCTACTGCATGATATTCCGCGCTCACGGATGCTAAACCGTCTTCTAATTTTTATTCTGTTCATCCACCAATTAATGGTTACAGCTGCATTAAGGAACACGCCACAACTGATGCATTGTAGGGAGTAAGGTAATTCCAATCAAACTGGAAGTATGATCAGATATGGATTCATATGTGACCACGCCCATACATTTGCGTGCCTTGTCAATAGAAGGTCGAGAAAGCACAGGCGGGAGTATAGTTTTCTTGTCCTTGGCATTAAAGAGTATGGAGAACATGTGAGCACGTTTTCTACATGAGATGTTTTCATCACGTAGAAGCGATCGCCTACGTAGCACAGCTCAATATCATTTCGCCTACTGATCGTCCGTTGCGTGGCCCCTTCTTAACCGCAGAACTTCAATTAGCTTCATTTCTTTCTTTTGTGCCGCAGCGGAGGCTCAGTAGTTATTGCGCTCGGCTGCTGAACCAAATGACGCTGGTTTGACTAAGCGTTCGATCTCGATTTTGATAGAGGCGACACGCTGGCGGCCCGTGTGATGTGCGATATCAGAGCACGGTAAAAATTCCGGGTGACAGAATTTTTTTGGAGCCCTCCACTATGGTGTTCCTCAAAGCCTGAGTACCTTTGGTACGTTAAACATCAATAAGGAAATGTTTGTTTTTTCGCCTATGTGTGTTGTCTTTTCTTTTGTTATTGTTTCTTGTCTTTTCTGCGTTCTTTCTTCCCTCATTTCTATTGTTATTTTTTTCTAGTTTCTTGTTTATTTTTTATATCTTTATTCATCCGCCCTTCATTTTTTCTTCTTCGCTTAATGGTACTGAATCCAGAGTGGTACAAACATTTGTAAAACGTTTTCTACCTTTATTTCTAAACACTGCCATGATAGAGTTATTGGATACTATAGTTTTGAAAAAAAAAATTCAACTGTCAGTGATGACTAGAGTCTACATCTTGGATGCACTGGCCCAATTTTTAATCTCCCAGCTTTTGCCTCGTCATCGCCAGGATCGTTGGTCCTTACTCGCCCTAGAGAGACGCATTCCTTCACTAAATCTAAAACGCTTCCGCTGGTGAAAACCATTCTCTCCTTTGCCTCCTTGTCTCGTATTAGGGACTACAAGATAGCGAAACAGGCGTCGGTCATGTCAAAAATTTCTTAAGCGAATGAATTGGTAAGCTGTTGCGAAATCATCACTCATGTGCTCACTTGGCGTTGTTTTAACCATCTGAATGTTGACTCGGTGACTAAAGTAGCTGCTCAGTGTCCAGTGATTTCACCGCTTACGCACAAAGAGCTATCATATTGGGCATATTGCCTAAGAGTAGCACTGCTCTTGTTTCACTTACTGCCTATCTGTTGCCATTTTTGCACTGAACATTTTAGACAGACAGCAGAAAAGTTCTTTAATGAATATGAGTCGCATGTATTTCTACTCCACAATGCTCCTTACCATGAAAACAGGTAAAATTATGAATTTTGTTTTTATCGCTGAGGTGATTGAAGTTTTTTAAATAATAAAAAGGTACCCGAAGCAAACATTGTGGTGTTAATTTTTTTTTTCAAAAACACAGCACCGTAAATTGATACCGCTTTTGTTTTTTGCTTAACTTGTGTTACCATAGCCATCAAGCCTTGCAAAATTCTATTTGAAGAAACGCGCCGCGAACTAATAAAATTGTGTGGATTCTCAGTTCAAACAAATTTCAGTTAAAATCATTATTTCAAAAATGCAGGAAATACTACGTGTGCAGTGCTCAAACAACCGCTCGGCTTATTCCATATAATGATCATGTTCGCTTTTGCATAGTTATCTTCTCAACTTGTAGGTGAAGGACAAAATGCCCATTACTCAGACCTTTTGTTCGCCATGAACTGAAAAAGCATACAAGAAAGCAAGTTTCCAACGACTACTTTTAACGATAGGTTTTGGTTTGGTTCCGATAATGACAAACCTATGGTGCCCTGCTGTATACTTCATGTAACCGAAAAAACTACCACCATGATAAGAGGCCAAAAAGAAGGAAAATGAACCGAAATATTACCAAAAAAAGTCCCTGGAGTCGTTCTTTCTGTTAACCCTATACTAGAGTTTCTTCCAGGAATTGTTTACCATTCTTGGATGACCACGATGCGAATCTACGCACCGCGTTTTTTTGTCGAGTTTGAAAGTTTAATAACTGTATTCGCTAGAAAGCTTTACGTTGTATCTTGAGGAAATGTCGTAAACCCGAAGCACCTCTAGTTTGCGCGAGCGCATGCTGCGACTGGTTTCATACGCTGAAAACAATGGGAAAGAGTTCTATGGTGTGTGACAGGTAGTCGGGTTCCAAGCGCGGTTACATTTCTGCGGGCTGCAAACAAAGCTTTTCAAAGTGTAGAAGGAACAACGAATTAGCTTCGACTTTTGTAATATCTTTCGTTGTATATGTGGTCACAGTAATACCGCACAGTTCGCAGACATTCTTGCTATGAACGTTTTGCACGTTTTACATGAACTAAAATATAAGAAAAAAAATCGTGTTGCTATGCGAGCTCCTTCTAACCCTGAGGAAGTATGTGCTGGTGAAGGTCGCTCTTTTTATGGTTGTTGGTATGCGCAACTATCACTGCAGAAAAACGTCAAGGATTGATTATCACCGTTTTATTGCTATAGAGGTTCCAGTGAGAATAGGCGAAAATGTCAGCACCGTCCGTGTGAAGCCTCCGAAGTGCAGAAGGGCATGCGACCACCACACCATCTACCTCCATCCTGCACAAGGCCTCCACCGACAATACGCGCGCACAGCAGCCAAACGAGAAAGGGGCAACGACTGGGCAGGTGATACTTCTGCAGGATGAAAGCACCCTAGCTGCCGCCCTAAATCTTCACCAGCGAGCAAGCTCCTTGCCCCTCCCTAGCTAAGGTGTTTCTCTCCAGCACACGCCCCCTTCGTCTCACCTGCCACACCACCGCCACCCGCCATAAGCGCCACCCTATAGAAAAAGAATTATGGGAACTCTTAATTTTAATAAAGAGTGTATTGCTAAAGAAGTGGAAGCAATATGTTGCTGCTAGATGCTTAAAAGTCTGTGTCTGTTCTTTCTCCACGCAATGTTGTCACTGTCAGCACATGTTTATTTGCAGACATACTCATGCTCTGAGTGGGTTCGCCGAGAACATTTTACATTCTTCTTTTCACCCCTTTCTCTGTTGAAGGCTCGCCGCTTGTTTTAGACTGAATTTTTTTGGCATGATGACGTGACTTGTAACATCACCGTCCACTCAATCTGGCAGCTAATTTTCTACTCAACGCAGGACGCAAGGTAACATGGTATGGAGGCTAATGCTGTTGCAATAATTATCTCGCCTGTTTGAGGCCTGGGCATAGATTAAAAGCATGAAATAATCTACTGTGGTGAATCCGACAGCTTGACTACTTTCTGGCCTCAGTTTCATGATCGTTCTGCGAATTTTGTGTTCTCAAGATGCGAATAACCTTAAAAAATGAAGAGGTGTTTATTTTTAGGGAGGTTTTTTTGCGAGATTACCTTTACTAAATTCATTTCTGGACAAATACAAGAATATTTTATATGACGCCGATATGTAAACCATTCGAAAAATTTCTAGCATCATGCCACTAGAGAAGTCGGTTTTCTTGTGCATTATATCTTAGAAGAAAGCTGTAGTTTCAGAATATTGCTTTCCTACTAACATTTTTTGAACTAGCCAGTAAAAATTTCGCGGAATACCTTGGCTCGCACTGCTTCTTTCTTAATCACATTTTCAAAAAGGCTTATCAGCTATTAACAACAACAAATTTCTTTTCAAGTCGAGGACATTTTTTTTGCCAGGTGCAGCCATGTTCTAGTTACATTGTCAATATATAACGAAACTGACTCATCCTTTTGTTCCTTTTGCCAACTTCAATATGAGGGATTCAAACCCACGCGAGTAAGCGTACTAACTACCAATGGTTAAAAGAGGCTGCAGTTTTAATATAAAATTTGAAATCTGCCTTATACCAGCGAAAGTGCCATCACTGACGATGCTAAACTTTTACATCGGCTGATATAAAAACAATTATTGTGTCAGCCAAAATGCTTACCCTCTCCGTAGTGGATAATAGTAATGTGTGAAATCTTCCGAAATGAAGATTTTTCAAGTAGCACTTATAATCACGTAATAATTCCTGCAGTACTGTTAGAGTGGCTATGCAGGAGGAAGCTTAGGTAACGCACCATATCGGATAACAGTTGTGAATTTCGAAGAATCTCACGTTTTCATTTGTCTCAGCCAGATTTTCTCTAGAACCCTCTCCAGATAAGCGAGTTTGGACTGCGTCGGGTCAAGCGAGAAACATTTACTACACAATGAGACGCCTTCTGCCAGACCATAGCAAAGAAAATGTCCTCATTCAGTACAACTTACAGAAATTCAAACTCAGTACTTAGAAAGGCCAATCTTAATACCACCGATGAAATGAAAGAACGGCCTTTTGCGTACACATAGTATTATTTCGCACCTAATTGCTATATTTGGTTGTAGTTGTCGGACACGAAATCTTGAAGTTCTTTTAGAATAGCTTTTAATTCAGCCTTCTGTGCGTAAATTATAACTGCCGTGAAAACCAGACCGTAAAAAATGACTCGAAAACGAGCAAATTTGCGTCAGTTTTCTTTTTTCCATTACCAATAAGTTTCAGTCCGTATGTTGAGATGCCAGCTTGTAGACATCAAAGAAAGATAATAGAGCGTTTACAAATCAGGTAAAATCCTAACATACGCTTTGTGCTCACTGAGCCATAGTACAAGCTGAGGGAATAAATTCGTGAGGAAACAGAAGGGTTTGGCTGAAGATGTCACAAAGAAATTACCATTTGCCCAAAATACAACAAGTTTGCTGAGCCACCTTCTCCTCAAGCATTTACCTTAAGGCAGTCCTATTGACATATAATGAGAAAAAGAATAATGAGTCAATCAATGCCCAATACATGTTTGGCTCACTGTTAAGACTAGTGTCTTGAAGCATTAAGTAAGAGCTTATAAAGAGATAAGACATGCGAAAAATAATGGTAGCACAACAATTTACTGAAGAAGGTAGAATTGCAGAACTGACTAGTGCAGCACGATATTCAGGGCATAGAGGGCTCAATCCATCAAGAACAGCTGCACATTCACCAAGCCGAAAACCTACATATAGAACTTGAGTTTGATCACTTCCAGAATGACATGGCATCACTCTAGCTGCCGACAACTCTTTGGGCGACGATATGTGTCAGTCCTTTATGAGATTCGTAAACCTAAGTTGCATCAGCCACGATGCAACCATACCTGTATGGGAAAGTGGTCAACTGCTCTGCCTTGCCTAGTGGTTCCTGAGGTAACAGCGATATGTTCACCGAGTTGGGAAGTTATCGACACATTAGACGCGGCTTCTTGAATGGCTTTAAGTGAATGAACACTGACATCACAGAGTGTTGTAAGAGAAAAGAAATCTAAGAGCTGTCTAAGCTATTCGTGGGGTGATTTAAAGAACTCCTCAATTTATTTTCGCTACTTGCTTTCATAGCTAAACCGCATAAACACACAATGTATGTGAAGAATGAATCATCAGTCGATCATCTTTGGCGTTGGCTTTTGGCTTCCGGAAGGCGATCGCAGCAGTTTTTGTTTTGCGAAAAAGTTGTTTGGTTCAAGAAGTAACTAGAAATACTCAGATTGTACTCGAAGCCAATGAAATCCAGTGGTCAGGTCTGCTAGCATTTTTTTTTAAAAAAACGCTGCAGTGCACCCTTTCATAGCCGGCGTAATGCATTCAATTTTAGCCGATGGTAAGACCCGGTCGCCATGGACCCAATGACCATGCCTATTGCCTGAGGTGTTTGAAAGCTCTTGGTATGTTTAAGTTACCAGTGACGTTGGACTCAAAGGAGGCTAAGTGGAGACCGAAAAATGGACACCTTATGGACTACGACCATTGGTTTCCTATTTCAACCGTCTGTGACATTAAGAATTTGCACCCCAAACATCACAAGTAATCGACCCCATATTGCTAATGGGTGGCTTCACACTGGTTCTATGTAGGGCCGGCCTTTTACAATACGTTTGCAATATTAGGCCGATTACCTGTGCTTCTTGGGACGTCGGGTTATGGGAGAGCAAGCAGTGAATTTGGATGTCATCAGTGAAGTAGATAAATAAAAGCAAAAAGAGGCTTCTTTGTAAAATGTTGCACTGGCTCGAGGCAGAAGGCTGTTCAGTATTCCGACAGGGGAGGAGGTTATTTAAGAGGATAATTAGTGCACCTGGGAGGCCTTCCTTCTTCACATGCTCATGCCTGCCTGCGTTGCGTGCACCGAGCGCACAAAGGAGAAAATAGAAAGAAACAAGCGGCCCATCAGACCGTTTGCATGTATCCACAGCCACAGTTGTATAGCTGTCACAACGACTATTTGCTGAACATGAGGGCAGCTGTGCAGGTGTGTCGTACTTGGAAGGCTTGAGAGAGGGTGCGAAAAGAAAGAAAAGAACAGCATCGTCAACTCTGGACTTTGCGGAATGGAGCAGTTTTCTGCCTCCCGCTGCAATTCAGGGTCTAAATGTGGCGCCAGTTTTCGTAACCATGTGCATAGCTTTTTCGGGAGTGCCTGAAAATCTTATTGCTCTGAGCAGTGATCCTATTTTAGCACTGACAATAATATACAGCAGACTTTGCTCTTCTTCACGTGCACGGTAAAGAAGTATAATCTAGCATCCTATGAACCTTCTTTCAATAATGGATGTTTGCATTTTCAAAATTCACAAACCAAGTTACGGTGCCTAATGCGCTTCACATAGAATGACCTGTTGTAGTATGAATACAGATTTCTGTTGGTAATCTTTATTTCTGTGCATCTTGATTTCAGCTTGCCCCCCCCACCCAAAAAAAAAAAACATGCTGGAAGAAAAGAAACACGACGGACCTGCTGAGGTCTGTCTTTGTCTTCTGTCGTCTTTGCTTGGTGCAATTATCTGACTCCTGGTTTCTATTCTGAAAACATGTTTAAACTAGAAGACCCTTATTTGTATCTGAATTAAAGTGAAAGCTAAATTGTAACGATAGTTGGCAGGGTTACTGTTTTGTTTAGTGGCTTCCTATGTGCTTCCACATTTAAGGCGCAGGACTTCCAAAACATGTTACCTTTGGAAAAGTTTTTGTTCCAATCTTTTCTTCAGGACTGCTGCAAGCACAGATAAAAAGAATCATGTTCTATAAATAGGGAATCCGCAAGACGGGTTAGGAATTATCTGCCCTGACATCAAAGTTGAACTATAAGCAGAGCTTCCAACACTTTTTTATTCCATCTCCACGCAGTTACCGCTGCTAGTGAATACTCGAGGAAGGCAGCTGGAGGCGTCACCGCTTGACTTTGATTGGATTACATTGCGGTGACATAGAGAAAAAGGCGATGTGCTATTTACGCCAAGTTCATAGAATTGAACCCCAGCTCTTATGGCTGCATTTCGATGGAGGTGTACTTCAAGGTGTACTAACAAAAAAAAGATCGTGCGCTGTACCTTCCCAAACTACCCTAAAACCCACGCATTGAGGCAGCTAAAACGGAGCTCCTCTCCATGCGGTTCCCCATTGCCTAGACGTAATTTCAACGCGTAAACCGCAAGTGCTCTGCTGTACAAAGAGCACCTTCTCATTTATTTCGAAACGGATACAGGAGGGAGTGTAATTGTGTTGAACAGTGTTAGAATTTATCTGCAGAGCAGTGTATATTAGGCTTAACATAAATCTCTTGAGTGATAATAAATTTATTGTACCTATTAGGGAAAGCGAAATTTCTTTTCGTTCCATCAACTGAGGTTCTCATATAACTGTGACTCCGCTCTTTAAATTAAGTATAGCGTTTCGAACCTCGCGTATGCAATTAAGAGTACACTTTCTTTAAGGCGTGTAGGCAAACAAGATAATTTTTGCACATTTTTTTCACCCATCACAAATTGTGCGTCACATCATCAAAGGAAGCGGTGCTGCTAGTGCGTTCATTATCCACGGTAAGGTGACCACCTATGATAACGCATATGTAGACTCCAAGTGCGCGGAATGCCTGCAAAAGCAACGTTTTGCAAGGATTACTGCAGGTAACTACAGACCCTGTCAATGCACGTAAAAATATCTTTCGCATCTTTCCCAAACATTCCTTTTAAACCTTTTTTTTCATAAGATTTGGGGAGCACTGTAAATACAGCCAGTAATATCCGATTTTGCTTCGTTATTTAAGCAAACTCGAACGCAGTCTACAAGCATCCCCCAAAAGGCAGAGCTTTCAAATGTTCCATTCGCTGTGAGTTGTAAAGAACACCGTATCATGCTATTTCCAATTGTGTACCATAGGTCAAGACTTGTAACTTTTTCTCCTCGCGGTCTTATATGTAAATGAGCATCTTTATTTTACCTGTTCAGCAGTATAAAATAAACATCTCATTCGTGCTTTTAGCTACGGATACTACCGACGCAAAAGTTAAGAATAATATTGAGCCTTGACAAGGACAGAAGCGGGCTCCATTACGCGACCTCCAATTGACATGTGGCGACGGTGATAACAGGATGAGTTCAACACTTAACAGCATTTCAAAATTGTAACAATATTTACATTGAAATAAAAGTTTCTCTGAACGCTGCAGTTGCCGTTTCAATGCCACCCTCAGAAATCCGCAGATAGCTCGCTACGCTGTGGTCAGTGTAATCTCAGGCATATGCCTTAGCCTTCTTGTTCTGACGCCATATTATTGCGGGCAAGATTAGTCTTCAACACTTCCACTTCGAGGTATGGTTTGCGGTTGGAGATGGGAGCGATATTGAAGGTTGACTTGTGTCCCCTAATAGGGGCTACAAGCGCAGTCTCACAGAAGCTCTATATTTGCAAGAAAGCATCGGTAAAAAGGAGCAATCTCTGGACACGTAAAGAACAGTCACACACCATATACGCCCTGCATATTTCTACACGAGGGCCAGTGTCATCAGTAGATGGCAGCTAATTGCCGCCGTGCTTTTATCTGGAGTATGGTGATAGCCCTCATAGCCGCAGGACTCACTATTGCGTGTGCTATTTTCTGTTCATGCTATGACATTCGTCATCTATTCCGCCCATGCATGTTACATATGGCACGCATTCGCGCTTTTTGCGATACTTCGTGCTTAGGTTACACAAGTGATTTTCTAAATTTTGGCTCCTTTGGCTTTATTTTACATCTCAAAGGCTACGATCTGGGCTGTGGCCGAGCTCTACAAGTAAATAGAATGCTCATGGCCATCGTGAATCTCATGCGTGCTCTGCTTTTCAGCCTGTGCATGCCAGCAGCACACAACGCACTGCATGTGCTAGACGTGCTACATAATGTTCTTGGGGCCAAGCTTAACTGCAGCCCTTCGGGCTGCAGCTGAGGTCAGCAGCCAAGGACCTCCACATGAACGACTGGGACTGTTGTCAGCTTTTTACGATCGAGAGACCCACAGTCTTGTGTCCTGTACCACCTGGGTCATCGCCCCCTAACAGTGAATAAGATCCGCAGACTGTGGTTGCAGCAGTAGACTGCTCGCAAGGCCTACTACACCATTCATGAGTGACTGGCGTGAATGACAAACTGACTGTGCTCCTCACCCCTTCTATATTTCTCTTTTCAGCCCCTTCATTCCTCTTTCTTGGTGCAGGGTAGCCAAGCGGAACACCACTCTTATTAACATCCCTGCCTTCCTTCTTCCTCTTTGCCTGAATTGCTTGATTTTTAGCCCGAGAAAGCTAAGCAGTACCTGTTCCTGACTGGTGTGTTGTCAAACAAAAGATTTTAGTGTCGAACTTTTTTTAATTGAAGTTCCGGATAGATGGAGACGACTTGGTGTTGCAGCGAGTTGACGGCGCCCCCAGCGGTTGGTGAGTGACACGAAAGTGGTTTTGCTCACTGAAAGCTGAAGACCAATTGAAGAAGCATCAGTCGACGTAATATCTATTGCCGATTGTAGGAATGCTGCTTCAGTCATCAGGTCGTTGTGAGTGCTCCACACCTTTATGCCTTCAGCATACAATAAGAACGTAATCTCAGAGAGATGTAAGCGCCAAGCAATGGGGATAAAAGCAATATAAAATAAAGTTGGCGATAATACTGATCCCTGGGGAACGTCGCGAAGAGGCACAGATGATCCGACGGCCTCAGCAGTCAGGCGTATGGCAATGTGTCTGCCTTCAAGGAAGGATTTAATAAAATTAAGCATTCTAACAAGGAAATGCAGTATGTCAAGCGATTTCAGGGTGGCAGCATGACGGCTATTATCGTTCATTATTACAGCGCAAAGACGGCACAGAACAAGAAGGGGACACAGCAGCGCTGTTGTGTCCCCTTCTTGCTCTGTGCCGTCTTTGCGCTGTAATAATGAATGTAGGTAACCAACTCGCCCAAAATGTTGTATTATGACTATTATCGTACACCTTTTCAACGTCCATGGCCAGAGTAGTACGCACATTGTGGCTGCCAGTTGAGACCAGAACGCCTGACGCCAAGCCAGCCTGTCCATCTTCTGTACCAATGAACGTACGAAAGCCAATTTGGGTGGGATGGTAGAAATCATGGTGCTCAATCATTTTGCACCACGACAGTAGTGTAGCACGCATTTTTTGGGTAAGCTAGCATAAAGTTGGCGTAAGCGATATAGGCCGGAAATTGCCGAGGTCTGTCGACGGCTTCCCCGGCTTTCGTATGGGGATCACAATAGCCGATTGCCAGGTTTCTGTATGAGGCCTTTTATACATACCTTGTTAATGGCGGCGAGGAGTTGAGGCAGTACAATGGAACTTAAGTTCTTGTTAACCTGATACGGAATGGAGTCCGGACCAGGCGCAGTCTTCCGACGGGCCTCATCTATTGCTGCAAGCGACTCGGGCATTGAAAATGGGCTTGCAATTCCCTCGGCGTCTGCTGTAGATGGGAGCTTATCGACATATTCTGGAATGGCAGTCAAGGGATCTCCTATGACCCTTGGAGGCAACACATCATATTTGGGGAAGAACTTCCGCGCTGCCTCTCTGGCGAAATCACCCGGAGGTAAGTTAGCTGCAAAGCATGCTGTGGCCGCTGCGTCAGGACGACGGGAACCATGTTTCATTGTACGGAACGTTCACCAGAGAGCAGCATTCGATGACTTTGTGGAGAACTGCTCCCACCACGCATGCCACTGCAGTCGTGAGAGATCGCGTTCATATCTGCGAGCCTTGGCAGTGAGGTAATTCACCTTCGTCGTCTTTGCGCAGAATTGGGGTCTCTGGAAGCTGCCATCTCCGCTTGTCGGCAAGCATCTCACAGTTTAAGAACACCCACATCCGGCGCAGGGCGATTCACTTAAGTCCAGGTGACAGCAGTAGCCTTATTGAGCGCAGTTTGTATGCAGTCCACAAGCAGTGTAGATGATTGTAGAAAGAGGTCTTCGACGGTGGTGGGAAGGGTGTCCCAAATGACCCTCAGAACACCTACGGCGTAATCAGCGTACCCTTGATTGATGGGGACTGATGATAATGGGACGGTGGTCTCTACCCCAGCAGTCTGTTTTCAGGTGCCGCGAGGTAGTGCCGGGTCCTGACAGCCACGTAGGGTCCGGAGCGTAAGTTGGACTGCCAGCATGGCGCACAGTTCGCGTTGCTGAATGTGTAGTGTTTGGCCAGGGAAGTAATACACTATGCGGCGGACCGTGACCAAGTGATAGCAGCTGTTGTTGTTTTAAGTTGTATCCTACTATAGACGTATTTCCAGCGGGTAAACCGCGCGCTGCCTGCAATGAAAAGGGTATTATTGTACTATCTGTTATATTTCAACACAGAGAAGTAACCGTGAGTAATTGTGTTTACCAGTTTTAGTATTTTCCAGCAGAACAGCGCACGATTTAGCTTAACACAAATCGTTTGCGTGAAAATAAATTTCTTTTACGCATTTCTGAAAGCAAAATTTCTTCTTGTTCGATCATTTCATGTTCGCATAGAACAATGCCGCCGCGGTTTGCAGTAAGTTTAGTGCTTCGAATTTCGTGTATGCTATTAAGAGGGCACTTTCTGTTAGGCGTTCAGGCAAATAAAGTGATTTTTGCAGCTTTTTTTGTTGCACCAATCACAAATTTTCCGTGACATCATGAATACAAATGGTGCTGCTAGTGCGCTCATTATCCGAGGTAAGGTGACCACCTATGAGGACGCATGTGTGGACTCCACTTTCGCGGGACGCCTGGAAAGCAAAGTTTTGAAAGTATTACGGCAGGTCACCACATAGCCTGTCACAGCACGCAAAAATTTATTTCGCATCATTCCAAAACATTGCTTATCAGAGTTTTTATATAATTTTCGGACATCACAGTGTATAGAGCCAGTAATATCCGATTTTGCTTCGTTATTTAACCAAACTCGAACGCAGTGCACAGGTACCCACCCATCAGGCAGAGCTTGAAAATGTTCCATGCGCTGTGAGTTTTAAAGAACACTGTGTCATGCTATTCCCAGTTCGGTCCCAAAGGTGTGAAGGCTCTTCTAACTTTTTCTCATGACGAACTTATATGAAAAAAAGCATCTTCATCTTACTTGACCACCAATATGTTCATTAATAGCTCATTGGTGTTTTCTCTAGGGATATTCCAAACGCACAAATTTGGTATAATTTTGTGCGTTGCCCAGGATAGCAGCAGGCTCCAGTACGTGACCTTCATTTGAGACGTGCTGATGGTGGTAAGAGGATGAGTTACATATCAGCCTTCAATTGCAACAATTATGGCAATTATTACAATGGAAGTAAAGATTCTCTGAATGCTGCAGTTGCCGTTTCAAAGCCACCTCCAGAAAAAATTCTGACAGTCTATCGACTGCCCAAGACTTCTGTAAGTCTTGGACGGACTTTGTATAGATGAATCCTGTAGACCAGTCTGTAGGCAATACAAACTTTCTAGGAAGTCTTAAGACAATCTGTAAATTAATGGGCATACATTTTGGTAGACTTCTTTCTTTAGATTACATATAGGCTAAGAATAGGCAAACGGAATGTCTCTAGGAATGAAATACATCATACAAGAAGTATTAATAAGGTCTATAGGATAATTTTATAAGGCACAGCACCTTTAGCTGACATTGCGGGGGATTTAAACCTTACATTCGGGCAAGAATAACGAGATTAAGGTAAATCATTGTATTTTTAACAATGCGATGATGGATTCGTCAAGAATGCTCCCACTTCGTGTAAAGAGTTCGCTAAGCGCCAAACATGTCTACATTTGTTTCTGGCCCAGCAGGGAACCTCTTTAAGTAAAACTTACAAGTAGGCTTCTATATCAATAAATTCCTTCTCATGGATAGTGGCACGCTGATTTCAGACTCTAAAACGGCGGTACTACCTGGCACACGAAATCAGCTAATGGATTTTCGGCTCGGCCTCGAAATTTTTGTTGATGTAGTACTCAACAGCTGATGGTGTTGGGCAGCTCTTTCCTGGCAATACTTTTCTAAATCTTGCAAATGTTTATTCTCAATGCTAAAGAATACCTCTTTGCGGCATGTTAACCTGGTCTGTACAGCAAGAAGGCCATTATAAGTCTAAGATCAGGTAATATAAGACAATTCAGCAACTTAAATTACGCAATAAACTTATTTCTAATTTTTGGCACATGATTAAACTGCGAAATTGATGGCGGTCAGCATCAAAGGTGTTAGTTGGTTCTTTCGTCTCAAATATTCGTAATCGGCAACATACTTAGAAATATTGAATTTCAAAAATGCGCATTTGAATGCTAATTATGTTGCGTTTTCTTATAAGCTTATCTTAAAATGATGTCTCTGCGCGTGGCATTGTCGCCGAAATCAAGTAAACTTCTTCTACATCAACAAATGCTCAAACAGCGCTTTTATTTGATGCACAAGTAGTGCGACAAACGGTATTTTATCAACACGAAATCCGGCAAAGCGCAATCAACGATCTTTCAGGTGCGTACTTTTGGCTTTAGATATTCAGAACGACTCTGCCGATTACGAGAATTTTAAACACGGTTCATTTTTTAGATTAACGGACTTTAATGTTGTATTCTAATCTTGACTTCTAAATAAAAAATAAAAAGTTTGTTGTTTAAATTTTAGATCATTAACCGTTTATTTATTGATCTATTTGTGGTCGATAACATCCGCTATGCTGAATAATCGTGCTCAAGAAGATGCACCGACATCTCTCATGTTTTAGGATGAAAATTTGTAAAAGTTGAAAATGTTGTCCTACATTGATGCTCGGTAGGAGCAGCTGAACTAGGTGCTAAACAGAATCTTCTGGCTGGCTGGTACATGTTAGGAAGTGAGATTGAAAATGAACAATGCCTTCATGTGGTAGAAAATTGGTTATTCAGCTCCGATAATGCGTAGCCCGTGCAGAAAAAGCAGCCTTCGCCTGTTGGGAGTCTTCCGAAGCGTCGGATGGCTATCTGGTTAATGTAGATTTACGGCAAACTTCATTTCGAGTGTTGCAAATAACGGAGATTTACCAGCAGAAGCGTGACAGAAGCCAAATTTATAAAGCGTGTCTTGTAATCCGCCCTACATCAGCCCTCTAGCCCGAGTTTATACCGCATTGGTTATTCCCTGGGGGTTTGGAAGCAGGTTACTGAAAGAAAGGCCTCGGTAACTTTGCTATCCTCAGTATCCTTCGGGTAGTGTTGTATCTAGAAAATATATCGCTAGAATACCTGTTCTTTTTTCAATTTCAGATGCTTGACCATCGCTGCCGATATCTCTTCTTAAAAGTAGGAACTTTAATTCAGTTTTATGTAGGAACCTTAAGTCATCACTTGAATTTCAATGTTCTTGCGCATATATGTATTTTTGTTTTCTATAGCATGGTATGTAATTTCCTGTATTGAAAAATGACAGTGTATCCGTTCCTTGAACTGATGTTGACCAAATAGAAACCATAGCGAGCAGCATTACAGAAGCATATAACACAAAAATTAATACGTATCTCATCATCTTGAGCGTAGGGAGGAAAAACATGCGGAATCTTTTACTCACACTTGGGCACACGCGGGCAAGGATGGTGGAAGCAGGGCACCTTCTTGAAAAAGCAACGAGTTCCCTTTGGGCAGAATCTTCGCTGTGAAAGAAGCACAGTTAGAAACAACATGAACACGTAGGCCGTTTGTAGCAGACCTTCAGATGGTGATGTCAGATTCCACACAACAACAGCGTCTTGTCTGCCTTGTTCGAAGCCACTAGATTTTTGTTTGGTGTAGGAAAGAAAAAAACCACTTGTTACCCTCTGTCACTAACGAATTTTGTCTGGGCTACTTTGGTGCATAGCGCCAGTCCTGTCTTGTGTGTTCCTTCTTGTCTTCATTCGTTACGCGCTGTGGTTTCCGTCAATTACCTTCTGTCGAAGCAAAACCTTTATACCCTCAGAATGTTTATTTGAGGATTTTCAGAATACTCCGGAAAAAATTTTTGTGCCTCGAGAAAAAAAGAAAAATATCTGCAAAATACTGGACTCATCAAAGCAGACCTGAAGGATTAAAACAAAGGACATTTTTAGCTCCCACTTCTGTGCCTACAAAAGCAATGAAATGAGTTCTATCAGCATTCACTGCCACCAGAAAGCGCACTTAAATACATAATGGTTTCGTTGATGTTCAAAGTTGATTTTCACTTCTCAAAAAAATTTAGAAGAAACCGCCAAAAATTGAGATCGTACGAAAGTGACGAAGTTCAAATATCACAGCAGACAACAGAAAATATCAAAATAAGCAATTTAGTATTTACCATATTTTGGTACAAATAGAGGAGGGAGAATAGCGACTTCATAGCCAAGTTGAACTTGGTAGGTGAGTTGTGAAATTTCTGCTGCTCATTGTTGGCAGTATTTCGGCGAAAATGTTTTTTAGGTCAGACCTTTTTTCTCATGAGTAATTAAGAAAAAAAGCCTATTTTTGCACTAATTCGCGACCCTGGTGCCAAAGAAATGAGAGCACTAATTCTACGTAGACCACAACCACACATGGACATAAGTACACTCACTCTCACGCCTACCTGGACTACCTCATAATAGATCATATTTTATCGACTACGAGAACTTGCCATTATATGCATAGTTCATGCGTCAACGCAATCAATAAAAACATGTGGAGGTGCCAGGTGAACATTAAGAGATATGGTTTGAATATCACGATCAAATGAATAGAAATACCTCTTATTCATCGAGTACTTTTTGAAAACGATTTCATAATGGAAAGTAAGCTCCAAATTTCATCTCTTTGTGTTTTTTGTCGAGGGCAGTGAAAGTAGACATTATATATGTGGCTCGATTGTCGGCGACACCTTCACCACATTTCCTTTGTCTTCATTGTGAAAAGGCCTTTGTTCTTCAAACGTGATGCTTTTTTAAGAAACAAGGAAAGAATACCTCGCTTGTGTTTGTTTCATCTTAAATTCATCGTTGTTGCTAGAGAGCCTGGTCGGCAGAGTATTAGAAAATAAGTCTGGATGAGAAACACATAAAATGCATTACATACACTCAGAATTTCCACATATTTCTCACAACAGTGACTAAATCCACATTTCGATGCAATATTACTTTTCTGACTGGTTCAGATAGCTTGAAACCGTACGCAAATGTCCCTTTCTTACATGGAACCCCTAAAAACTGGACCCACGTGTCCAGACATACTTATATACTCACGGCAAGCGCATTTTGATTGTGAAGTCACCTTTTATACGGCGCAAGTTTTCCGCTAGCAAAAAGTATATTCGCATACAGCCCCTGGCTAGGCACGCATTTGCGCGCTAATAATGTACTTCCTCTGATCAAAAACGTTCTCATTGCCTTTCATGCCGCCATAAAGTACTCGGTGTGAATGATGTACTAATTTTACAAGAAATATATTGCTATACACATGAAGAAAGAACCATTACTTTCAATATTTGTATAATAATACTTTGAAATATTTCGCAGTCGCTTTGCAATTAAAATTGATGCCCAAGAATCCTGGATTTGTTAACGTTCTGATGTGTACACACACACACACACACACACACACACACACACACACACACACACACACACACACACACACACACACACACACACACACACACACACACACACACACACACACACACACACACACACACACACACACACACACACACACACACACACACACACACACACACACACACACACACACACACACACACACACACACACACACACACACACACACACCACACACACACACACACACACACACACACACACACACACACACACACACACACACACACACACACACACACACACACACACACACACACACATATATATATATATATATATATATATATATATATATATATATATATATATATATATATATATGTGAAGGAAGGAAGCCAACAGTCTCCGAAACCAAGGTGCACAGGGGTATGTTTCAAATTTTTTAACTTGTACAGACAATAAATTGGTTTCAAGAAAATTACTTGCAAAGCAGCAGAAATAATAATCACGCCGCCGGTGGGATCCGAGCCCACGACCTCCGAATATCGCGTCCGGTGCTCTACCAATTGAGCTACGGCGACGGTTGTGCGATCTTCTGCTTTCGTCGGTATTTATAATTTGCGTGTAAGCTAACCTTGGGAGTGTTGACCAGCGCCAGTTAAAAAAAAATTTGAAACATACCCCTGTGCACACTGGTTTCGGTGACTGTTGGCTTCCTTCATATGTTTGTCAAATGAGGCCCTCATTTCATTTGCCTTATCTGCGAACAGCTTAACGAGGGTCTCGGCTCTGGCAGTCTTCCTGCCATAGGTAGCATAAGAAGGTTCTCGCACAGTTTCTGCCCTCGCCGTTAGATGGCGTTCTACGACACACTCGCGGTATTACAGGACGTGCTACATCCACCGCTATGGACGATAGGGGCGCTAGTGAACACTCTCAAGGTTAGCTTACACGCAAAATATAAACACCCACAAATGCAGCAGATTTTACAGCCGTCGCCGTAGCACTGTTGCTCGAGCACCGGACGCGATATTCGGAGGTCTAGAGTTCGGATCCCACCAGCGGCATGGTCGTTTTTTCTGCTGCTTTATAAGTTATTTTCTTTAAACCAATTGATAGCCTCTTGCAAGTAAAAAAAAAATTGAAACATACCCCTGTGCACCTTGGTTTCGGTGACCGTTGGCTGCCTTCATATGTTTGTCAAACGAAGCCCTCATTTCATTTGCCTTATCTTCGAACAGCTTAACGAGGGTCTCGTTTCTGGCAGTCTTGATGCCATAGGTAGCATAAGAAGGTTCTCGCAGAGTTTCCGCCCTCATCGGTAGATGACGTTCTACGTCACACTCGCGGTATTTGAGCAACTGCTACGTCCACCGCTTTGGACGAGGGAGGCGCTAGTGAACACTCTCAAGGTTAGCTTACACGCAAAATATAAATACCCACGAATGCAGCAGATTTTACAGCCGTCGCTGTAGCACCGTTGGTCGAGCACCGGACGCGATATTCGGAGGTCGAGAGTTCGGATCCCACCGGCGGCATGGTTGTTTTTTCTGCTGCTTTGTAATTTTCTTTAAACCGATTTATTGCCTCTTGCAAGTAAAAAAAATTGAAACATACACCTGTGCACCTTGGGTTCGCTGACTGTTGGCTTCCTTCATAAGTTTGTCAAACGAGCCCCTTATTTCATATATATATATATATATATATATATATATATATATATATATATTAAGTAAAGAGTTGAAGTACACTTGAAGCAACTTTTATTAACCAAAGGGTTTGAACGGTGCACTGTCCTTAATCCGGGTAATAGAATAATATATATTCGATCTTTCCCAATATAGAATTTTTTACTTTACAAACATAATTCTCAAATTCTTTTCACAACTTTTCGCTTTTCATAAAATACATTTGAGGCCTGCGAAATAGTTTGTATCGCAGGCTGCGGTTCACACTGATGGAATCATGAGGGCTTCGTCATTAAGTAAGGTAATACGTCAGTATAAATTTTTCTGATGCGTAATCTCAAGTGACTGTTATTCGCAGCCGGCTAAAACATTGTCAGCATATCTTGCAAAGAGTTCCTTCAGACTCTAGTAGGTGACGCTCACTATCCAGGCGCTACTTATATATTCATTAAAAAAACTGATGTCTCTTCTGTTGAATGTATAGCAGTGGTTGGTTACAGTGAGTTTGAATGCAAGAAGGTGGAACAGTGGTTAGGAAATTCTTTTCGACACAGATTAGCCACTCTGAGTAATGAAGTTAGAGTTTGCTTTTGGGAAGGCGTTGTAATGTAGGCGCAAACCCAACACATCAATAGGTGTGGGAATGCCCCTTCTCCTCTGCCTCACGACATTCGACGAGCAAGCATAGGATAAGGACAGCCGCCTGAAGAGCTACTAAATGGTCGACTAATAATTTCTTCACTGCACTCTGAGTACCTCATTAATATCGTGCCTGCATTCTTTTATAGCCATTCACCGCTAAATCTAACGTAGCGAAATATCGTATCTTCTCTCGAATAGTAATGGATTTCATTGTTTCACCAGATGAAGCGCTAAATGACAATTTAACCCCTAAAATAAAAACTTGACGTCATCATACTTAACGCCTTTGTAATTTAATTTCAGAGCAGCCAACTTGAGTGTTTAAATGAAGTGTGCCGAGTTACTGTAGCCTTGTTCGAAATTGTATTGACTCTGAATGTAAAAATGATCATGCAGAAATTCGTTACCGAATGAAAGCATATTTGACAGAACACACATTTATGCGCGAAATTTGTTTTTGGATTATTCATAATAGCTAAAGATTCAATTTATGATGTTCATGATATAGAACATGGAATTTTTGATTGCTCCCAGTGTGTTGTAGATTCAAACTCAGATATTTTAAATGTGACTTACCCCGCACATCCGTGGCCTGCGGTGTGGTTTCCGCCAGTGGCAATAGGGTTTCCGGTACGGGCGAGGGTAAGGGCTAGGGTAATATCCTGGATAACTGTGTGGGTATTCGTAGGGATGATGATGCGGGTAAGAAGGATGGCGAGAGTATGGGTCACTTGGGCGATAATCGTCCGCTGATTCAGAAGACTCTTCTTCCGGCCTCGGCTTGTGGTGAAAAATCGCTCTAGCGAGCGCAACTAGAACAAGCAAAGATACATTCTTCAGCCGCCTAATACTAAGATTGCAGTATTTCCGCAATTAATTTCATTACATTTCTAGCTGGTCGGCAGTCTGCAACGTAGCAACATCAAAGTATCAAACCAATACTTTCGTTATTTTGATCTACTCAATAAGCGATACATGCTGAGTAGGGGTTATTTAGTTCTAGTTTATTGATCACGCAAATTAGGTCATTAAGTATCAGGGTATATTGGTATGTACGATGTACGCTGTTTCTGTGGGGCAACACGCTATAGAGAGAGGCTCAAAGCAAATTTTTTTCTACACTTTTAATACAATTTTTTTTCGAAGAATTGCGAAAATTTTTAATCTAATGATCACATTTTATGCAAGAGTACCCTTTTCCTTCTTGGCGGCTCACAATCCACCTGCATTGAATAGAGGCAGGGCTATTAACCCACTTCGGCTGCCTTTGCACTACCTGAGAGTTGCGGGAAGCTGCACAAACGAGACAGTCCAACGTGTCTCCTTCGAGTGCATACGGTCTCCTGTTTTCAGGAATTTTAATTTAAATCTCCACTTCATAAGTGCGGTCGCAAGAAGACGTTTCCGTTAAACACGGTAAATATTTTTTTCAGCGTGCGACTTGCCTTTTGTTTAAATAATATTCAGGTGCGAGCGAATGTTCTCTGAGACCCTATTTTCATACTCTCTAAAGCCTCGCTTGACGTTCGTTCAACAAAAGAAACATTTTTCTCCACGTGTGCTCTCTATGAATCAAATAAACAGAGAAATTAATCTGAAGAGGCTGTACAAACACTCAACACAAAGGGTTTTTTTGCATAGCTTTACTGCCAGTGCTAACTGTAAGCAAGGCGTAACAGAGGTTGGGCGCATGAGAGAGTAAGCAAAGTCTTTGCCTACTTGCTCAGAATCAGAACTTCGTCCGCAAAGAGGTATTGATATTTTATGGCATGCGAAGTACTATAACCCAAATATGCCCAGGGGCTACGAAAAATGCCGTATTAGAGGCTTTTCAATTCATCTCGACCGCATTGGGATCTTTCACATGCACCGAGATAGGTTTGCACAGAGTAGTTTCTACATTTCACCTCCATCGGTACCCGGCTACTGATGCCAGGATATACTGCCGCCTTATCGTCCTCAAGGACCCCAACCGTACAAACCCTATGCCATCTAGATGAATGAGCGCAACAATTGAAACTCTCGGTAATTTAATGTAGCGGGTAATTTTACCAGGGATTGGGAGGTGAGCTTAGCTGAATGGCTGCACATACTCGTGTAGAGCTGTGACCCCTTTTCTGTCGACATTTTAGTTTCCGCCCTAAACATTTGCGTTGGGAGATAAATGTTTTCTTGCAATATTACCTTGGCTTTTAACCCGGTTAGGAAAGGGGTCAAATATAAAGGCGGGCTCAGATCATCGTCCCTGTGCCGAAAGGGTGAACACTACCATCCAAGCTTACACGTAGGCAACGCTTCGACCGCCAGAACAACTTCATCACCTGAATTCAGGAATTTCAGCATGCAGCATACTTGCTCTCTTTCATAAAGATCCTCGGAGCCTACCATAAAGAACCTTACAATACAACGAGCTTTTCACAGTTGGTTCACCAATCCTGTGGCTAAGCACGAAACCCTAAACATACACAGATAATCTAGATAGCGTATTTTTTCAGCACTTAGTAATATCTTCATCGTTATCTTGGCGTGTCGTAAGATTGCACCATACCAAATATTATAACAGCAGACCCTCCTCAGGAGCTTGCCTGTTTCTGCTGCTCTTTGTCAATGATCCACCCCGCTGGCTTTTTATAGCGTCGTGACCTACTGAAATCGAGCGAAGGACTAAGCTTAAAAGCAAGATTTTTCTACGCCTCGGAAGGCTGGACCATTCTCATCATCACTTCATAGGAGTGCATTAAAATATTTGATATTATTCTGACAATTAAAAGTGATGGTCTTTGTTAAGAACAGTGCAGTGCGTGGCTCACATCGTCATACTTAATGCATAAACCTTTAATAGGAGCGCCTCTAATAGGTCCGGCAAAAGCCACATGAATGCACAATGCGCAATCACAGAATCACCGTTCGTACCGAATTCTATATATCCCTGAAGGCAGGGCTCTTCCGAAGGACTACCCAATAGAAAATTGTCATGATTTCTTATCGAGCTGCTCCGCTTCCTCAGTTTATTTATTTCTACCCTCAAGGCTGTAAAGCCTTTGACAAGCGGAGTGGGCAGACATTTTTAAAGTAAACAATGTTAGAGAAAAACACAGGTACACAAAATATTATTCCTGTATATTGAATGCCAGCTAAGGTCATCATCACCATCATCGTCAGCCTGACTACACCCACGGCAGGGCAAAGGCCTCTCCCATGCCTCTCCAATTAACACTGTCCTTTGCCAGCTGCGCCCACCCTATGTCTGCAAATTTCTTATCTCATTTGCACACCTAACCATCTGCCGCCCCCTGCTATGCTTTCCTTCTCTTGGAATCCATTCCGTTAGCGGTTATCTTCTCTTCGCATTACATGCCCTGCCCAAGCCCATTTCTTTCTCTTGATTTCGACTAGGATCTCATTAACCCGTGTTTGTTCCCTCACCCACTCTGCCCGCTTCCGGACTCTTACCGATGCACCTATTATTTTTGTTTCCATGGCTCGCTGCGTTGTCCTTAACTTAAGCTGAACCCTTTTCGTTAGCCTCCGCGTTAGTTCACAACAGTGCAGAACAATAGAGTCAGAGTTTATACAACACTAGCCAAGCCCTTGGGAAAGCTATTTGTTTTCGCAATATAATTTCGGCTGCAGCGGTTGCCAAGTGGAAGAGCGCCCGCCTTGCATGCGGGAGGTGCGGGGTTCGATCAGCAGTGCCGCCGGGTAACCACCGGTGTTACAATAGGTACAAGCGTTCACCTGCCTGGTTCTCAGCTGGTTTAGGGTGAAATGCCTGGAAAATGGGTCTCTGACCCCACATTGAGTAATCTAAAATACATTGTGCCATGGCGCTCTTTGGCCATAGACGCCCTTGCGCTATAAAAATTCATAATCATCATCGGTAATACAATTCCTTTAAGAAGATCGTTCTACTCTTTATAAGTACGGAGAACAAATCAACGTAATAAACTATTTCGTGTAAGTAGATGGCAACTATAAACCTCTCAAAAGCTTACTTCTACAGAGTTGTGCTGAGGGTTATCTAAAGAACAGCACCTTTGTTTTGCTAAAGCCACATCCTGATGTGCTAAGTTAAGATGTAGGGTAAGTTGCGGCAGGCTTATATATACGAACGTTAAAATTCGTAATTATAAAAAACATACTGGGCACGAAGATCAGCTGGGAAACACATGCCCATGCTCTGATGGTTTGGACAGAGGAAAGATTCCAAAGGGCACGACTCCTAACGCCCTACCTGGTGCAATTTACTTGAAGGCTGCATCAGAGTTCTGTTCGTAGTTCACGCTAAGAAACAAAAAGGTGCCTGTCGAAGAAATCTTCCTGTTCTAAGCTCCGAGTCGTTAAGCCTCCCTTTTCCTATTGTATGAAATTGCTCGATTCATTCACCAGCACCAAAATACTATTGTTGTTTTTCCGAAAGCCTTCGGACAATTCTCTCACGGTCCTGTATATACACTAATTGCTCTTTTTAAACGGTAGTTACTTTTCAGTACGTGATTGATCTCGAGCTAATGCTGCAAAAAAGAAGAAAGGCATCATTTTAGAAATATGTGCTCTTCGACTGCTAGCACTTACTTGAAGATAAAAAAATGAGGACGGAGAAAACCGCTCTGGCCCTCATTCTATCGCTATGCGCTTACTGCAACGCGTGCAGCTATTCCTATTCTTCGATGAAGCACGCTATCCTTGTAAATGGGTCTATTCTTATACGTGTGCTTACAAGCAGTGCCTAGTGCATACAACAGCTGTACACAAAAGATACTGATGACGCATCCTTCTTGCGAAAGCTACCCTTCAGTCTGTTGGTCAAAAGAGAAAACAGATATACAAGGTCTATTGTTCCTCACCAGTGATACGCTGTTAGTCAGGTATACAGGGTTAGCTGTCTGTCCTACATGATATATCGAAGGAAGGTAAACAACCCAGGTGCAGAAATCACTGTAGGAGGCTGGCTCCATTTGAACACATCTATTCGTCGCGTGTTTCTCTTTATATCGACCGTTCTTAGGTTCCGTTAATGTGATCGCTACACTTATGACAACGTTAGAATTTTATGCGAAGGTTACCGTCAAGCACTCTTCTCCTACCCGCCTTTAAACTGAAGAAAACTTGTACTTGCTAATGCACAAGCTACCGCTTTCATTTATGAAACGCACTGCTTAAAAAACAGTACTGATGCTTAGAAAGTTTTCAACGTATGTCTAATGCTATAATACCACAGGAACTATCAGTGCAAATAGAAACTCTATGTACACACCACAGAATTAGGTCAAATGTTGCTTAGATTATAATTCTCTGAACAACTACCTCACACGATCATTAGCGCTAATTTGATGGTGAGAGCTCTTTGGCTTCTGTTTTAGACACATGTCTCTGGCTGTTGCATTTGTCCCCTGCGTGTATTTTTCCTGGTCTGTTTGATTCTACATCGCCCTCAAAGGAACAATGGTTGTGGCAGAGCTCCTGCAGCGCCAATACGATTTATCCACAAAAAGTTAATTGATCCCTCTGTCCTCTCTTTCTTTTCTGGTTTCTTCCTCTGCGTCCCTGCCCTGTGTGAGCAGCAAAATTGTTTTAGGAATGCTGTAGAGCGACCGCAAATAATTTTGTCGTCTTCGTTGTGCTCTCTACGCAGGTATGACCATTATTTGGACATACGGAAAATTTATTGCTCTTCGAATTGTACATTTCCTCCTTTTTCTAATATTGTTACTCAGACGAGGCGATTGAAAAAGGAGTGGTTGACTACGTACAGTTCGCGAAAGGCTCCGCAACCAACAAACCACGCCATCCTCACCTGTCCAGTCATGCGATTCTTCTGCTTACTGCCAAGTTAAATTTTCTGGAAGCGTCGAGTTCAGTCGTTGTTGTTGCTGCCTCACAAGTTATGGCACATGCCCACAGTAGGGGATTGGCCAGGTTTTGGTGCAGATCCAAACAGAAAAAAATTCATTCAGGTTTATGTCAAGCGGCTGAAAAATATGCAGTAATCAACCTTGCGTTGAAGTATTGGCGCTTTTCGTCTTCGGTATTGAAAGCGCAGTTTGCAGAGAAGCGTTTCCCGCTTTCCCCTTCCTCCTCTATCTCCCTGACCGGAAGACACGACGGCACCACGACGTCGACGGCGATGCCCCACTTACCTGAGACAGCGGACACACATGAGAATACAGCGCCTCACCCGTGCCGTGCGATATTACACGAGCCTCTGCCGTTGCCTTCTCAGGACAAGTGTAAATGAAGTTATCGTATGCCTGGATCCACAGAGCCATCGCCTGCGTTATGGCGGGATTATCTTCAGTTTCTATCCTGTGCTGATAAGAACGACTAACTTGCGTGGGGTCGTTCGTGCTATGCTCTCTCCGCAGTCGGTACATTTATGTTCTCCGTCGCCGCCGACGGAGTAGCAAACGACACCGCGCGGAATGGCCCGAAGACAATGCTAGCGCAAAATACGCAGGCCGATAAATACTGCCGTTGCCCTCTTTCATAACGCTGTTCTGTTCCTTGCAGCCGCATAACAAAATATGATAACCTAAATGTGCTTTGACATCCTCGGTGTCTACATTCGTCTCTCTCAATTGGACACAAGAATTTTATTGCGGGGGTATTAGACCACTAACTATGTGCGGGTGCTCTGTAAGTTCTCGATCCGATTCTGAGTACAACAAGCGCAGTGAGAGAAACTGCGGTTATCATGCAGAGATTTGTTTTCCAAAATATGACATAGATTGGTGGTTATGGCTATAGTTATATTCGTAAATATAATTGGCTGTAAAGTAAAGGATACGCTCTCATTTAATGTTTCATTAAGCTTTACACCCATACTGATAAAGAGCCATTCTAATGTGTTAAGTTTTATGGGTCGTGCTGCAAATCATTAGTGGTATAAGGGGGCATTAGACCACTAATGGTTTGCAGCACGACCCATAAACTTGACACGTAAGAATGGCGCATAATCAGTATGGGTGTAAAGCTCATTGAAACATTACATGAGAGGCAGCGTTTACTTAACAGTCACTTCTATTTACAAATATGACTATAGCCAGAACATCAGTTCTATGTCATACATTGCAATATATATATATATATATATATATATATATATATATATATATATATATATATATATATATATATATATATGGGCCAGCCCCAATTTGGGCTTCCCCATTTATTCCCCAAAGCCGGCTGACTCTTGGTATAAAGGGGTCTGGGGTCCGCATCTAGTGTCCGGGCATATGGGCATCTGGGAGCTTGAGACAGCGGTTTTTTTTTGTTGTCGGCGTCTTGATCAAAAGCCGAAGAAGTGGAGGGCACTGTAAACTACACTAGAATTTCTAGTAGGCTTCCACTTTCCGCTTTTTCCATTTAAATAGTAAATCGTCCGTTCTCAGCTGGTAGACAGCGAGAAAATTTCGTTTAAACGCAACAATTATCATCGAATATATTTTTGACCGAGTTCAACGAAGTGAATGGTCAATCAGCGGGTCCTGGGCTAGCCTTGCTCGCCTAGTTGGGGCAAGAGAGTTAAAAAAGAGAGGCCAATGAATGGCACCGGGTTGGAAGAAAAGGGAATGTCTGAAACTAGCTTAGGGTTCGGGACAATGGGGCATGGCATGCTGTAGAGAAAAGAATGAAAAGGGTAAAGAATGTAGTTTATTGTATGCTTCGATTAATGCGCAGTTGTATTATCAGATATTTTGCGAGGAGAGTAAGATTGCGAACAGTGTCCGTGAATTTTGTCGTAGTGAAAATTTACTTCTGGTTGGTAGTTGAGGTTACTGAACCGCGTGGACGATAAAGCCAGGAAATTCCACGTTCTCGGTGTTCAGGGTGGGCGGGATGATAAACCATTGCTTTGCCTGAGATACCAGCATTACTAAGCATCCCCCTCAGTGTCACAGTGTGGGGATGTATTATGATTTATAGCTACTGTAGATGATCCCGTAGTTGTCCAGGATATGACCCCTATGATTTTCACAAGGATCTTGTATTCAGTCGTCTCATAGGTATTTTCTTAGGTGTTAAGCGGTGGTGTAGAGAGGTGGTCGATACTGGTAATTATCGGAAGTGCCTCTAGTGAAGCTGTAGGAGTGAGATCAGTGTAATTACGACGGGTGTGTTTTACCTCCAGGTTGCAACTCACCTGTGAATAAGCAGCCGTTGTGACGTGAATGTGTGATTCGTATGAGTAAGCAATCCTAGTATCATATTCCCAGTCAGAGGTCTCGCTACGCGTGCAAAGTTCTTGACCAGCAGTCTTTTATGTGGACAGTTGTTAAAATCTGCAGACGGCTTTGTTGTCCTCAGGTTTCGGGAACTGAATAGTACCAGCTATTTTATATTAGGTTGGGACCGATACCATGCTTACTGATGACGTGACCTAGAAATACTATCTTCGGGTAAGAGAAGCGGCCGTTTACAATCTTCGGGGTAAGTATGGAAGACATTATTGCATGCCCTACGACATCCAGCGTAAGCAGGTTTGTGTGTAAGCTCGTTACAAAAACTGCAACGTAGTATAGATGAACGAGACAGGTCTCCCTCTTGAGGCCTGCCAACTAGACGTTCATTATTCGATTAAATGTTGCTCTACCCTATTAAACTTCGAATGCCAGGGCCTTCAGCTCGAGTAAGCCATATGACCTGATAAGGCCTGTCTTTTCTCAGTCCCTTCCGTCGACTTCTTTCTGCCTAAGCACACCCTTCAGATCCATCGGTGTGCCACTTTATGAACGCCATTTTTCATACATTGTAACATTTCAAAATAACAATCTATATATCAGCAGATCTCCCATCGGAAGGCATGCATTTTTTTGATGTTAACGTTTTGCTGTCATCAAAAGTGTTCCACATTGTTTTTTTAAGGCCGTGTTAATTGCTCAAAGCGAATAATGGACCAAATCTAGTAGAAAACGTTTGCTACGCATCGGAAGAATGAATCATACCTCTATAATTTCTATAAATACCTTACACTAGTTCAATATTTAAAATTTTTGTTCAAGAATGTGGCACATGGCTTTATCAGGTGGAGCGTCATCGAAGAGTATATGGTGGGGACATTTACTGGTGGGGAAATATAAGGAACCCACCGTAGGTGAACTTCGCCACAGCTCGGCGAAACACTTGTCATCGATTCATCGCACCTAGAAGATCACTTTCTTTTCTTCGGTTACGTTTCATTCCGCGCTGAAGAATTGAGGGCTCACACCTTTGACGTAGTCATTTGCACTCTCATTAGCATGTTGCATGGGCGTCTTGAGTACCAACTCAGGTTTGCGTTTTGCGTTTGCGGACGATGCTGGTAAATGTTTTCCTTATTTCGTTCCTAAAATTATTGCAAGTCGGCAAGAAAGCATCGTTATCCTTCTACCAGGTTCTAGCTGCGCCATTCAGTACGAAGAAGACATATCGAAGTTTTGCTTGGTCATCTGATTGACTGAATTTGGCACTGCACTCAAAGTCGTCCAACTATTTCTAAGCGTGTTTCGACTGCAGCGCGTTGAAAGTTGTAGGGCGACGGGAATGATGAACCACCAGTAATGATGTCTATAGCTTCAGTCTTCACCGTCGAGACAACAGTGGGTTGACTGCTGAATACTTTCAACAGATGCCACCTGGTGGTGACACCGCCATAGACAACGATGTTCAGACTGGTTTGGCATTGAAATTTGGTTTTTATTTAAATGAATTGCGCCCACAAATGAATAGATAATATGGTGGTGGCAGGAGCAACAAGCGCCCTGAATGATCGCCCAAGAACAGAAACTTGGCTTCTCTGGGCCGCACTCAATGTAAAGGCGAATACAAGCTTTAGAAATAGGGTGCTGCATGAGGCAAAAACAATCTCGAACAGCTATAACCAGCTCCGGAGGACGCATATGCGCACATATACGATCGTTTAGTCAAAACGTGCGCACGCTTGTAAATAGACAAATTCGTACTCGTGCACACTCGTGCACGCAGACACTGAGGTGCTGGCAAGTGCTTGGCCGCATGCTAATGAGTAATTAGTCGCTTATTGCAATTCAACTCCACCCTTGTGGACTCCCTAGATATTTGGCCAATATGAAGACGTAAGCTGAAACGCCTGACTGACAGAGCTAAAATTGATGGAACCCTTTTTTGTATCGCTTCCGCATTCGAGTAGAGACAAATCCAGGTATGGTTCTAAAATATTAAGAACTATTTGCACAACAGTGCTCAGAATATAAAAGAAAAACAGAGAAACAGAGGCAAGAGATATGAAAGAGCAATGCTAATACCAGACAGTATTGAGGAAGAAATGTAAAGAGAACCGGAAAGGAAAATGACGGTCGATTCCTCTAGTTAGGCCAAATTTGAATAAGGTACGCTAGGACCGGTTTTCACTTCGGTTCAGGTTTGGGATCTATTGTCCACGGAGGGAAGTTGTTCGGATAGCGATAATGGGGCCATGCTCATTTATGCGGAATTGGTCACTATCTTCTTTACATTCAAATAATCCTTCTTGATACCACCCCTGAGGCAGTGGTGCAGTAGTTAAGCGAAGCACCACTGTATTGCCATGGAAGGTGCTTCCATCGGTGGGGCTTCTCAAACACACGTTGCACTTCCCGCGTAAACGGCCGAGACCAATTAATAATTGAACGGATACCTGCCATGGTGGCCAGTGGCAAGTGGGCAACCTGTGAGGTGTATGTATGTGTGCGTATATATATATGCGCCTCTCGTTTACAAGTGCCCGGGCTGTAGATCTTTTATTGCATCAATGTTCAAATTCATCTCGTTCATCGGGATAAGCTATCTTAGCTTTTGGTGCTTCTAATTGACGTGCTTAAAACTTTTGCAGGCTGTACCGACAATGCACAGCATATTGGTGTTTCATATGAGCCCTTTCCAAGAATTCTTTTATTGTCGTCAGCAGCAGGAGCCTCACCACACCCCACTCAGGGAACGGCCTGTCCCATAGGGACCGGAAAGCTGGATGTGTGCAGCCGCCTCTCGGCGCTTGCTTCATGACCGGAATGAGCCGGCTCAATTCGGCGCATTGCAGTGCTAAGTCTGTCGTTAGTTTATGAGGAGTTTGCTTCGACGATCTTAATGTCTGGGTGGCGTTGTGGTTGAATATGTCTGCTAAAACGAAGCCTAGGCAGACGTGTTGCATTGTGGGCTGCACTAGCAGCTACACAGACTCGTCGGACGCTTTCAAGACAATAATTTTTATTAGTTTCCATCACAATGGTTTCCGCACCAGCACGAACGGCCGGCAACCTGGATACAGTTGGTTGGAAGACAGAGGGACATATATGAACGTGTTTGGTCGCTGTGTGGTAGTGCAAACTTTGCGGCAGTTTTTACAATTTTGCTGCAACCGGAAGCATTGTGCCTTTTGTTCAACAGGAGTGACTGGACGAGAGCCTGGGAGCCGAAGCCGCACTCCCGTATCTCGAGTCATTTTATCGAAATCGGGAATAAGAGATTTCCATCAGCCCAAGTTACAACACCAGCACATTTCATGTGCTGCAGCAGGCGAAAAATGTTTTCATATATTCAATATACAACCACAGTAAATTTCAATCACAGATGAATTTCAATATTTCTCTTTATTTCTCGTGCACATGCATAAAACATCAAATTTTTCTGCCGTATTTTCTCTATTTTGGCACACTAATTTACATACGCAACTGAATACTTTATACAATTTTTCCTTGCAAAACGCTGAATGATTAAAATGCTGTGTGCGCTTTTTTCTTACCCGCGATAAAAAAGTGCACCCAGGGTCCTCAAAGCTCTTGTTGTCGAGAAAGTCGTCATACAAGCAGCGTAAATTTCAAAACTTTTAAGCAAAAAACGCGATAACACCATTCTAGTGTGAAATGAGAGAAACTATTCGGAAGCTAGCAAAGAATTGCAATTCAAATTGAGCCATAAAGCAGAGCGTTTGCGTATGAAGCAGTTGTTTACTTCCAAGTGGATTTATTTTTCTAGAAATGTATTCCGGTTGTTCTGAACGCCCTCGTATTACCATGATTTCATCTGTAATTAATGAGGTTACGTACCATCATCCCGTGAGTACATCCTTTTTTCTTTTGGGGTAAAACTTCTTAGAATGCACCCCCCCCTCCGCCCCCCCCCCCATTTTACTGGCGCTTGTTCACAACGCCGTTTCTTCTTCATCAACGGCGAACATGAGCGCCGCAGCATGTTTGCATCGGCCGCCCATGTCAGCTCTACAGAAGCATTTTTCAGCATTTATGTAGCTTGTAGCGTCCATCTGCATGCAGGCGATAATGCGGCATGTAAAATCGGTTTTCTGTATTACAATCGTTACCCAAAGAATTGAAAATACGCTTACTTCCAAGTCCACATCATAGCTCGGCTCATTCAGCTTCGTCTGTGGTATGCACTTACTGAATATGTGCGTAAACACTCGTTGAAACTCGCGCATGTCGCACTCGAGGCTTGCCTCGTAGTGGCTCTTCCCTTCTTCAAGAATGCCGGAAAAAGCTTTACCGCAGAACAACAGGTAGAGCCATGCTCGAGTATATATACGCCTCGCCGAGCTCAACCGGGTATACATCGCTCCGCTACCTCCGCATTCCACTGACTGCGTTTTCACACACGTGGCGCTCTGCTGCCGAGGTGACGCTGGAGTCATAGGACGGGAGCCCGGTCACTATACACCTCCAATAAGCCCTGCTCACCACCAGTTGTTGCCACCTTATCTCGCAACTTCTAATCTGATTGGCCCTCATTTCTGCCACCTCTGTTACGCTTACTTGCTCCTGCTATACTTCAAATACGCTGCCACATACACCCGATCTCAAAACTCCGCCATTAAAAAAAAAGAGTTATGTTAAGCTGTTTCTAGACAGACCTCCGTGAAGCGAGTGAAAGAAGCACTGAGAAATCTTCGTTTGTGGAATTTGCAAGTCGTCAGGGATCGACCTTAGCATGGCTGCCTTTATTATGAATCAAGACTTACTTGCCATGAATCACCAACTCAATCCACTCAATAATGCAGTGGCGTAGGTTACACCCTACATATTATTTTTTATAAACACCTACAAGCTCATTAGGACTTATAGTAGCGCCGATTAGGAGCGTAAAATATTGCATGCAAACAAGGTATTGGGTGCATGTCAGCAAGATGTTATAATCTGTGAAACGGATAGGAGAAGTTACAACTATTTTTCACGAATGATAACACATTTTAGCACAGCACTGATTAACATACGGATTTAATATCTGGAAATAGTATACCACAATGATTTCGATGATTGTTTTAAATTCGGGTGCAAAGATAATATTTTTACGGTACAGAGTCGCGAAGCGAAGAGGACGCTGCTCTGTTTCTCGGAAGTTGACGACGACGAGGACACTGCTGCTAGCGCTTGAATGACTTGGTTTTTAATGTTTATTCTGTGTGCAGCCTACCGTGTCTGACGTTAAACTAAGGCCGTAATATCTGGTAGAGGTTGTGCTGGGTACAACACCACGCCCTACTTCCGCAGCGGTCGCCAAATTGGATCCACCACTATGCCTTCCGTCAGACCACCGGCCCCAGCCTCAACTCCAGCGGCGACCGTTGCCGTGGCACAGCCTCGCGACCCGGGCATCTTTTATGGCACCAATGACGTCAATGTTGAAGAACACCTCGCCATTTATGAGCGTCTGGGTAAGCATGACCGCTGGGACGCGACTCTCATGTTTGCTATCTTGATCTTCTACTTGCTGGGCACGGCGCGCGTCTGGTTCGAGACGCATGAAGGGGACCTTACCTGATTGGGACACCTGTAAGCAGAAGCTCCAGGATTTATTTGGCAAGGCATTGGACGCAAGCTCGGTGCTAAAAAGACCATGCCTTTTGACCTGAGTCTTCTACTGAGTGTACTCCTAAATACAGGACGCCCTCGCTCATCGCCGTAAATTTATGGTTTATGGGGGTTTAACGTCCCAAAGCGACTCAGGCTATGAGGGACGCCGTAGGGGAGGGCTCGAGAAATTTCGACCCAATGGGGTTCCTTAGGATGCTGTGACATCGCACAGTACACGGGCCTCTAGAATTTCGTCTCATTGGAAATTGGATTGCCGCGGCCGGGATCGAACCCGCGTCTTTTGGGTCAGCAGGCGAGCACCATAACCACTGAGCCGCCTCGGCGGCTTTTGCCGTAAAGCAGACAGCGCCATGTCAGAGACCGACAAGGTGGGCTACATCCTCAAGGGAATCGCTCATGACGTTTGCAGCTCACCATGATCCTTCGGAAAGGCTGCGCAATGGTCGACTCTGTCCTCCAGGTATGCCGGAATTTTCAGCAAGCCGAACACCCCAGCATTGTTCCCCGTTTCGACCGCATTCCGAACTCGGCGCCGACATCCTGCTGCGATTGGATTGGAAAACATTTAATTCGTCAGAAAAGGCAGAATGCAGACGATCCGTGCTAGGTGTCTACGGCTGACAGCGACCTGGGTAGCCCATTCAATGACCCGAGCTTGAACTCCCAAGTCTGAGCTGACCAACACGGCCTCCGACTGCTCGAGAGTAGGAACCTGTATTAGAGATTTCGGGGGCGGCTCCTCTTTACAATTCCACAATAGGTGATCATAAGTGGCTAAATCACCACATAATGTACATGCAGGGTCGTATTCACCGGGGTAGAATTTTGACAACAGGTAAGGCGTCATGAAGGATCGCGTCTGGAGTCGCCTCCAAGTGGTCCCTTGCTCCTTATTAAAGGCTTTGTCTGGAGGAGGGAATATCCTCCTTTCAAGTTTAAAATGATTAGTAATATCGTGAAAAGATGATAGGCCTTCTTTCGAAAAACTCTCAGCAACGACAGCGTTCCCTGCTCGGCTGACGAATCCTCGAGCTGTTTTGTGTGCCGCTTCGTTACCAGGGTTCCCCGAGTGAGCCGGGACCCATATCAATTCAATAATTCTCTCTAAGACTTTGGTTTGACCCAATATGCTCATTGCTGCCTCAGAAATTCTGCCCCTCGCATAATTGCGTATGGCCAATTTAGAGTCGCTGAGTATGGTGGTAGCTTCTGTGTTAAAGATAGCAAGGGCGATTGTCGCCTCTTCTGCCGTTTCCGATGATTTCGTTATGGTAGTGACGGAGACTATCAGTTTACCTTGCGTATCCACCGCCGTTAGTGCGAACGCTTGTTTCTGGGGATATTCTGCGGCATCTGCATATACTGCATGTTCATCTTGGTTGTATATGTTGTGTAGAGCTTTTGCCCTAGCCCTTCTTCTCCCCTCGTGGTGAACAGGATGCATATTCCTAGCTAGTGGCTTAACTCTTATTACCTTAGCGATGCGTTTAGGTATCTGTGTTTTGGTATCTTGGGGTGGCAACTGTATGCCTAGTCCTAAACGATCAAGTATGGTTCTTCCTGCTTTGGTGCGGGAAAGCCGGCCTCTCTGCAATAAGTGTGCCTCTGTAAGCTCGTCTAAGGTGTTGTGTACTCCCAAGCCCAGAAACCTTTCGGTGGAGGTACAGTTCGGTAGCCCTAATGCTACCTTGTATGCTGTTCTAATCATAGACTCTACTTTGGCTTTTTCACTACTGTCTAATTTTAAGTATGGGAGTGTGTAGACAAGCCTGCTTATTACAAATGCTTGTACTATTTTGCAAAGTTCTGTCTCCTTCACTCCCTTCCGTTTGCTTGCAATTCGTCTAATTAGTCTTACCGTCATATTGACGGTTGTCTGGAGTTTTTGTAGTGTTGCCTTGTTCTTCCGGTTCGACTGACGGAAGAGTCCTAGGATTCTTATAGTTTGAACTTCCTTTACAGGGAGCCCTTCCACCCAGATTTTCAGTGGAGGCGGAGGTTTGTAATTTTGTGCTCGAGGGCCCCTTGGTTTGTACCTGATGAGAAACAATTCAGACTTGGAGGGCGAGCAGGTTAGCCCTGCTTTACCCGCCAGGTCTTGTATTATGTCTACAGCTTGTTGCAGGGTATCCTCTATATGACCATCGCTGCCAGTTGTGGTCCATAAAGTGATATCATCTGCGTAGAATGTGTGTTGCAGCCCCGGGATGGCTGCTAATTTAGAAGGAATTTTAATTAGTGAGAGATTAAAAAGGAAGGGTGACAGGACTGAGCCCTGTGCCGTTCCTTTACCTCCAAGTAAGATAGAGTCTGATTTAACCTCTCCCACTGCTATCTCTGCCGTTCTGTTACTGAGAAATGACTTGATGTACTGGAAAGTTCTTTCCCTTGGGTTGATATCCGAGAGATTCCTTAAGATAGCATCTTGCGTGACATTATCAAACGCCTTGTTCAAATCCAAGCCTAATATGGCTTTAGTTCCTCTGCTGCGTTCCATGTCTATTATGTCTGCGTTGAGTTGCAGCATAACATCTTGGGTAGAAAGATTAGCCCTGAAGCCTAGCATGGAGTTAGGGAGTAATTTATTGTCCTCAGCGTATTCTTGTAGCCGATTAAGAATTATATGTTCTATTACTTTCCTAAGCAGGATGTTAAAGAGATTGGGCGTAGATTCTCTATACACAATTTCTTGTCTTGCTTTGGAATGAATGTAATCTTTGCATGTTTCCATTCTTGTGGAATGTTTCCGTCTGTCCAGTATTTGTTCATGAGATCAGTGAGTGCTGTCACTGACCCTGCGTCCAAGTTTTTAAGTGCTTTGTTAGTAACACCGTCAGGCCCGGCTGCAGACGTGGTGCGTAGTTGCCCCATGGCAAGCCACACTTTCGACTCCGTAATCTCAGCGCCCAAGTCCTCGTTTGGTGTTCCCTGATAGTTTGGCAGTGGTCCATCTGGGGTTCTGTTTAAGTATCGATCTCGTAGTTCGGTTAAGAACTCCTCTGTGGTGCCTTGATACTGATGCACTAATCTCATAAGTTGACCTCGTTTAGTTGATTTAGCCTCTGTGGGGTCAAGAAGGTGCCTTAGCAGATGCCAAGTTTTCCTGCACTCGAGCTTGCCATTCATGCGGTCGCAAATTTGCTCCCATTGTTTGTGTTGAAGCTCTAGAGTATATTTTTCAATTAGTCTCTGCAACTGTGCAATTCTCTTTTTAAGATTTTTGTTGTGTTTGTTCCTCTTCCAGCGGCTCTGCAAGCTGAAATGTGCTTCCCACATATGCAATAACCTAGAGTTAGTGACTTGTCCTTCTTCCAAGCCGATTTCGGCTGTGGTAGCCTTAATGTCCATTTTTAGTGATTCCACCCAGTCCCCGAGATGTTCAATTACTGGGTCTGTGCTTTCATCTTTTTGTTTTTGTTCTCTTATTACCATGAACTTGTTCTCTTCTCTTATTATCCTGCTGCGAAGACCTCCCAACATTGCAACAGATGGTTCATCGTGCCAATTTAACCCGAATTGTACAGAGAGAGCTAGAAGCTACGACTCATGTCGCCTTCCCTCCTCAGCCGCCTTACGCTATGATGGCTCTGATCCATGCCGTTGTTCGCCAGGTGTTCCCGAACGTGATTCTCAATTCTGCCCTGCCCTCTGCGTAGCCCTGTACACCAACCAGCGCTCCATTGGTTGCTGCTGCTTCACAGACTCTTGTCATGCCGCCGCGTTACCGCTACTAGAATTCTGCGGATTGGCGCAACTCGGACAACCGGCCCATCTGCTTCAGCTGCTGGCGTGTCGGCCAAATTTTCCAACACTATCGCAAGCGTTCGTTTTCGCCACCTCAACCTAGCTGTAATTACTATTGTGGTATGGACTACGGACCTCACTCTGATTACGCTCGTCGTGCCGACTACAGACCGCGCCAGATGTCTTTCCGTACTGAGTTCTCACACGCCTTAGATACTCCGACCCCGTGCAGGTCCAGCCACTCGCCTTCACCTCAAGTCCACCGCTCCCGTTCACCGCAGCTTCAACTCCCGCCCACTCCACCCTTATCTGGCTCTCATTCAGAAAACTAACCAATGCAGCTCCCAGAGGTGACGCTGCATTCACCTACCGGCCCTAAAATCTTCTTTTGACCCCCGCTCCTCGCCGCAACCTTCTCTATTTCCGCGTGGACGGTGCACAGTTAGCACTCTGATTGACACTGGCGCTCATAATTCTGTCTTCAGCTCCACCTCTCGCCGTCGCGTTAAGAAGGTTCTGACACCCGCCGTCTCATCAGCCTTCCGTTTCGCCGACGGCAGTGGTACTGCTGTCTTTAAAGTGTGCACTGCGCGTGTTTGCATTGCCGGTCGTACTACAGCCGTACTGTTCACTGCCTCGACCACTGCCACCACACTGTGCTCCTGGACGTAGGCTTTTTAACAACCCACGTGGCGCTAATTGATTGCACCACCGGCCTTCTTCGTTTGGACCTGCCGCTCTACTCTGAAAGCGCCGATACCAAGCCGCCCAGTTTACGTGCCGCTGAATTTACTCGCCTGCCGCGTGATGCAGCAGTCTATGTTCCAATGTTCCCGGTTCCCCCGTTCCTGTTGGTGCCTATGTCACTTACTTAATCAAGGAGGTTGTCCTTCAGCGAAACGTAATCCTTCAACACACCGTCCTGACCGTCATCGGTAACCGCACCTACCTTCCGATTCTCAACTTCAGCCTCTCTGCTCAAGTTTTACTCTGTGGAATCGCACTCGCTGAAATATTTCCTTTGGCCAAATGCGCAGTTTCTTCTCTCACAGCTGAGCCTCAGTATAGTCTCCATGATCCCCGCTCGGCCGCTTCATGTCCGAATCTTACTTCTGCAAGGATCGCGGCGGATTTGCCACCCGACCACGCCAGCGCACTCTCCACCCTCTTAGTTTTCATTAGTTACGTCTTCGAATTCGGAAATCGCCCTCTCGGCCAACCTACTGTCGTGACCCATCGCGTACATACGGGCGATGCCAGCCTCATGCACAGAAGGCCCTATCATGTCTCCCTTCCTGAGCGCCATATCATCCAAACGGAGGTGGACCAGATGCTGGCGAATAACATTATCGTGCCTTCTAGCAGTCCTTGGGCGTCGCCTGTTGTGTTGGTCAAAAGGAAAATGGCATTTGGGGCTAATGCGTCTACTATCGAAATCTCAACGAAATAACAAACATGTCTAGCCTCTTCTGAGAATAGAGGACGCCCTCTACTGCCTACCCGGTGTCGGCTTTTTTGTCCTAATAATCTCCGTTCAGGATACTGGCAAATTGCTGTTGACGAACCCGATCGTGAGAAGACAACATTTTTCACCCCCTTTGACCTGAGCCAATTCAAAGTCATGCCTTTCGGCCTATGCAACGCTCCTGCCATCTTTGACTCGCTCCTGCGTGGATTCAAATGGACGGACGACGTGCCTGTGCTACCTTGATAACTTGGTCGTTTTCTTCCCAACTTTCGAAATCCAGCTGCATCGTTTTTCCACTGTCCTTGCCGTCTTCCACCGCGCCAACCTCCAAGTGAACTCTAAGAAGTGCAGCTTCGGCCACTGCCAAATTAAGAAACTCGGCCAGTTGGCTGATGCTTCTGATGTCAGGACAGACCCTGAAAAAGTTCGTGCGTTGGCGAGTTCCCCATGCCCCGTTCCTCAAGCGATGTGCGCATTTTCCTCGTGCTCTGCTCGTTTTTGGGCCGGTTTATCCCGAACTTCACCGACATGGCCCGTCCTCTTACCACCCTCCTGAGGAAGCAGGCGCCTTTCTCCTAGGACGTTGACCAAGCGCGCGCCTTCTCCGCCATTGTTGCGGCCCTCACTTTTCCTCCTGTGCTTGCCCATTTCGGCCCTTCTGCGCCTACGGAGCTTTGCACCGACGCCAGTGTGGCCATGGTATCGGCGCCATCCTTGCGCAGCGCAACAAACACCACTATCAGTTCATTGACGACGCCAGCCGCCTGGTATCTCCCTCCGAACGTAACTATTTCATTACAGAGTGGGAGTGCCTTGCGCTTGCTTGGACGTTAACAAAATCCTCCCTTGTTTGTTTGTGAGGCCCTTAAGTGTAGTTATGGACCACCATGCTATGTTTCACATTCCCCACAGGCCAACTGAGTCGCTGGGCCTTGCACTTGAAGGAATGCACATTTACAGTTGTCTACAAGTCCGGCCAGCCGCACCAAGACGCTGCCTCTTTCTCCCGCCATCCTGTCGATTCTCCTGATTCCCAGAACCATGATACCGGGGACTGTGCTTTTTCTGTCTCGGACTTCCTAGACATCGCGACGAATAGCGCCGGGATTCATTTAACGACCCATATCCGACCGCATTCGAAGCACCGTTTCGTGCTGAATCAGGATGCTCTGTACCGTCGCAATATGCACACTGATGGCGCTGACCTCTTTTTCGCCGTCCCGACGCATCGCTGTTCCCCAGTGCTTGCCCAGCTTCATGTCGCTCGTACTGCAGGGCACCTCGGCGTGTCCAGCACGTACAGCAGCGTGTGCCGGTGGTTATTTTGTGCTGGCCGCTACCGCTCTGTCTGTGGTTACGGTGGTGTCTGCGATCAATGGCAGCGCCGGAAAACTCCCCCGCTTCCGAAGAGTGGCCAGCTTGAGCCCATCGAAATTTTGAGATACCCATTTTTTCGTTTTGGTCTTTATCTGCATGGGCCTTTTCCAACATCCACTTTTGGGAGTAAGCGGATTAACATTGCGACCGATCACACTACCCGGTACGCTATAACACGCGGTATCCCGACTAGCTGTGCCTCCGATGTCGCCGAAGTTCTCCTCTATGACGTCGTCCTGCTTCATTGCACTCCTCCTTAATTACTTCTAGAATGGGGCCCCTACTTTCTTTCTAAAGTGGTTAACGCCCTTATCCGCTCGTGCGCCACCCGTTACAAGTTCACGACGGCCTACCAACCGCAAACGGTCTTACTCAGTGCCTTAACCGCACCTTGGCGGGCATGCTGTCTATATATGTATCCGGCCCGCATCGTCACTCATCGTTCGTGACGTTCGCCTTCAATTGCTCACGTCATGACACCACCGAATACTGCCCCTTCGACCTGCTCTCTGGCCGCGACCAGTTGCTACCCATTGACAGCTTACTATCTGCTGACCCTTCTACCAGCAGTGATGCTTGTAACACCATTGCTAGTGCTTACGTCGCCCGCCAACTCACTGGGGATCGTCTAGATGCTCAAAAATGTTGTTATGACCGTTATCACCGTGAGGGCTACTACCCACCTGGCTCCCTTGTACTCCTTTGGCTCCCTGCACACCGTGTGGGCCAGTGTGAGAAACTACTGCCTCGTTACGTTGGTTCTGAGTGCGTCTCTAGACAAGTTAGCAAATGGCCTACGAATTCACACCGCTGCACACCAGCTCTCCTTTCACGACCTCCTCCACACAGCTTGTGCACGTCACCCGTCTTGGTCCCTACCACTTGCCCCGCCACCTTAGGACGCCCATAGACTGTGCCTTCTCCCGCTGGGTGGAGGGTGGGTAGAGTTACGGTACATAGTCGCGAAGCGAAGAGGACGTTGTTTTGTCGCTGGGGAGTTGACGACGCGGAGGACGCCGCAGGTATTGTTTGAGTTACTTGGTTTTTGCTGTTTCTTTTGTGTGAGGCCTATCGTGCCTGCTGCTGAACTAATCCCGTATTAATCTCACACGAGAAATTATTCCGTGCTAATATTCTTAGGGAAAAATTAATATACAAATATATTACGGCGGAAAATTGATTATTTTAATTGTTTCTTTGTATAACATGCAGTGTCGCTAACTTAGACAACTTATTTTATAAAAACGGGTGCATTAATTCTGAATACTGGGCAAGAATTTGAGCCTGTTGATTTCTCCCTGGAAGACAAATTCTACCAGCTAGTACAGTCTCAAATTTTTGAGCTATATAATTCATGTAAACACTAGTCGGTTATCAATTCTCTAACCCGTTTCTCCACCCATTCCAATTTTTCTATACCAGAACATGCGAAAGGATCCCATGTTCCACAGAAGTATTGCAACTCTTGCCTGATATATCTTTCTGAAGAACCTTTTTTAACACTATCCTGGCTCTGTTGAGCCCGTCATCCTGAGGCCTCAAACATGTGTGTAAGGACATTGAACCTTGGCAATCAAGTACAACGTGCGAATGTTTTGTGAATATATCAATAAAGATTATTTTTTCTATGCGCTATAGGGGAATTATGCGAAACCAGAGAAGAATGGCGGCCACCATCTGCGCAGATTACGAAAAAGCACGCACCCGCACTGTGTGCAATACCTAACTCCTGTAAACGTTGCCCTTTTTTCAACAACACCAAATAACACAAACCCAGGCGAAGACCACAGAAAAAAAAAGCAAAAATCTCGTCTACAACCTTTGGCTGTAAATTTTCGAGACTGATTTATTTTCTTCTCAAAAAACGACTCCCCAAAACAAATGTTGGTGCGTATGTGTAGCGCCATTTTTTCGGGCTAACCTGAGCTATTTATGTTAATTGCTTTGGCAGCTGCTAGGTAGCCCTACATGTAGCAAAATACGTTGTCACTAGTTTACGCATTGTACTGTGAGTGAATGTGTAAACATGGACGTCCTCCGCGAACAGCTTATAAACATAAAATTCTTTGTGAAGGTTGGATAGACAGCCGCACAGATGTATGTGCTCCTTCGTGATGCTTACGGCAACGAGACATTATCGCTGGCGCGATTTTTTGAGTGGCACAAGATCCGTTGCGGGGAGAACGTCGGTGGAAGATGACAAAAAGCAGGGGCGCCCTTCAACCTCACGAAATGAAAACAACGCGGCTCGGATCACGGAAAACGTAAACCAAGACAGCACCATTTCAGTCCGCGTGCTCTCAGATGCTCTCGACATTAGTAAGACAGCATTCCACCAAATTTTGCGTGAGAACTTGGGGAAACGAAAGCTGAATGCCAAACTTGTGCCGCACTCGCTCACACAGGACCAGAAGGATGCGCGGGCATCAGTGAGTGCTGATTTGCTCTCCGAGAGAGAGAAGGATGCTGCGTTCGTCGACAGCATCAATGCTAAAGACGAAACAGTGTTTTTAATACGGTCCTCAAATAAAGAGGCAAAGTGCCGAGTGGCGTTCCACTAGCTCTCCGGTGTTGAGAAAGGTACGGCGACAGTGGACCAAAACAAAGACGATGCTGATAGTTTTTTCGATGCCAGAGGTGTCATACAACACGATTTCGTCCCAAAAGGGCAGACGGTCAATCAGGAGTTTTAAATCCACGTGCTCCAACACATGCGTGATGCACTGCGATGCCGCCGCCCTGACTTCTGGGCATCTCGACAATGGAGCCTTCTCCACGATAACGTAGGGCCGCACACTGCTCTCAGCGTGAACGAATTTGTCCCCAAGCACAACATTACCGTACTGCTCCATCGGCCATACTCGCATGACCTCTCCCCTTAGGATTTTTCCTGTTTCCTCGTGTGAAGAGAGCCCCAAGAGGCCCCTCAGTAGGGAGCGTGGAGGCCATTAAAGACGCCACGACAAAAGAGCTGACAGCCCTGCCAATAGAAACGCTTTCCAACTGTTTCCAAGACCTCAAGAAGCGTTGGAAGCTGTGTATATAATGCAAGGGAGACTATTTCGAAGCTGTACTGTACAAATGATTTCAATGTTAAATGTATTTTTATGAGCACCGTCTCGGAAATGTACGGACAAATGTTGTATGATCTCGGGGCAGGGCTGAAAACCATTTTCTTTTCTGCGAAGGAGACGGTGTTGCTTCAGTTGCTCCAGAGGCACTGCAAGCAGTCTCGTTGTCCCCAATTTTCTCTGGTCACTTGTCTGCGTGTGCAGTACTAGTTACATTTTTAGTTAGCCCCAAGTGATCGGCAAGTCTCCTCGTCACGCTTCAAAGGAACGGCACCGCTGAAGTGCAGGCCACTTGCGCCTGCCTTCTAAATCGGCAGTTAATGCGACAGCTGCCAACGTAGCTGGTCTTTCAAGTTGTGCGTTTCTTACAGTGAAAAGTGTCGATAATACAATCGGTGTTTGTTCATTCAAGCTTAGCCCTAAAATTCAATATTCTTTTCTTCTGTACAAAATTTGTTCGAAAATTAAGCGCCATATATGTAATTATGTACAACCGCTGCATACCTTGTACACAGGGAATTTAACCCCGTGAAGTGAAATATTTTTCACTTTTTTTCGAGTCTATGCCGCTTTGATGGAAATAAATCAAATCAAATCAAATCAAATCAATGACCAGTAAAACAGCTCTCCTAACAGGGGAATGCTTAAGGAATGCGCCCTTACTCAGGAACGGGGGTATCACGAGCTCTGTTAAGTAACGGAAATAATTTTGTTAACTGGCTTGCAACTTCGAAACTTCCGAGATCACACTATATCTTTACGTTCAATATATTGGTACCTAGAGCTTCTGACTAGTGGTGAAATGTTTCAATCTTAAAGTGCAGTTGATATTTTGTGAAGACGCCCGATAAATCTTTACATTGTCGCAGCCTCAGTCTATCGAAATTCGATAAACAACATGATTTATTCCGGATATGTTTCCTTCCTGTGTCCTAAAATAAAGAAGCTGGGCTGGGTAACAAATGCGCGTGAGCCATGCCCAGGCGTCCGGGACATTAGGGTGCCTCGATGCCAGCGCCGCCGTTCAGGGTGGTACCATCCTTTGACCACCCCCACGCCGCTTCTTTCTCGCTGCGACACCATTTTGAATCACGGCAGGCGGCCGCTGTTGCTCGGTGCAAGCAGCTGTGCTTGCGTTGTTCGAGGCACAGTGGCTGCGGATGACACGCTGGTGGTTCTACCTATTTGAGAGTGTTTGACAGCATGATTGACGAGCTTGTCAAGTACACCGAGCCATCATGACGGGCGGTTGTACGTCAAACGCATCTGGTCAACGTATAAAGACCTGTGTTGTTTTCGCTTCCCCCGGGACTCGGAGCAGTAATTATGATCAATTTTTACGAAGAAGTTATTTTTCTAAAAGCTTAACCCATCGCCACCCAATTTTGCAGGCAGAATAGGAATTGCACACACAGGCATCGTGAATATTCGCCGTTTTTTTAAACTAAACCGTTTCTGGTCGATTGTTTTTCACAAAGGATGACTTTTCAAAGTCGATTACTTTTATTTTGGATTTAAAATTGTAAGAAAAGAATAACTGCAGTTGATTATTGACCTGAAGTCCACCCTTTTTCGTGTAGGTTGATATGGATGATTTATTAATGAGTACAGATGGGCTTGAATAAAATAAATACAATGCAAAAATATATGCTGAAATGGGTTTCACAAACTGGAGAATCGCAGCAGAGCATCCGGTGCGCATGTTCATGGCGCAAGCGAAGTCTGCTTATGAGCGCACGCAACAGCACTAGCTCGGTGTTTGTGCGCCTGTCAGAAAAATAAAACGAGTGAAAAACTTGCAGTAATCCTTTACCCTAAAGCCAACGATGGGCAATCAGTTCTCGTTGGCTTCGAGAGAGAAAACGCAGGCGGAGTGGCAACGTTGGTATATGGTGGCATCGTTTTTATAGACCAACGCTCGCCTGTGAACAAATATATTTGCACCCCTGTGAGCAATAAACATGCGAGCAATTCGTAGTTACGCTTTGAAAGATTAAAAGTAGACAGATATCAGAAATTTCGAGCACAGACAAACGGAAACAGCCCGCACGACGAAAGGGAAACCAACCGCAGAGCGCGAGCGGCTGTTATCAAAGCGCAGGTTTTGAAAAACCAAAAAGCAGGAAGAAAAAGAAAGAAAACAATTTCTTCCACTCGCGCGGAGCGGAAGCACCTGCTAGGCAACGGATTTTTGAAATAATGCCACATTTTTCAAAGCAGCAGACGGCATACTACTTGTTCAACCTCGACCACTCGGGGCCCTAAAATAAGGTCGTACAATTACGTCTTCGACCCTGGGACGTTAAAATGGCTATTATGAGTAAAAGGATGCGCAGTGCGATACTGATGAAAACGGCTGATCAAGTCAAAGCACTCTGAATCGCGCCGAGAGCATGAATGGCGCCGTTAAGAACACTAGCGCAGCTGATCCCGTGTGATTCAATATGGCGGCGCCGTTGAACTTGTCTCCACCCTGAACGGCGGCGCTGGCATCAAGGCACCCTACGGGACATCGCCCGCCTCGAGCCACCTGGCGGCGCTCGGGGATGTTTTCCTCAAGCAGGCTGCTAATACCAAGCGTAGTGCAATGCGACCAAGGTAGCCTTAAAACCAGTAATAAAAGACTGTTTCCCTTCAAGCTATGTAAACCCACTTGCAGAATACAAAGACGTTATCGTTCGTTTGTGTACTACAACAATCCTCATTGCTTGTCTTGAACGGTACCATGCTCCTTCATGCGCGCAATTTTTCACCTAATTTTTGTTTTCTCTTCTTTGGCACTGTCTACAGGACTCTCTAGCCTCCTAACTTCCTCTTTCTGCGTTGCCGTCACGATCTTTAAACAAAGGTACACTCGACCTCTCTTCAACGACTTCCCTCCATTTACGCCCAACAGATTGTGAGGCCGGTCATAATTCATATTATTCAAGGCAAATCCAAACAAACATTATCACTTGAATTATCGTGTTTACATGAACGAGAATTATGGCATCAGCACAATTCATAGAGAGGTTAAAGCTGAAAGGAAATTTTTCGACGTGTACGAGATTTCCACTGCCGGAAAAGAAAATCTTGTCAGCTCTGAATTATTGACCTTTTGCGTATTGAACTGCACTGGCAATGGACATTGCGCTGGAGTTAGGAAAAGAATTAAGTTTATTTCTTTTGTTTGTAGGCATTTTGGTTCGTCTGGTCACCTTATAACTAGCTATAACTTAGTATTTCTGTACGAAAGGAGCTCCTTTTCCAGCAGTAAAGTCAGTTGTGAGTGCATGCTTCGATAATTGAATGGCTCCTTCGTGTTTTTTTCTTTGTCGTGGGAACTAGTACAACGCGGTTCCCTGCACATTGAACAACCAATCAGCGCCGTTCTTGCCCATTTACCTTGGTCAACTAGATTTCGCAGGTTCGTGAACAGACAGGGTGTTTTGGGAGGCTTTTCTAGGCCGCGGACTGCCGCAAATGGTGAACGACTTAAGTGCTCTTGTGAAGGAGCATGTGGAGGTTGTTGGAGCACGCCTTCTGATAACTCACGCTGTTGTAAGTGTATAGTACATCACTTAACAGTGAGTTTTCGAGTTAAGTTACTTATAATAAATAAATTAAATCCCTCCGACCTCTCCTCGGGATGTCATATATTCTGTAAGAGAAGGCTTTTGAGAGCAGCTCAAATAAAATGTGATGAAATCCATGCGCTTCACTCTTTAAGGAAAGTGGTGTTTTGTCAGCAGTTCAGCAGCAACGGAAACGTGAAATACTCTATAAAATTTTCTTGGTACTAAGCGCGTGCGACTCTTAGAGAAATAAAATTAATTTTAACAAATCCCACTCATTTATATGCAGAGCTGTGCTGAGCAAGCGACCGAAAGGTAACGCAAACTGCCGATAGCACTGATTCCTGGGCACGAAGGCCTGGGAAGCCAAGCTATTATGGTTCTCCAGCAGGGAAACGCTGCGTATGCTGAAACATGTCCCTCCAGCTTTCTGAAAATGGCGCAAGTCAGTGCAATGCATTCATTTTAGGATGCCGGACAGGGACCTACTAAAGGTAGTTGACTTCCGTTAAATGCACTGAGCAGTAGTTGTTTTATTATTCGGACAAGGTTCGGTATAATAGCCAGCCTCAAAAAGCACTTTATTTCGTCTAGTTTGTAGCACGCAACAATCTAGCTGCAATTTAACCACAACCGCTGCAATTTTCTGACCGCCACCCGCGCTCGATTGTAACTGCTGCTCGTGTGGCCACGTTGCTTATACGTCTGGTAGGCAAATCGAGATTACAGTGGAATGGTTGTTAGCGAACGTGCTTTGTGTGAATCGACTAGCACTACATGCTCTCCTGGCCTCTTGAACAGCCTTGAAAACTGCATATGTTCGATCTTGGCGATGCGTTTTTATTGTTCACTCCAACCCCGCCGTTACAGTTAGTGCTGGACAGTTTTGTATGAATGTGTTCGGCTGTATAATAGGCGCCTTGGATTTCTACCCTTCAGGCTTTGTTAGTACATCAAGCGAGACAAGTACCCGACGTCTCAAAGTACCGATTGCTATGTACTGTAAAACTTTCAGTGCCCTATTTAAAGCGTCCAGCTTTAAGTTGATTTATGCTTTATTAGTTTTAGATAGGCCAAAAACGAATAGTCGACGAAGATGAACGAATCATGCTATCAATGAAGCGCAGTCTCAAGCTGCTATATAAGGAACCAGTAACACTAAACATAAATTCCGGACTCTGACCAGAATTATTCGAAATCTTTCTCGAAGCAGATTGAATTATGAACAATTCAATAATCTGCATTATCAGCTGCGCAGATCAAGCTCCTACAGCTGTATCTAGCATGCGATTTTTATAACTTGCTAGTAACAGTATCAGTTGCGGAGTCACCTTCGCGACAGAAGGCCACCATGCAGTCATCTCTCTTCGGATGTTAATTTTATACAGCCAGCCCTTGAATGACATTTTACAGCAGTGCACTAATATTTATTCGAAAACACGACGAGAGAGATACCCAGATTCCAGGCACGCTTCAAAGTGATGTGTTTATTGAATTCAGTCATAAATATATAGATGAGGGCATGGCTAAGTGATATGTTGGCTTGTGTGCGAGCAGTGGCAGCTGCGGCAGTAATTACGGAAGCCCCAAGTTTATTCATTAGAAGGCCAATATGCAGCTGATGGGCCTAAATTTACAAAATTTATAAGTGTCATGATGCTAACAAAGAAGTGCGCTCGTTTTTCGCGCAGCACAGAACACCACCTAAGAGGCTAAGTAATCGTATAAAATTCACACGCAGAAATTCCATCGTTAAAAGTAATGATATTAGGCGTGTTACGAGTGTTACGCTAGTAGCCACCTTCCAGTAATCATTATTCCGGTAACCACCCTCCGTAATCATTATTCATAATGTACGGGTTCCATATGATATTTCCACATTCAATATTGAAAGTTGAAAGTTGAAAGTTTAATAATGCATTAAAAAGAAGGTTACAAACGTATACAGCGAGAGGTCCCATGGTACAAGACCGCGGGCGGGACCTCCCATGACAATAAATTTCAATAAGCAACAAGATACGAAATACGCAACACATTAATTAACGACGCAGAGAATGAGTACATAGTGAAATATGAGTTATTGAAATATTCAAATATAAATAATATAATGCAGGAGAATGTACAATAAAACACTCAAAGATGTCGAGATACATAGGATCAATAGCAAAAAAAAAAGAAGAAAATCATACATTAAGAAGGAAAAGCTTTAATTTGAGTTTTAACAATGAAAGCGTATTAGTTTGTTTGATGTCCAAGTTCAAAGAATTCCAAAATGATATGCATAAAAAATTAAGCCATTGTTTCCCGTAGTTAGTTCTGTTCTTAGGTATGAAAAAGTTATTACGCAGCGCAAAACGTGTGACGATGTTGCTTATGAGCCTGCCGTGCGAAAATATGCTTAGCTGGATCTGATGATGCAGAATCTTAAATAATAGGATACCAATGTTGTAAAAGTAAAGGGCCGACATAGGTAGAACGTTTAAATCTATGAATAAAATGCGTGAGGGTGACATTCGAGAGGTATAGGTTATGATGCGCATGGATTGCTTTTGCAGTTTTATTAGAGGCCAGAGATGAACATGATAGGTATTACCCCAAGATGAGATACCGTAGTTTAAGTGGCTGTGGATGAATGCGTAGTAAAGAGAGAATAAAGTTTCGATTGGGAAATAGCTTCTGGCTTTAATTAGTGCGCGTAACCCATACGAAATTTTCTTGCACGTTTCAGCTACATGATGATAGAATTTTAAGTGAGGGTCAATGATAACACCCAGAAATGAAACTCGATCTTGTGACGAAATAGCGAGAGAATTGAGGTATAGTAGTGGTGTAATGGGAAATGGCTCTTGAGTGGGATGGAAAATCTGAAAACATGTCTTAGTGACGTTTACAGACAGGTGGTTAATGTGGAACCAGCGCTCAAGAGAATTAAGGTCATATTGTAGGTTATGTATGAGCTGATTAACATCCTGGTGCGATGATATCATAGTAGAGTCATCTGCGTACAGTATACTATTGAAATTCTTTAAAGAGGACGGTAAATCATTAATGTAAAGTAAAAACAATACAGGGCCTAAAATAGAACCTTGTGGAACAGCCTTGTCAATTACAGCTATGTTAGATGCGTGATCGTTAATTGTGACTATGTGCTCTCGGTCGCAGAGAAAGCTATTCAAGAGCATCAGTGGAGGTCCAGTGATACCGTATGATTCCAGTTTGTGAAACAAGATGGAGTGATCGATGGAATCAACTGCTTTACTAAAATATATGTATGCTTCTCCTGAGAACATCCGTTTATCAATAGCCAGCCTAACGTAATCTATGAGAGACGCTATGGCAGTATCTGTAGATATTCCGCGGCGAAAGCCGTGTTGACTATCTGTCAATATGTGAAATTTTTGAGTATAACTTTACAACCTTAATTCAATTTATTTTTCTAAAATAATGTCAGAAAAGGGAAGAATTGCAATTGGTCGATAATTATTCGATAGAGCTGGATCACCTTTTTTGAAGCCCGGTATTATTTTCGCTATCTTTAACTGCTTGGGATAACTGGCACATTTAAAAACGAGATTGCAGATGTGGCTGAGGACTGGTGCAAGCAGTGATCGGATACTTGTCACATGCTTCCCATGGATATTGTCGACGCCGGGGCCGGTCGTGTTTAAATTGGCAATCACGGATAGAACTTCGTCTGGACATGTGGGGGCAAGAAAGAATGAATGAGGGCAGCGCTCAAGAGAAGGTGCGCACAACAAAGAGAAAGGATAATTAGATGAATTTAAAAAATACTTGCTAAATGCATTCGCCATTTCCTTAGGGTCCGATAAAATAACACCACCGCATAAAATAGATTTAACAGGCTTAGGCGACTGACGAACGTTCAGAAATTCGTCAACCAGCTGCCATTTTCGCTTAGAATTGTTAGTAAGTCTAGATAACTGGTTTTCATAGTAGCGTCGTTTAGCTTTCCTTAGAAGCGATGTTAATATGCTGGAATACCTTTTATTTCTCAATTTAAGACGAAGATTGAATGGCTGGCGTTTAGTTTTCTTATACATGTTTTCTTTTTTCTTCAGAGAGTTTAACATAGCAGTAGTTATCCACGGGGAAAGGGGGGTATTATATTTTCTCGTGGAGGATTGGAGCGAAGTGCATTTATTGATTGCTGATGTAATTATTTTCGACAGCTCATGTACAGCCACTTCTGGGTCCAGGCGACCCAAAATGTATGAAAGATCAGTATTAGACATGCCTTAAATATATTTTTCGGTATCAAAAACTGACTTCTTAGTAGACTTGTAGTTACTGCAACGAGATGATAGTGCGTAAAGAAATACCGGGAAATGATCAGTGACATCACACTCTATCACACCAACCGGAGGAGCAATGGGAAAATTGGAGAGAATATGATCAAGCAATGAATGCGAACCATGGTCAGTACAACGCGTAAAGGTGCTAATTAAGTTTGCATAACCATAGCTGTAGAAACAGGTCTTGTAGTCGACGCAGATGGATTAGTTATGTCAAGCATATTGATATTAAAGTCGCCAATAATGAAGACATTTTTATTTTCGAGTGATAATTTATGAAGTGCTAGTTCAAAAGCCCGGCAGAATTAAGACGCATAATTTGAAGGGTACCTATAAATAGCACCACATATAACTTTCTGTGTGTCACCAGTAGATCGGCAGTCAATTTCTATCCAAATCGTTCTATCCAAATTCACATCCAAGCACAAATCAAGGGGTCTTTTTCAGGAAATGTTCTTTGAAATGTAGATAACCGAAACGTCATACGGGTTATCAACACGGTGGGCGTATTCGCATGAATAGCCAGGAAAAGCATACAAATGTTTATCAAGGGATGATAGCCAGGTTTCAGAAAATGAAATAATGGAAAATTGATGCTGAAGGGAAGTAAGCAAAGCGGTTATACGATCGTAATTCTTCCGTAGGCTACGGGAATTGAAGTGGATAGCAGACAGACCTTTAGATTCGTGTAAGATAGAACGAGCATATTCCGGGGAAAATGATGCCATGATGGTGGTTAGAAATATCTAGAACATCAGCACCAGTATGTCTATTCACGGGAAATGTCAAGGTCACCTACATTATTTATCCGAAAGACTGTGCTGTTCTGCTCCTTGCTAGCCAGAATAACACAGTTCGATGTCCACAAGAAGGCCCATTTGTTTTCATTCTTTGGCTTGCGCGCCTTCGAAAAAAGGTCTTATTTTCAAGTGAAAGATGCTCATTGACATAAACAGGATCCTCCTGCGTTTGAGGGAAACCCAGGCATGTCGTTGTAGGATGTAGGCAGTCAATCTCGCTGCCGAGATCCTCAACGATCTTGATGCAATCTTCGCCCTGAGTAACAGGGACACCTCTGATTTCAAGATTATTCAGACAAGAATATTGTTATAGGTGGGCAACCCTGTGCACGAGCGCCTCATTGCTCTCCTGTAGTTTCTTGTTCTCGGCAGCAAGACCGGCGTTCCAAATTTTTATAGTTTCAAACTCGTTGCTCATGTGGCCTCGGTCAGACCTCGCAACACCGATATGGGACCCATGTAGCATTAAGGAACGCAAGCCCAACTTGGGGCTTGCCCACTTATTTCCAATCGGGGTCCGACTCAGGTATTAGTGGGTTTGCCCACCCATACTGGCCAAAGTGGCACCCACAGAGGCCACACATCTTGCGCTACCTCGAGAGCTTTTGCCATCGCTTCAGCGAACTCTGATACACGAAAAATCTTTCAGGATGAAGACAGCACCATCACAGAGGCGATTTTGTTAGTATAAATCATGCCTCTTCTTTTCCTTCCTACCCTGTGCGCACCATAGGCACTGTCGTTCATGCCGGCGTCGAAGAGAGAATTGTAGATACTGTAGTAAAGCCCTCTTATGAGGCGCTACTTCGCTATCGGTTATCAGAATGTCCTGCGATTTTCGGGGCGTTCAGCAAGCTGTTTTCTTCCTTAAACCCTAGCAGCTGGGGCTTCCGAAGCCGAAGTTCTCTTTTGCAGTACTGACTTTTCTTAAGTACCCTGAATCCCTGATTCCTTTCTTCGCCTTGATAGAGGCTTATAGCCGTATTCTCTGCCTGCCGTTATTAGCGGAGGTGGAGTAGTGTAGCGTTTCTCACCTGGCTGCTACTCAACTACAAACATCACTGATATTGGCCTCGAGGCTCAGACAACGAAATGAATTCAATTTAATTGGTGGGATGCTATAACCGGAGTCTAATTTTTTAGGCGGAGTCAGCGGCCAGGATATGAGTTTCCACTGCGTCGTCGCCAACACTTCTCATCTCATACTAAGTCACCATTCTTTTGGAAGAGAAAAGAATTATTCCAGGCACATGTGACCTCGCTCTTTCGCGTACAGTAGTATTCTACTAGGTATAACATTTTATCAGCTAAGATTTTATGTAAGGTGGAATCAAACCTATTGAGAGCGACCTTGGCCAGACATAAAGTAAGATGGTGCATGCTCCTGCAGACGTTATTACTTGAAACACTTTGGAGCCGTCTTACAGCGCCCAGGATAATCAATTTTTTTTAACATTAACGTCGAAGCCGATGTCTTCCGCCTGCTTTAGTTCAGTGCTGTACTATAGTGAATCATATTTCAGCACCTAGTGTTTGTGAGGCCCGGCCCCTTAAGTGTCAATCCAGTCGTACCCTTGTGCCTGTTTCCGAGGCAATAAACGTCTTTCACCACCACTCCCTAAAAAAGGCGCCCCTGGTCAGACATAGCAATGGCTTATAGCACGCGGACTCAGCAGCATCAAAAATTGTCTCCTTTCAAACGCATTTTTAAATTATTTCCTTTATGTCATGAACAAGAAAACTACATGTAAAAAAAATTGTGTCGTCATTGCTCGTGTTTTCTACTCTAACTTGTATCCCTAACTCCAGGGAGACATTACAGGGTAGAAAATTGAGTGGGGTTTAACATAAAGATTCTTAAAAGCTGCCAAATATTTGGCTTTGCGCTATACCTAGCACTATACTATACTATACTATAGTAGCACTAGCGCTATACCTAGCGCTATACCTATACCAGCAGAGCCTAACCATGCTCGAGTAGGAGCCACACCCTCTGCAGTTGATTCATGTTTTTCGGCCGCAAAATTATGGATAAATTTAATAAATTGAAGATCAATCAAGGACCTTCTACTCTTCGCACCACATGTTTCCTACGGTCAAAAAAATCCAGTGTGGCACTTATGTCTGCTTAGGTGCAGCAATGCAAAACGCGTCCACCATCTGGCCTATGCGCGCGCCATCTGCTGGACCATTGCCGTAGATTGCGAGGGGGATTTCAGTGGGTGACGCACGATGGCGCTACGACTGCACTGTTATTCAGCCCGTTCAGAAGAACCGACTGCTGGGGAGTTGGTGCATGACTCGAAGATACATGGCACAGGAGTAGACAGGACGAACAAAGAAGGAACACGGACAAGACGCCTACTGCGACTGTAGTTTATTGCACGAGCTCGACTTTTATAGCAACGTGCAAGAGAGAAAACAACCAAACAAAACACACGCTTGACTTTGAAGATAGCTGTGTTATAGTGCCTAGAATATACTGGCGAGTGTGCTCAGCGCGCGCCCCGCACTATGCGATAGGGTGGCTCCTTCCGTGATGCCTGCCCGCTACTGTCAATAGAGGGCGCTGCTCGTCGGGAGGGTGCCACAGTCGCAGCTCCTCTCGCTGCGCTGACTGGTCGCCGTCGGTTTTGGTTGGCGCGTGTATGAGATTTCCACATGTTTGAGTGGTTGTTTTGCGGCTTTCCTACTTCTGTGCATGTCGTGTGGCTGCTCTGTCATCAAGCGCGAAGTTTCGTAAGTTCGCGAAACAAATGCTAGTGGCGCAGCACGATGATGTCAAAGGCAAAGCGGCAGTGCAAGGAAAAGACGAGTTTCGTGCCGCTTTGTCGGAGTTGTTACAATGCCGAAATAACAGATGAGCACATAAGACCATATAATTTTGAAAAGATGAAGGTTGACCTCGCATTTCAACTTTTTGGACATGAGGTAATTAGGGGGCTTTTCCTGCACCGCCGGCATGTGGAGACTATATACACTCGGGTGTAACCAACAGAAGACTTTGTCAAGCTAATCAATCGTTTGATACGAGTAATGACCTCCAGAGTAACCAACCGTGCACTTAAGCTAGGCAGCCCGTAGATGCGTTTCTTGGAAGACTTTTTAGGATATCGGGACAAGTGGGAAGAACATGCTAAACCAGCTGGAAGTAGTTTTCTATCTGAAAGTACAGCTTCTGGGTTAAGAGTGACAATAACGAGCACTCTAGGCTTGCACCAATGTGGGTTTAAAGTATATATTAACATCCCGTTTAAGCCAAGACAAATTAGAAAACCTCTTTGGGATCATTACATAATCGTCGGGATGTAACGATCACCCAACTGTCTCGCAGTTCCTAGTGACTGTCAATTTAATGGCATTTTACAACCTTGCCAAGTCTCCACGAAGAGGCAACTGCTCCCAGGATGTCCAAGCACTGCTGAATCCAAGCGACACCAGTTAGGCATCTGTTAAGAATATTTTAGATTCTATAGACAGCTTAATGGACCGAGGAAGGGTCGATGAGGCCGAGGACGTAAGTGACACCCTGGTTGCAGAAAGTGACCGTACAGGATACACAGAAAAGAAAAGCAACAGTGCTCTACTTTACTATGTAGCGGGCTAGGTGGCGAGAACAACTATTGCAAAAACAGCTTGCCCCAGGTATGCTGCTAACCTTTGCATAAGCAATGCTGAAGCAAGCGCAAATGCGGATGCATATTTCACTACCCACTTTGACAAAGGCGGGCTCATTTACAGAAGAAGGCTCTACGTACAATACTCAACGTCGGCTCAGATATAAAGACATGCGACTTATTCCACCAGTTCAATGCCGTAGAAGTATCTGAAATGTGTAATGGCTATAGGCAGGCTGAAAGATATAAGAAGGATCTAAGACGAAATGTGAATTACTTGCGTGACACGGCACACCTTTCGCTAAATGTACAAGTTTACCCTGGCAGACACAGCGAACTGTGGTATATTCCAACATGCCGCACAATATATGGTACATATAGCCTAGAAAATACGCTGCCCCGTCTTTTAAATAAGTTTCATGCTGCAAAAGTTGATGTATCACGAGCATGCCGCAAAAATATACAGGATGCATGTGTTACTTTTTAGATTTCACCATGCTTTCACTACTTCCTTATCTCTTTCGTTCCAAAAAGTGTTGACCTGATTTGAATAAGCAATGAGATGTTTTTCTCTGAAGTATATTTTTCTGTTGCTTTTTTACCATTTTTTGTGTACTCTTCATTTCCTCATTGTCTTTTCTAATGATTTATGTGTATGTATGTTGCCTGCTGCCCTGCATATTAGGGGCCGAGGGTCATGTCAAGCCACAATTTCTGGCTTTTTTCCTTCTACCCTCACCATGCATACATGGAAAATGAATTGAATTAAGTCAAGCCTTATCGAGTGTTGTAAAGCTCATGGAAGATAGCTTTACATCATTTTTGAGCAAGAACAAGTTGCACATGGAAAGCTTACCTGAGCATGCCAGCCTTTTACATTCCCAAACGTTTCCAACTCTTGGTTGCCCCGAGCATCAGAAGCGAACATTGGCAGCTGTACTAAAGCTCTATGTTCTGTTGAGATTTGGATTCTTTGTCAAGGGTCTTAACAAGGAGCGAGACGGACAGCGAGAGCGACTAAAACTTCTAAAGCTGAGCCACTGCAATTGAATACACGTTTTTCGTAGCTTGTGTTCGCCAAAAAGCATTACCCTCCACTCTCACTGGCCCCTTTGATTAAAAATGCTGTATTCGCTTCATTAAACCAAATCTGTGTTTTGTTAAACTTGTGTTTTTTTAGTTTGGATTCCACCAACCGTTTGCGCTCGCATGTGCGTTTATTTGGTTAGCGTGTGGTTCACGTACTGAGCTTTCAAGCTGTGGAAATCTGTACGAAGCAGGCTAAAGCGTTACATTATTCCTAAGCACCAGAAATAGATGTAAAACAAAGTATTAAACGGGAGCCGAGGCAACGCGCAGCACCCTTTCCAACTCTGAGCAGCGCGGCACGAGACCGTCTCGCCCCGCTGCGCGCGCTCACCCTACACCCTCCCGCACCACAGCGCCGCTATGCGGTCGCCGCCAGCAGGCATCACTTCTGGTGCCACCGCGCCGCTCGCGCTGAGCACACTAGCCAGTATATTCTAGGCACTATAGCTGTGTCGATGAGGTGAGATGAGATGACGTGTGCAGGTTGGGTATGTGTGAGCACCCTGTCTGTATCTTTGACAAAAAAAAAAGCTTGTGTACTTGGCGGAGAGTGCGAGCTGATATCGACACAGCTGTCTTCACAGACATGCGTGTGTTTCGTTTTTTTTTTCCTTGCACCTTGCTATAAAAGTCGAGCTGGTGCAATAAGCTACATTTTGCAGTAAGCGCCTTGTCCGTGCTTCTTCTTCGTTCGTCCTGTCTACTCCTGCGCCTTGTATCTTCGATTCTATGAAGCTCGTTCCGGTACTTGCCAACGTGTTTAGATAACGGCAGTTGGAAACCAGCCGCAGCGCGCACTCACACGATCGCGGCCTAGGCGGAAGCGCTGCGGTCGCTTTAGGACGGGCGCGTCGTCTGCTCCTCCAAAGCGATATTCACACTAGGGAGATCGGCGCGGATGGATGAGGTCAGGAGGTGAGCGACGTCATTGATCCGCCAAAATCCTCCCCTGCTCTTGGATTCACGAATTACACGGGCAGCAGGAAGACGTCGAGAGGGACGAGCTAAGCGGCTAGGCTGCGTAGGCAGAGGGGCAGGGGTCGAAAAGGAAGGAAGGGGCCAAAACAATGCCCCGTTGCGAGATTGTGGAGAAAAAGAAAGACGAAAGGGAAAACAGAATACATGCGCTATAGGAGGGGGAGAAGAGAAAAGGAACCCGATGGGGAACAGCCACAAATAGAAAGACGATAGCGTACTGCACCCCACGCATGCCACGGAAGACCACATCTCCCGTGAAGACAGGGACTGAACGTAAAGGCCGAACAAATGGCCCCCTCCTCGGTCGGCGGCGGCCGCCGGAGCAAAACCGTAAGCTGCGTCGCTGCGAGCACTCTCGAAGGCGTGACAAGCACCCAGCCGCCGTCACTTAGAGACGGATTACACCGCCCGTGTGAATACCCCTTAAGGAGCACAGTGCACGGTGCCTCGCGTAGGTAGAAGATTTCTTGGAAAGACATGGAAGAGGTCTTTGCCCTGCAGTGGGCGTAGCGAGGCTTATGACGGTGAAAACAACACTTCAGCCGGGCGCTTAAAGATGCGTTGGCTAACTGTTGCTCGTCTCGTTGTCACTTTCTAACTGTGCAAATTTTATGGCGGCGGTATAGGGATTGGATGCTGTGTTCCTTCATAGAAGCTCAAAAGCTCATTGTTCGTGCTGCTGTAACCGTATCTGCATGCATTCCAGGAAAGTTAACATCGTTAGCCCTATAGAAGCCGTTTTGAGCAGCTTCCAAACGTTAGATTTTATGTTTAACTAGGTGATTTTACGAAATAATTTTAAGTTCGCACCCATGCCAGGACTGCAAAATTCATTAGGTGTTTTCGTTACTTATGAGAACGTCAATCACTCAATCTTCTATTCCTTAACGCAGCTGTTAAAAGACTCCAAGAGAAATCTCATAATAAGGTGCTTTTCTACTGCAGTTGCAGCTGCAAGGTAAGCGCTAAGGGGCTTCCACTTCGCAAAAATTCGTGCTGTTATTGTGCCTTCATCAATGACGAAGCATTAGCAAACTACTCTGCAAAGCCGCATATTACCCTCTTGCAGAAATTTATCTTGCCAAACTGCGAGGGGGAAAGCGGCACTTCCTGTCTATTGTCGATTTCGCCATGTGGAACCACGTAGAGAAGGGCCTTCGGTTTTGGTCGAGATCTACTCATAAAATCTAACCCTGAGCATTCTGCTTTCTCGCACACCAAACAGCTGTACATCAATAGAACAATCCAAATAGCTGAACACTGTTGGGATTCAGGTAGCAGCATCCCACCGCTGCCACCAGTTGTTGGGATTCAGGTAGCGTGACTGGGCCGGAGAAGAGACGAGGACGATCGGAGGAAGAAAACTTGCAAAACTTTATACAAAGACTATTCACATAATGTACAAGTAAGGGCAACCGAGAGTGCCTCTCAGTACAGGGAGCTTCTTAGCAGCCGGGAGTCTCTCCCAGCAAAGGCTATCTCTCAAGAGGGGGCTCCCTCTGGTACCAAACCAGCAGCTCGTTAAATACTCTTCGTATTCCCCAGATCCCCAGCTGGAGAATACAGTTCGAAGAATAATGTCCAATCACACGATGGCACTGATGGTACCACCCACGGCAGGCCGGTCCTGATGTTCCCTCGCAGCTCGGTCGAGGGAAAGGGAACAGGACCCGGTCACGTTGTCGTCCACATGGCCTCCAGGGGTGCGCGCACGTGTGTCCGGATGGCGCCATGTGGACCCGGAAGGCGCCTGCGTGACACAGGAATGCAGGCTGTCTCCCAGCAGGGGTTGAAAGATCTTGTACTGATGACCGGAACGCGGAACCTCTGTCGAAGGCGCGGCACCCGGGCAATGGTTCAACCCCAGCGTGACTGAAGAGGGCAACACTGATCTTGTACTTCATCGTTTGATGACCGGAACGAATACGTGGGGCCGCTATTAACGTCGCTGCACCCGATGTTCCTGCAGCCACGTTTCTTCCAGAGGGCTCATTCACCTTCTCGGTGGTTTTCAGGGAATCCTCCGCCATGTCCAACTTCGCCGAACTCAACAACAGGAAGGGAGCGCGAGCACAGCACTCCCGCTGCCAGATATTGCGTCCGGAAGATTAACTGCTCGCAGGTAGCTCGGCTGACAGCGCGTGCCATAAACCCCATGTTCTTTGGGAGTCTTCGGATGACCTCGATTGCCGAAGCTCGGCATCGCTTCCCCTCGTCAGGTGGCCGTTTTGGGACATTCTCTGCAATGCTAGCCAAAAAGGGATCACAGACGCCAAACCACACGTGACAAAACCAAGCGCCCTCAGAACTCACTCATCCCGCCAGACCAAAAGTCAACTAAAACTTGAAGAGAACAAATGTTTCGCCTGAAGGAATACATGGTGTCTCCCGACAAGGAGTTTGGACATGGCACCTCTCCAAGGCGTGTGCTCCCGCTCGAGGTGCACTTGGAATTGAATTGAAAACAATTCGCTAAATGAAATCAGGTTGGTGCTTAGAGGGCACGCTGTACGGGAATAGGTGACTGGTTTCGGCCGACGTGACGTTCAGTTTAACCCGCCCCAATACCTCAGAGTTAAGGTACGTTACACCGCTCGATCTTACTTATCCTTGGCCGAAAAGAGGAAAACGTACTCCTAGGGATGATACCTGATTATGAACAACATTATTGCAAAGAAAGTGGGAGATATACGCTCTCCATTAGGAAGAGAATATGAAATAAATCTCCAAAACTAAAAATTTCGGGGACATACTTTTTTGGTAAAATGTTTCCCAGCTAAAAGGCTCGGCATAGCCCGTCGGCATTTGTGTGGAGCTCTCCTTTCTTGTAGCGAACCTCGAAGCTGTGGTGCTGGAGTGCCAGGCTCCACCTCAGCAGACGACCATTTTTGGGCCATATATTGTGCAGCCAAGTCAAAGGAAAATGGTCCTGTTTCTACTGTGAAACGGGACCCGGAGACGTAGCATGCCAATTTGTCAATAGCCCAAACGAGGCACGCGCATTCTTTTTCAGACGTGCTATACGCCTCTTCCCGCGTGCTGAGGTTGCGGCTCAAGTAAAGGACAGGCCGTGTGTGCCTGCAATCGCTTTCCTGGCAAATAATAGCGCCTAACCCGCGGTCGCTGGCATCACATTGTATGATAAAAGGTTTCGAGAGATCTGGCGCTGCCAGTATTGGGCGCTCGCTTAGGGCCGTTTTCAGACTCTGAAAATGCCTTCTCTTTCTTTTGGCCCCAAAAAAGATTGGTAGGCTCACTTTTTCTCAGCGCGTCGGTCAGGGGGCTGGCTAAATCAGAGTAGTCCTTTTTATAATGCTGATAATAGCCTGCTTGGTCAATAAAAGCCCTGAGTGTCTGATTTTGTGGGTGGGCGACGGTACTCCACTACGGCAGCCACTAAGTTCTGCAGGTCTGCGTTGGCATCGTCCAACCACGTGCCCAAGATAGTTCACTTCGGCGCACCCCAGGTGGCATTTTCCCGTCCTTACGGTTAAACCAGCCTCAAGCAGTCGGCTCGACACAATACGCATTTGTTCATTGTGTTCCTCCAGTTTTGTGAGAAAACGGCCACGTCGTCAAAAAAGGGGAGAGCGAAATCTGCAAGTCCCCGCAGCACTTGGTCCAATAACTTTGAAAAACCGTACGGAGCATTTTTGAAGCCGAAGCTAAACATTACAGGACGAAACGTGCCCGCGGAGGACACGAATGCTGCGTACCTGCTGGCACGCTCAGTGAGTGGCACCTGCCAATAACCACTAACTAAATCCAGTGTGGATATATATATTCTGATTTAGCGACTGTTTCAACCCTCTCCTCGATGTTCGGAATGGGGCAGGTCTGGTCCGCTGTGATTGAATTCAGCCTCCGGTAGTCCATGCAAGATCTCTGATGCTTGCCTGGAACCTCTACAATAATTATCAGTGACGTATAGTCACCTTCGCAGGGCCCTATGACGCCAAGTTCGCACATACGGCGGATCTCTGTCTCAATGA